>JAPQRP010000030.1:23421096-23439483 GCA_037367295.1 Apogon hyalosoma
TGTATACATATATATGTATGTATGTATGTGTATACATACATATATATACACACACACACACACACACACACGCACACAATTTTAATCCAATTAAACAATTTATTTTTGTTAATTTGCTGTCAGTTAAAGTGTAAAATATTAGGTAGTACAATCATCTGACTACAACTGCTGAGTTGAAAATGAGTCTAAACAGATTCAGATCTATTTTCTTTTCTATGATGTTGCTTGAATCCATGTTTTAATCATTTTTATCTGTTGTATGTGACTAATAGGGAAAATAACTATATTTAAGAAGCTGGTGGGAATCACATGAGATGATATTTACAAAAACTCAGTGATTATGTGAATACTTTGTTGTTATTAACATATAATGATAAACACGTTGAGTAAGTGAATTTCTTCATTGCTATACTTAGTCAAGGTTGCACTACATGACATTTGCATCCTTTAAGTCTTCTGCCACTTCATGTAGATGGGAAAAAAAACCTAAAATCACTCAAGGCAGAATTTTATCATCAAATTATGTTTACATTGGTTAAATTAGTATTATTATGTAACAACACTATGCATCCTACTACTTCTTCAATTTCAATAATTGTTGTTGTGCATATGCTGTTATATATGTCTGTAAAATTATTTTTAAATTTTTGAGAAAATATTTAATAATAAATAATAATGATTATTATTATTATAAACATTAAATAAAAAAATGCTGTTTATTTAGTCATTTAAGACATTTTCCCCTCATACAGTCATGTACAGAGGTGCTTTCAGTGGTTTTAACTACTCAGTTTTCATGGCTTCTTAATTTAGTACCTAATTCACTTCCCTTTAAATGATGGGAAAATTTTTTATTGTAGTTCCCCTTATCCATAATACAACTAAACATTCAGGAACAGATACTGTTCTCTTTCAATCACTTCCTACTGAACATAAAATCCATCTATTGGTGCGTGATCAAGACACTGAAATAATGAAGAGAACTCCATGGGAATTAAACAGAAACCATGATATTTATGCAATCCTTAAAGTCACTTAGTTACACATGGAAACAGACATCAACAGCATCCCATGTTATGTTGTGATACATAAGCATCTATAAAGTGTGCAGGTTTTTCTAACAAGTTGCTACAGGAGAACTGGAGGAGGCGTTTTTTCGTTGTCATTACTGCCCCCCATTGGCTAGAGGGTGGTATGATGAAGGCATTTCCATTAGATAAAGTAGTTGTGTCAGTATTTAACCTCATCAGCAGATGGCAGTATGAATGCAGTTTTTAAAAATGACAGGACCAGATAATGAGACCAAATTGCTTCATGTGTCACACAACATCTACATATTCCCCTAAGATAACATTACATATATGAAGTTATTACTCTATGCCATTTCTTAAAGTGTGATAATTAACACAAAAATCACTAAACTGTATTGCTATGTGGTATAATACATAAATACATGTAGAAAATTGACAATTGGAGTGCAACAACTTGTGAGACAAGATAATCATCAAAATGGTAATTGAGGGTGTTTTACATCTCAGCTGGGTGCCAGAGACCTATGGGTTGTTGTAATGAATATGTCTTAATTGTGGCAGGCTATTTGACATTTGAAAAGTCCAATGATCCCTCTCATTCTTGACACCCATTTGCATTTCCATCTTTAAGGTCAAATGCGTATGAATAATACATTAAGGAGGTTCTTAAGCTCACAGCCAGCCATACCTACTTTCACAAAGGCACCAGCTGAGACTTGCTAAGCCGTGTTGAATGTTACAAAAACAATCAATTAATATCACTTTAGGACACCACATGTGACGCAAACGACAGCATCCGGTTATTAGTAGAAATATAAGGTCATGGATGCAATGGTCTTAATAGGATGATAGGCCATTTCTGTAATCTAAATCGAAACATAATATGAAGACCTAATCCAAACCCTAAATGCTATGGATAGGTGATTTTATTTTAGGATAATTTAGTGATTGTTGTGACTTCCCAGAAGGCCACAGGCAGCTCTACGTACAACTACCAGTGTGAACTATCAAAGGGTTAACCTGGAATAAATTCCAGATCAAAGAGAGGCTCAAAAAAGAAGCTTGGCAAGAGATTGGAAGAATTTAATGAGCAAAATTAACATGAATTAAATCTGACCTCGTGCTTACATGGCAGATGTTGAGTGGAGAAGCAACCAGATACATTATTACTGATAAATCATGGCATATTTCATTGAAAAGTGGAGCATGGGAACTACAGTTACATCCCCTTTGTTTCTTTCTGGTCTAGTATCCTTTTATGATACTTAATACACAGTCAATTCTTGTACTTTTAAATCCTGTCTGCTCGTGCGCTCCATGCATACTTTCATCTGATATTTTATTGTTACATTTATGTTTTGACACAGATACCTTCAGCAAAGTAGCAATAAATAAAAGCAGGCACAGGTAAAGAAAAGTATTTACTAGCTCTACCTGGAATAACCAGCACATTTGAAGTCATTCGCTGGGGACTGAGTTTCATAATAAGGCTACTGTCTTAGGAGAAGTGAACATTGCGCTAGATGTATGGCCTTGAGGAGACAGATTTGCTGGCTGTTTTGACAACTCATTACCTGTAATTTCACTGACGGATCGGTGAAGTGGCTCCGAGTAGGCAGCCGTGGCACCAGACACTGTGGTTTGTGCCTGAAATGATGTAAGATAGAACGGCAAGAAAGCAAAGACTTATTATGGCTAATGATTGCTTAAAACAGAGCGGGGCAGACTGACATTTTGGTTCCTTGCTGAGGGGCCAAAATGTAAATGCATCCTCAGTCCACCTGTCTGCAGTTTTTAGACATCTGTCTGCAAAAAATGAAGCTTTTGTCTTATGAAACTGCCCTTTGATTTTGCCATATCAGGAACAGTAAATGAAGAATGACTGTATGACTTTCGTAATCTGATTTAGGTCATTATGAAGATAGTTATTGTAGTACGAAATGCTGAATAGACCCAATCCCATAGTTAGAATGTCCCCAACTCAGTGGGTGCAGGGATGTCAGTGCGCTCGTCCAGGCCAGTCCCCCTGCTTCGACATAATTGGTCCATCCCTGGCACTACTCCTCATCTCCAAAGCCACCAAAAACTGTAACCTACCTTGTGTATTTTTCACTAATTGAAATGCCTAATGAGGTCCCAGGGGCTCCATCCCATTACCTCTGAGTTAATTAAAGCCTAAGCAGCGTGCCAAATGGTGAATAAAGATGCAGTAAAAGTGCAAAAGGAACAGGGAACCCTAGCACACCCGGTTCAATACGCTGGGATAGGGCTGACCTGCTTTTTTGTCATTGTTATGGGATGCTTTATTTGAAGAAGCAGCAGATGTCTATTATTTTTTTATTTGTATTTATTTTAGGCTTTAAGTTTATACCCTGGTTCAGGCTCTCATTTTCCAGTGTGGTTAACCCAATTCTGCTTTATTAAACATTAAATTCCTTTCCACCAACGGCAAGATTTTATGAAGATGTTCCCTGATAAAAACTATAGCGTAATACAACAGATGCCTTAAAAGAGGCAGGTGTGTTCAGGGCTTAAATTAAATTATACTGCTCATTTAACTCATGCAGAATACCTACAAAAGATGTGTAAGACTTGTACCCTGTGGTCACTAATATCAGCCCAGACCACATTAATTTATTTAATGGCAAAAGCATGTTGTCATTAAATGTGAAAAAACAGAGACATTTCTTTTAAGAAACAATTTCAAATGTTTATTTAACATGTCAAAGAAGGGGCACACACTTGTGAATTAAAAAGGGGGCAGCAATTATTGGCCAGTACTATGACTTAAACTTAATACTAACATTAATCAGGTTTTGGCTAAAAAGAAAATTTGTTTTTGTTCCTTTTTGTTTTTATAAAGAAATGTTATGTACATTGGTTCTTTTATACAAGAAGTTCATTGGATAAATGCATCAAAAAGAAACCAGTTCTGCAGTAAACTTTACAAAAAATACATTTTGTTTCATTGAGAGATGTAGAAAAGGAGACAGTCAAATATTGACCAATAATATTTCTTCCTTTTCATTATTTAGAAAAAAAGTTGTTCTAATACCTATTTTAAAGAAAAGCAATATACAGCACAATAAATGGGAGAAAACTGTGTTTGTGGACTCATTCAGTCGGTTTGGTAACCAAAGAGAGGGGCTGTGACTGGAATAGGGCATGATGGGAGTGAAGGGCTGCCTGATGAAAGGGGGATGGAGGAGAGAGCATGGAGGGGTGCAGAGAGGTGAAGGGGATTGGCCGGGTGAGGATGGGTGTGGTTGGCTGGCTACCTGAAGTACCAATGGGGATAGAGAGGGCATGTTGGGAAGAAGAGGAGGAGGAAGAAGAAGAGGAGGAGGATGAGGATCCAGAAGCCTTCCCAGGTATGGAGAAATGATGGTGCATGCGTCCCTCTGGTTTGGTGGTGAGCGATAACGGCTGGGCCTGTTCGGAGTGAGTGGCGGCGGGAGCAGCTGGGGAGGCCAAGGCTGCAGAGGGAGTAGCCGGCGAGTCCAGCATGCTGCCATGGGATGAAGCAGGGCTGTCACACATCTTTTCTGAGGGCAGATACTGCACGCACTGCTTCTTGCTTCTTATCGAGAAGTCTGGGGAAAGCAATGGAAAAAGAGAAGAAGCTGAATTATGGATCTGTTGCTGGCTTAAAATCTGGTCCAAGTCCCTCAATGCTGTCAGTGACTGAAATGAACAGATGATTATTAAAACAGCGAAGACGGCAGCAGTGAGTGGAAGCTCTGAAACAACATATTCACTTAAAATAGCTTGAAAACATGGTAAAACTGAAAAGAGAGAATGAAATAAGATGGTAAATATACTCAGATGGTATGTATATATGATGAAAACACAAACTCTACATCAAAATATCAATGTATGGAAAGCTCTCTTATTTTGGGCAAGCTGCAGTTGTTTTTCTATTATACAACAACGGACATACCTGCCACTATTAGCACTGAACCTCATAAGCTGCTTGTTAAAATAAAGAAGCAGGGAAAGATGTTAGTGTTAGTAAAAGACAGAATGCAAGCCATTACAGCTAGCTAAATAAATAAATGAGTAAGTAAAAGGTGCAGTGTTACAGGAGGTCTCGACAGTTTTTCTTGTTCATGTTAGAGAAGAAAAGATGAAAAATCTGGTAATCTGGAGGAAGAATCTCTTACCTTCTGGTTTTGAGTCAGGCTTATTCTCTCTCTTCCTCTTTTTCCGCTTTCCCTGCACAAAGAAAAACAATCTATTTAGAAGACGGTCCAGCTCCACAACAAACTGCTACGATGAACAGTCGTATCTGCCGCAGAGATGGATAGTAAGTCCTACTCACATAGTTATCTCGTGCTGACCATCCAGGATAGAGCTGGGAGTGGAGTTGCCTCTCTTTTCTGGCCAGCTCATAGTATTTGGCTTGCTCCTCTCTCGACAGGGAATGCCACTGTGAACAAAAGAAACGTGATATCAAAGAACTGGTTAACACACACACACTGAGAAAAACTCACCCTCACATATTTTTCTCTGTGCTACTTACCCGTCTTCCAAGGATCTGGTTGATGGCTGCGCTCTCTTTCAGAGTGCACTCTGCCACTACTTTGGCTCTCATCTCCTTCATATACAGCATGAAAGCATTCAGGGGCTTTTTGATATGAGGCTTCTTGTCTTCTTCTTTCTTAGGAGGAACGGGTGATTTTCTGCTGAGCAAAACCATTAAAAGGATGTCGTCAGTAAACTGTGACCGGTTTACAAGCACTGGTAAATTACAGCAAACTAAGCAAACTAAATTGTAAAACAAAGCTGTAACAATGCACACAACTATTTTAATTGTTCTTACGCATGCATTGAGGGGCTGAGGTTGTCACTGCTTGGCTCCTGCTTGATGGCCGGGGAGACGATGGCCGGATGGGGAATGCCAGTCTGATGGAGGCTGTGTGGAGGCGGCGTCACCATGTGAGGGGAGAAACGGCTGGACACCAAGCTGAGGATTAAAGTAGGTAACATTTGAAAAAAAAACTTAGGTGTGAACCTTTGCTAATCTAATGAGAAATGATTTTTGCTAACTTGTCAAATAACTGCCCTGCCTTACCCTTCACTGTGCACACTGTGTCTGTCTAGACGAATTCATGCACACAATGAGTTACATGCTTGCTTTTTGTGCAAATAAAGACTTTTTCAAAAGCCCCTTTATTCAGCAATGGCTGGAGAAAAGTGAAGTGTGTTGTTACTATGGTGACCACATGGCCGTGACACCTGAAACCACTTTCCTTACCACGTTCCAGACCGTGGAGAGTGTTCTCACAGCCATCCAGACAGAACACCTTTACAAAGTATCTCTCTCAATTTCCAATTGTTAATACAATGGAGCATTGTAAATGACAAAGGGGAAAATTAAGCTCCATACCCCTATATAACACACGCTAGTTAAGGTTAGATTAGAAAAATCCTGTTTTATATATCAATGTGTCAGTGCACAATATGGCCTTGTATTCACTGAGGTATGCTCAGGGTCATCAGCTTTACCTCATGATGCACACAGTGACTTAGTGTTTTGTAGGTTCGCTTTTCTGGTACTTTCTAACCTGTCAGTGATGAAGATCAGATCACAAATGTGCAGGCAAACAGTAAAATGCTTGTATTAGCTCAATCAATAGTAAAAATTTGACTATGAACTATCTGAACTATCTGAACTATAGACTCTAAAGATATTCTAAATACACCTAAAATTGCTGAAGACCACTATTGTATCCTACTTAAAATTTTCACATTTCTGATACACTACACATTTATATTGTATAAACACGGACACATTAAAAACCACACTCATACATATCCTAATGTTCTCTGAATAATCACTCAATGCTGTTGAGTCCACTGTTGCAGACCAAGATACACAAGGAAAAATATAGTTAAATTATTAATTAAATGCACTTCTCGTTACAGTATTTATATTGCTGCAACATGATCTCATTCCTCCTGGTGCCAGCTTAAAGTGGATACTGTGTTAACTGTTACAATATTAATAGACCATTTCTAATGCACTAAAAGTAAATAAACTTTCAGTAATTTGGTTGGTTAATAAATGTGGAAGGTATGTTCTTAGGATGGAACTACACATGCTATTGATCACAGAGACTCCTCAGAATATTTCATTTCATACAAACACCGGAAGAGTCTTTACAAATCTGTCCAATTTTGACAGAGGGTCAGGGGTTTAGTCAGATGGGACGTGCAGCTTCATATAAGCTTTGATTTGGCCTACTCGATTCACTACCCTTTCATCTCTATGTATATGTGTGTGCTGTGGAGAGGCTCAGAGCACTGACTTGACCACAGAACAGCTCCGAGAGAAAAGACAGGAGAGGAGGGCTGAATGTCAACAAAACTTGTCAAAAGAGTAAATTATGTTATTTAATCTTGATTCATATCACAAATTAAAGGGACCTGGGGGATGAGATGATAAAACCTCCTTCTGAAGAACTGTGCTTGCATTTTCCCTAAAAGTGTTGTGCAAACGGCTGAACAATGCATACAATGGAACTCTAAACCTGCACACCAGCCATTTGTTTTTCCTATTGTTTAAAAAGGCTGGCAAAAAAAGCAGGAGAAATGTGATTACAGCATGTCATAGAAGCAGCAGATATTAAATGTCTCCCTTTGGGAAGATGGGGGTGTTGTTGAACATGATCCTCTCACCTGGACATGGATGCATTCATTGCGAGCGCCGGATAGGGGTGACGGAATCCCCCTGGAGGGATGGAGTACATGGGCTGGCCCTGCCTGAGAGACAGAGGGAGACAAAGTAAGGGAAAGCTCTAGTGTGAAGTGGATCAAACACAGCTGACAGCTAACCCACCAGCACTAATCCCCTACTCATCAACTCAAATCCCCTGCTTTGGGAACAGCACCGTCCAAATTGATTACAAGACCCGTAGAAAAACCTATAAACGTTCATAAATTAATTTCAGTAAACTCAAATGTGTCAATATAGTATTATTCTTTCTGATATGATTTACATGCAGACAATGAAACATGGAGACCAGATTTAGTCGGCTGTTTGTTTTTTGCTAAACTGGTCATGTTCTTGACTTAAACTTAATTTAAAACCTATTCTTTTACAAATGTTATCGTGGTATAAGTAATGTTTCCAAATGCTCACTAAGCTTAAAACATTCATGTGAAAAATGTGATATCCTCATGTTACAGTACTGAGAACATAATGTTAAAAAAATAATAATAAAATAAAATAAATTAATACTAATAACTTTTAGTGTTAATGAGGTCAACTTACTGTGGCATGAGCCAGCCCAGAGGATGAGCGATTGAACCGACAGCTCCAGGAGACAGTGGATAATATGGGGAGAGCTCTGATGGGTGAGGTGTTCGAGGAATACCTGCAAATTTCACACAAAGGAAACCAACTTTTAAAATGACGCAAATAACTGCTGAGGTGTCATTTTATTTTCACTAAAAATAATATAAAAATACATTTAATATCCATTTATTGAAGTACTCTACTCAATACATGTGTTCATCCCCTGAAGGCTTGAAAGGTAGTAGTATAAATTTTGCGGTCAGATTCATCTCACAGTGTACTGACAGTGTATCGAGGTTTCAAGGTTGAAAACATAAGGAAAATATCCATAGAAACCTCTCAAACCAAACCAGCCTAACATCATCCCCTTCATCCACTCGTATACACAGAACATTTCAGTTGGTTATAGTTTGTGGCTAAATACACCATATCCTTCTCAGGCATGACTCTGTTAAGCAAAGAAATAGGAATGTGTAAAGACTGAGCACCAAATGACTATATCTACAACTTCAATGGATTTTTTTTTGTTTACAGTGGGTGTTTAAGTGGGGAATACTGGGTTTTCTCTTTAGTGTCATTAGGAACCCTGAGGTGAATCAATACTCCTCTTTCTGTGGTATATTTATATTTATGGCAGTGGGGGGAAAAAACTCTCTGAATGTTACCCAAAAATTAGTTAAAAAACAAAAATGCTTGCTTGAGGTTGTCTGCTTTATTTTTAAAGCTCACAAAGGGAGACGAAAACACCTTTTCTGCGTAACTCCTGAACATTTCATTCACATGGTTGGTCAGCTGTTTCCCTAGCATCTTCTCTGATAATCCTAAAAAGCACAAAAATAAGACATGTGCCAGCAACATTTAGTGTACACATATGTGGAGATGAAAATTATTCTTCAGTGACATCACATTTTTTCCCCTCCAAACCAGATGGAAACATGCGTAATTAGCATTTTGTCTTTTTTTTCTTTGCGACTTTTGAAAACCGCTGTCGCTTGACAATTTTATGAAAACGCAGCCAATGTCTATCCATGAACCACTTTACCTGTCTTTGGGTCAAGAATCTCTGGGGAGAGGTGTGACGGCGGCGTGCCAGGGGTGAAGTGTTCATTGCTGTAGGTGATGAGTGGCGTCAGAGGGTGGACATGGTGAGCATGCTGCACCACTGGAACTTTATTGGACTGTTAATGGAGAAAAACAAGAACAACAGGAACACATTTTTTATGAGTGAGGTGTAAAAACAGCAACACAATATCCATCTTTGTAACACATTACTGCTACTATTCCCATAGATGAAACATGGATGCTAATCTATACTGTTGGTCATTGTATAAAAGACCTGCACTGAATAAACAAGGGCCATCATGAGTGAATGCCCTCCATGGTAAACATCACAGTCCCTGCATGTGACCAGGCCTGTGATGCAATCTGGATGATCACCAAGGAACACTAAAAAGCCTTGCAGACACATGCCAAAACCATTACGGTCATTTAGTTGAGGAGAAAACTGTTTGTTCAGTCCAACAAAAAAAACAACAGTGCCACCAAGTCCAAAAGTCACACCAGCAACCCACAAACAAACACAATCAGGGTAAGGTAAACTAAATGCCTATAAACAACTGGAGGCATCATCTCCTTCTCAGTCTGAAAGCAGCAGTTTAATGAAGTCTAAGAAACATGTCTGGATCACACATTGATCTGCAAATTATACTATTGTTGAAAATGTCAGTTCTATACAACTAAGAACAAAAATCAGAGGCACTTTTACTTTTACTACTGCTCAAACTGTTGTTAGCTGCATCAAAAAAAACTTCAATGGTCAACTGAATGAGTGCATAACATTTGCAAGAACTGTCCTGCTTTATGATGACTATGAGGATGATGAAGACAATAATAATAATAACCAGCGTCTCTACTTTCATTAGGCAGCACTCAGCTCCGCAGTAATTTCCCCTGGCTGCCTTGCTGAATGGAGCACTTGTTGGCTCAACTTGTCACATGGGAGGGTCAAGGGGTGGGGGGGAGAAAGGAGTCTTGTTCCTCCAGGCTAACCTTTCTTCAATATCCCTCCCCACCCCCTTCTAAACCTCTCGTCTCTCCAACGTGGTCTGCTCGGGAACAAGGTTTGCATTGAGACTTCTGTACACTCTCTTACTTCACGATGCTTTGGATTGTTCCAAATTTTAGCCATGCTTTTTTCTGCCACTTTTTTAAGGAAGGTCCAACCTTTCCTCCTTTTAAATCTTTTGCAAATTGGTTTCTCCCATGTCTAAAGCACGCTTTGATTCTGGTAATGCCAGATGGAGTGAAGAAAATATTTACTGGTGTTAAACAAGACTATATTAAGATCACTTTGCCCAGGACCCTTTTGATTCCTCCAGACCTGGAGCACATAAGGTCAATGCATATGATGCACAGATAACACGCTTTTCATACCAAACATAAAAAACACTTTGATTAAGCTTCATGGCAGCAATAATGTTGACTTTGTGCAGATGAAATCCCAGGTCCCACATGTCATGTATATTTGAGTTGTGCTTTGTTGTTCTACTTCATGTACAATGTGCCTGAATTTTCCCTATATTGTGAGGGCTGTTTGAGACCTCTAGACCTGGGTGCCAACATATTTTGGGAAGCAGTTCACTGAGAATTTAAAATGATGTATATTCATTATTCATATTCTGGAATACGCCAATCGTGTGCTCCAAACATATTTCTAAGTTCATAGGCACTAGTTTCAACTCCAGGCTGCTTTTCACTAAAGCAGCTCATCGAAGTCTGAAGTAAATAAATACATATGTCGTACATACGCCAAACTATTTTGGCCTGCCCTACCTGCCTCAGATATCTACCATCATCAGCTACGTCAAAAAAAATCCTCTTTAAATCAGAATATTTTTAAAATAAAATAATCAAAACAAATATTACTACTGAAATATATTTAAAGGGATAAAAATTGTAATAACAAATTGAAAATCAACACTAACAACCTAATCATGTTTTAAGACTAAACACTGACGAATGCCTTCCTTCACTTGCTTTATGTGGGGCAGTAATATTTCTCCAGCCATGACAGCTTCATGCAACTGGTGTAATAAGGAAACCACATGGAACATGAGCTGTGTTTTAAATATAAACAACATCTACGTGATAGGACGGATAAAGAGGCACCTGGAACCAGATGGTGTCCACATTGACGCTCAGAAATCATGCTCCTCACATAGATCTACCGTTGCAAACAGGTCTGCAGTTTCTCGAGCCTCTGAGCTACCAAGTAATAACATTTATGACTGATCATAGTACAACTCAAAACTGTAACAGGAGGATTTCAAGGGGAAAAAAACAGCAAAAAGTTGCTGAGGCGGTGTAGAGAAAAGATGTATGTCTCTTAAGAGGTTTTGAAGCTAAAAAGGCCGAGGTGGCAGTACCTCGCTTGGCTGTCCAACTTGGAACACTGCTAAGAAAAGCACAGTCCTTGGTCAATGTGGGTGGAGGGGTGGATTTCATTCAAGCAAACATGTTTTTGGATCCTGCACATCTGAATTGAATTACTAGGCAAACAGCCGATGGGGAAGAGAGCTTAGAACAAACTGAATAACCCCGCAGCTTTGTGTGTCTTTATGTTAGGCGATTCTGGGTGGGAGGCTCAGAGGCCTTTCAAAACCTCAGGAAAGACAGGGTGAAAAGAATGCCAGGCATGCTGAGAAATCCAAGCCTTGTTTGTCAACGCCAACAGGAAGCGGACGTGAGAGGGGACTGACCGTGTCGTATGTCTTTAAAATCAACCACACCAAAACTATGCCATCCATCAGACATTACGTTTGCGTTACCTCTGGTCATCGCCTCTGATAAGGTCAATAGCCGTAATATTCTAGGTTAGAATAATACTGGTGGAGTGAATATCCTCAAGGGTCATTAAATATACTCACAAAATCAGCAAAGCATACATGCTCACAAACATAAACAGATCTCACTGGGATGTAACCTGTTTACATATATGTAAACCGCTGCTGCCATACAGTAAAATTATTTTCTTGGAAATCTGCAAACAAATAAACAATGTTGATTTCAAATAACATTTTTTATACTTAATTTCACTCATGAACTCAGTCTGCAAACCAAAATCTGAGCCTGTTCGCTACAGAATTTGTCTGTAATCATAGCCCTGGTTCCTTATTCCATTCTGAAGAGGATCTTGTCTCTGCAGTGGCCCAGCAGGACTGCAGACCTCAGATCAGTATTCAGTTCAGTCTTTCCAAAGCCTTTGATTTCATGATGGATCCCGGTTGTTCACTGCCTAATGTAAAATGAGAAAATCTCACCGGACTACTAGTCAAAGGTCTGTAGCAAGAATATAAGCAAGTATATGTATTACTTTGAAGAAAATGAGCAGCATCTTTTTCAGTTAATATCTGTGCTTCAAGTGTCATACAATCCAAAGTTTAACACTGCACCAGACACACACAGAAAGACAAAAGGCATCTGTGGAATGCTTCGCTAGTCTTCACCACTTCAATTCACTTAAACAATTTGGTGACTAAGTGACTTATGACACGCTGACAGGACCAGGTCTCGCATTTTCCTTGATTACTCAAGACACTAACACAATATTGAGACAAAGAGGGGGATTCTTCAGTCCCTGTCAAGTGCAGATCAGCCCACATTTGAGAGACTGAGTGAGAAGGGACCTGATAAGCAACTGAGGGGCAGACACTCTGGTCAGTTCTACCTCATTAGAGTCAGAGGTTCTTCTAATTCAGAGTAACAGTAGTAGTCAGTGTAGACAGTAATGACAAAGAATAGACCCTATGAACAAATTACCACAAGTGACTGACTGAATGAATGACCTCAGTGAGGGAAGTACGCAGCCTTGACATCATTATCAGTAGAGTGTTAATGAGTGTGAATCAGAGAATAGACGCAAACTGAAACAGCACCTCCTCTCCTCTCCTCTCCTCTCCTCTCCTCTCCTCTCCTCTCCTCTCCTCTCCCCTCCTCATCCAGCTCGGCCACTACTGATAGGCTGACAAGTTCAACATACTGCATCACCTGGCCCTGCAGCATCTTTGATGTATTATTCATTAGGAAGCAGCCCTCTGAACACAGGAGCTGAAATGGGGGTTTTTGGGGTGTCGTACATATCAGTGTGTGTCTGTGTGTGTGTGTGTGTGTGTGTGTGTGTGTGTGTGTGTGTGTGTGTGTGTGTATGCTAGCGGGGCATGGTTTGCTCATAGAGAAGCTTGTTCCCTTCTTCCCACTCCTCCCATCACACCACCACCACCACCACTATTACTACCAAAAGCAATACCAACTGAATGCTAAACAAACCTGTCTGTTGAATAATTGAGGATCTCAGGCCAGAGCAGGCTCTGATTAGCATACAGGCCTTATGGACCCAATCTGCACAGTGACAGGATGGTCTTTCCCTGGTCTTTCATATCTACTGAATTCTCTGATTTCTATTTAATCTCCCGTTCTCTTGCTCAGCATGGTCAGAATTAGCAGGAATGTCAAATTACTATCTGCTCACTAAAATGACTGAAGTAATGTCTGCACGTATCTGTAAAAACATCCAATGACAGTGACAATAATTCTAATGATCAACATTGTCCTCATCTGGATCACTGTGATGCAGCTAGTCGATGATTTATTAATGTTACAGCAGGCCTGTCATCCAACAAAAAGTCTATAATATTATGCTTAGACACCATTTCCATAATATGTAATAGCATATATGCAGCATATCTCAACAGCTTTTCCAAACTATGCTAGTCCATGATAAAAAAAAAAAAACAAAAAAAAAAAACACGCAGTAACAATGTCAGATGTTACACATGATGGCAAAATGACTGCAGGAGTACAGGTCTGCTTCAGGAGCCCCTGCTGGTGTCTCCTCACTGCTTCTCCTTGGGTCTCTCTCTTGGTTCCTCTTGGCCAGTAATCCCTGGCCCCCCATGTGTGCCCATCCGCTCCCCCTGCTCTCATTAGTGCAGTGTTGGGGTTTGGGGAGCCTGCAGGCCTGGGGAGCCAGCCTGCTGCTCCCCTCCCACTCCCTCTCTACTCGGCTGGAGTAATGAGCACATAATCAGCCTGGCTCCCTGTCAGCAACAGCACACCAGAGGGGCATGTGGGCTCCTGGCCCAGAGTGGGGGGTAAGGGCACAGTGGGGTGTTTCACTTTCTATCGTCAGTGCCCAGGGTGCGCTGTACCTAATATTAAAGCTTTCCACTACACATCAAATGACCTTTTGCTCACAGGTCACTAGATCAAGCATTGTGACTTCCTCTTTTAGTTCACATAATGAAAGCAATTCCACTTTCATTGAACTTTCCTACGTTTTTACACTGCTGTAAGATTCACATGCTACACCAAACCATAATGTTCAAAAGCAACCACTATAGTATGTAATCTAATTTTCTCTTTCAGCTAATTCAAGTCTTTAATTAACCTGCATTAATTAAGTGGTTGGTTAGGATACATAATCATTAGACCTGTGCAGTGCAAATACAATGATGTAATGTTTAATGTTAGCTTAATAGTGGGCACAGTCTCCTATGAAATAAAAAAAAAAACTTTGTAGGTATAGTAGATGGAAGCTCATAGGAACAGAACAGAAGACCTTGAACAGTGTGAATGAGAGGGAAAAAAAACAGTTTTCTATTCAATGTATCTCCTCTGCCAGAACACAGTTTGATTCTTCACATGCTCAGTTTTCTACAATGTCTCTATCTGTATTAACTTCTCTTGTTTAATGTCATTCAAGGAAATGAAGGCCAAACAAAAGAAAAGCACTATAGCCACATGAGAAGTAGCAAGAAGCAACCACTGAAGGACAGAACAGAAACAATCTGAGCCAACAACTCAACCTCCATCAAAGTGCTTTCAGTTCCTGTTTGTTGTACTCACTGTTTTTACTTTAAAATATGAGCTCACTACAATTTAAAATAATACCTCTCATAATGTTACATATTCTGCAAATTAATTAACTAGTTTGTGGAATAAAATCTGACAAAGCAGCATCTGTGTCTTTGCCGGCAGGGTCAGTAAGAGGTCAGCATTTATTCTTACAGAAATCTTTAATTGGTTTGCATTGAGGCATAAGTCATTCCCAGATTCCCATGAGCAAACTCCATCCCCTTCACAACAGTTTCCCTTTACTGCAGTCAATGAGGACTTTGTCATGTGCATCGCTGCGATTATGGGATCCAGAAAATCAACCGCAAACTCAACAAGCATGTCTAGCCAGGATATGTAAGGTCAAGGGGCCGAGACACAATGCTTCTTTTTGCTTAGGTGCAGAGACAGTGGCTTAACATGGCTGCAATATGGCCGACCAGAAAAGGCCCAGATTACAGTCAAACAGCTGGGATGCTAGATATGTGCTCTTAGCCTCACACAACCCAGAGCCATGAAAAGAGCTTATCTAATGTTTTCAATTCTGAACACACACCCATCAGCAAAACCACAAACCAAACAGGTCTGTTGAGGCCCCGCATTGTCTAACCAGAGTGAGACACCATGATGACTAGTTCACACCTGTGTGGGAAGACTGAGGAATAGCAAGGAGGTTCAAACCTCAGAGATTTATGGCAAAGACTAAGTTATTGTGGAAAAGATGGACAGAAATGTAGAAAAGTGTGTTCAGCAGTTGGCCTGCAGGTGATGTGTGGAGTCTGGGGAAAATCTGAACATGGATGGATGGGAACTGGTAAATTTGCATGCCCCATATAATGTAATTATTGTGAATAACCACGTTACAGTAATAGTTTGATGACAGCATTTATGTGCTTTGCAGTAAACTGATTCCCCCAATAAGCATGATTTGTTTGATAATTAAATAAATGTCCCATAGGATGTAGCCTGGAGGAAACATCCAATTAGTGTCACAAAATAAGTGCCAGAAAATGGTATAACTACGCTGATGCTCACTATTTTTCACATATATGAAATCCCAGGGTGCCATAGTTCAGTCACTGTGTGAGTTATAAAATGCAGAAATTTGGCAGGAAGTAACACATAAGAAACTGGTTTCCTTCATCCTTCATTTTTTGTTTTCAATTCACTAAATGAGAGCCCAAAAAGTCTGAATAATGAGAGAGCTTTCTAAATAATCAATACAGCTGTAATGCAAAGACTAAAATACCATGTTATAACTAATAAAATACATGGTGTTTACACGTGTCTGTGGTTATTGAGGTTGTGGCTTCATCTGGTCATACTCAATTTATTAAGATGATAGTTTGTACTTACTAAATGGCCTGGGGTGGGAGAACGTGAGTCTTTTAATCCTGCAGATCCAGGGACATCCAAAAGAGGCCATTTCATCTGCAGATACTGTGGATAAAAAGTGAGAGAAGAGTATAAAACACCGAGGAGAAACACAAACACAGTAATAAAAACGCCCAATAAACATTCAGATATAATCATAAGATCTCATTTGTTGCACCCTAATGCTTTTATTTGCTGTTATGGAGCTATTGGAACTGTATGTTCTACTAAAGCATGCAAACTGCGATGAATGGTGTCGAGTCCACCGAGATCTCCAGCAGACACCTGTATGAGACCCACTTCACTGCTGGAGACAGACAGTGAGTTCTGGCACAGGGAACAGGGAGCAATGTGAACACATCGGACTGGTGGAAGACTGTGAAATTGCCGTTTGTCAAGGAAAAACAAGAGGCCAGCTGTGGGCGCCCATCGCTGAGCGGGTGGGAAGAGACAGCTGGAAGGAAGCCCCATTTACAGAACAGCGAAAGGCTGCCTGTGACTTGACGCAAACTCCTGTCTATCCTTCTCAATTGTTTTGCCCTTTTGACCTGGTGCAAACCAATCCCTCCCCCTTCTGTACCACTATTTTTACACATGTACAAAAGTTATCATCCAGGCTTATCTAAGTGTTTGTCTCTTTTATTTTGAAACAAAGATTTCTATCACAGTTGCCCTTTTTGACCACACTGCTATGCCATAATGCGAAAAATGCTTGCGATTTATCACTCAATACAAGGAACTTAGCATTCTTTTATTATTTTTTTTATTTATTTTTTTGTCCTTTAGCAATGGAGATAGCATGAAGTCAGAGTTCCAAAAGCACAGCTCAACCATCTGGTTTATGAATCAGTTTAAATACCGGATACAGCAGCTTGTCATGCATGTGGATTTTCTCCCTGGTACAATTTCAAATTAATTAAAAGGGTTTTATATGATTGGTGAGGTTATGTTTGCTCATCCAGGCCGATGCTCTGTAGACACATCAGGCGAATTATAAATTTTGTCTCTAGGAGTTATTTACACAATTTTACCATGCCTCTCCTGCTACCATTGTGTAATGTATACTATCCCATGTACAAGCATCTTGACAAACACACATACTGAATGATGGGAAAATGGTAAGCGATGCATAAAAAACCTACAAAATTAGCAAAGCATATATTTTACATATATTCTTTATCTACTTTTCAAAAGTTTGTCCAGAATAAATGATGACAAACAAGCAAACTGGTGGAGTCATTCAGGTTTTGATTTTTTAAACTTCATTCATCACTCAGGGTTTGTAAAGAGGAAGGAAGCTTGGATGGCTGTGGGTTAAAAATGGAAAAGACATTATAGGAGGAGGGGGAAAAGGGAGAGGAGAAAAAAAACATTTTCAGGAATGAGTTTGTCGGAGCAGGCAGAGGGTATTGTTTCCTGACAGCTGGGGTCCAACAGAGCAGCGACGCAGGGGGAAGGGGACCCTTTTTCCCTTCGAAAAGGGGGGAAATTCTTGGAGTTGACATCAGCCCTCTTCATTTTCACTATACTGCTCAAGGCTGAATCGTAGGTTCCAACTAATGGGCCCAAGTCCATACAACTGTCAGGAGGCAGTTGCTTTTAGAGGCTGCTAGCTCCCTATTGAAACTTTACTCTGCTGTGTGCATGGTGCCTAATGAATGCTACTCTCCGGAGAGAAAATCCAAAACAATGCAGTTTCCTCTGTCTAATCTATGTCAATCATGAATCCTTCCACAAATGAAACAAGCGCTATTGTGAGCGTTTGGTCTAGCCCAGCCATGCCCCCCCCCG
>JAPQRP010000030.1:23439507-23469168 GCA_037367295.1 Apogon hyalosoma
CTTATTTGACAGCTTCTGCCAGGACTGAGGAACATGCCCCCAGGCACTTTTTCTGTGCGCCTACTTTTCTTTTAATTACCAGTGTGCCCTATGGAGCAACTGTTCACACACTCTCTGAAACAACCAACCAGGTAATGCCAGCCGCATACTGTCACATTAGCTCTTGGGCTTCTTGCAGTCCAGACTACAGCACACCACCTACTAACACATGAGAGGAAGAGGGAGGGTGTTTGGGTGTATAAGTTGTTTCAGGAAACAAAAGCAAGCAACTGTGGGCCATACTGCTCCACAAAAAGTTTCTGAGTCTCAATGTAACTGTATAAAAATGTAAGGGAAGAATTTAAAACTCGTATGAGCTATGGAATAAGAGCCAGCACTTAAGATGGACACAGAGGTATGAAAAGTAATATTAAGACTAGATCAAATAAACAGGCCAAATTTATTTGAAACAAACTACATGACATTTGGTAATACTTTACACATACCCTCATGAAATAATTTGAACAGACATATGGTTAAAGCCCATAGCAATGTCTGTTTCAGCTTTGGTGCTGGAAGCTCTGGCAAATAGATTCAGACAGAGTACTGAAAGAAATGTGTAACTAAAGCAAAGTTTATCTGATCCATTTTCACAGCTCTCTAACTGTCTTCCAGCCTTCCCCGCTGCCTCCAGCACTCAGAATAGACATCAGTAGAATGTGCTACTTTTACAGGACCCAGATGCGACAAAGGTGGCAATGATGCCACTGAAAATTTCCAAAAAGCTACACTGGAGCCCTTTGGTTTTTTGAACAGAGAGAATACAACATATGCTCTGGGGCATGTGGCCTGCCAGTGCTGGGTTCTAATTGTTACATTGCTCTCGTAGAGCAGAGGAAAACACAGCCAAGAGTCTTTGTCATCTCTGAAGTGTGTGGTGCCATACTGCAGGCCAACATCAGAGCACAGAGAAGAGACAGATGTCTGGACATTTGCTGTCAAACTAAGTCAGACACTCTGCCAAAAGGACAGAAAAAAAATCCCAAACTTTGCTAGTAACTATCTGCCTATTTCTGGGCAAAATGGAATCCGGCACTGAGAAGTCATAGACTGTCAGTTAGAGACAGGGTACAATCAAAAATAATATTAATAGAGTTAGAACTTTAGTAACTTTACTTATCCAGTTAGTAGGAGAAACTCAATATTCCCAAAACTGAGCAAAACTGTAACTTTCTAAAACTTATTATATGTGTATATTCCATGCTCTGACACTGATACTTAAGTCACTCTGTAAAGAAACAACATTCAAGTTAAAACATGACTAAAAGAGTAAATATGTATGTAAAAAGTATCAGTACCCAGACAAAGACCAGTGCTTGTGAAATGCCTCTGCTCATCTTGTGGTGAATAGCGGAGAAGCAACAGGAATGCCTCCATGGATTGCTCCAGCAGATAATGTCAGTCACCTACTGTGTGGAGAACCCCTCCCCATTGTTTTCTTTTACCCCCCAACAGAAAACAAATGGGCCACACAGCTTGCTGTTTGGCTGAGGTGTTAATTATCGTCCCCTGCCCATATGAACAGCAACTTCAGACAATAGTGCTGTCAGGCCCCTGCACAGCAGTCCCTCCCCGGTTTGTTCTACTGATATCACCTGCTCATGCAAGGCTATTGACACCTCAACCTGATCTATGCATGAAACACAATTAAAGCTTTCATGACAAAGACAGTGTGATAAGTAGTCCCCGCCTTGTCTCAGAGTTTGCATTAAGACTCATTGTTTGGCAACATTAGAGGCAATTACATTGACAATTCTTAAGCAAACCTCTGCAGTCATTGTGCTAATTAGTGTGTAATTGATGGGGAAACGACAAGCATCTCATCTCAGATCCACAATGCACTACAGGGCAACTGCTTTTTTTTTTTTAAATGGCAACCATATCCTATTATCTGGTCCACTATGAAATAAGTAGATTAGTCAAGGAGGAAGCTATTAATTAAGGAGATCTTTAAGAAAGGCAGAAAGCGAAA
The DNA here is from genome assembly GCA_037367295.1 of Apogon hyalosoma. Classification (NCBI taxonomy): domain Eukaryota; kingdom Metazoa; phylum Chordata; class Actinopteri; order Kurtiformes; family Apogonidae; genus Apogon; species Apogon hyalosoma. Next base: position 23,441,519 of record JAPQRP010000030.1, read on the forward strand.
GACATACAAATACGATGATGGCAAAGGATCTGAAAGACTAAGAAAGTCTGTTTCATCCACAGACAACATGTCAGCCTGGATGTTTTTGATCCCATGTGCAACAGTTGAGAATGTGCAATTAAAAACCTATTTCTTTAAGAAGACAACATATACAACTATCTAATGCTAGACATACTCTCTGAGTGCATTACTCACATTGGATATAAAGCCAAGTCTTTCGGTTTACATTATATTAACCCTGAGAACGCGGTGCTCCTGCAGAGGAGATAACACACTGCTAATGGCTACCACATTTGAAGTGTCCATTAGCCCATAGAGGAATGAAGTTAAGTGACTATGACAGGGGCACTCCCTCAGTTTGCCGGGCCTCTATTGTGACCTGGTTGGTCGTCCTGCACTCTTATTCACAGCCTGTAAAAAAACTGGGTCAAAGGTCAGACATCCAGAGTGCTGTGGTTTCTATGGTAACTTGGCCTATTAAGGCCAGGCTCATTGGCCTCTTAACATGCTCTTGTACACAAAAGAACTATTAGTGCAAAGACGGAGAGAGGAGAGTGAAGAGGGGAGGCAGCATAAGGGAGGTCCACACAACACATCGTCAAGATTTTCAAGATGGTTCTACTCTCGGCCTGCAGTAGCAGCAATGTCACTCATCAGAAGCAGAGTATAAAAAACACAGGGAAGATGGTACTGAATGTTGTTATCATGTAGATTTTTAAAAAAAAAGTGTTTTGTGCAAAAAGCCCTGAATGTAACATCTTTCCAGAATCAGTCCTTAAGAAACACAATGGTTTTACACAACTGTTTCCCACATATTCTATGCAACGCCAAAACTGGGCAGCAAAATGGGTTTATGTGAAAAGTCCTGGGAGTGAATTTATAGGTGTTTCAGTAATAAAACGGCATTAACAGGACACAAGGCCAAGATAAACCCCCCTTAAAAGCTTCTTTAACATTCTATCCAAGTGAGTGAACTGCGACTTCAGCAGGAGTTTTAATTTTTGCAACTCTAGCAATTATTTGTTTCAGAGCTGATTTTTTTCTCCCTTTGCATGACACAATCCTGAATTATAGCTTCCTGTAACCAGAGATGTAGTGTTACCATGAAGCATAGTATTTAAACGAAGCTGCCATTGTTTTCATTCAGTCTCATTGACTTTCAGGTAATTTTAATCAGATGTAGTTAAAGGAAAGGTCTTTAGTCTTGCTGAGGTTAAAGTTAGGAATAAGTGAGTAATTCTGTTACAGAGCACAACAGCAGGTCATATAAACTAACTGTATAATTAGACACACAAGAGAATGATTATGCATCTGGTAAGAGCAAGGCCATCTCATAAAGACAGAGAGGAGGGTGTGAAGCTATTCAAGTCAATTATGTGAAGTCAGTTATGTGGTTTCCCGTACCTGGAAGATCTGCTTTCAATTGTCAGGGACTGCTCCGCTTAATGTCAATGTGCTCTAATGTCAAGACAGACTATACCTCAAATGTCAAAGATGTCATCCTTTTCCATGTCCTGTGGTATTGTTTGTCCAGTTGCACAGGAACACAGGTTTTTATTGTTTGGGGAGTAGCCTCGTTTCATTGAAATTCACAGCCGTAAACGTCTGTATAATTAACTCCAGAACACGAGGTGGTTACCAGTGGTCGGCTAGATGTTTACAGTAAAGCTCAGCATAGACATCAAATGTGTGTAGGTGTGTGAGCTGTCCATGCTTACGCCAATGACACACAAGTGAGACCTGAATTTTTCATTTATGACCAAACACAAATTGACTGGAGACAGCATGAGTTACCAATATAATACAGAGTTTCCTGCCCAGGCGTTTAGGAGGCAATAATAAGTATGCACACTCACACTAAGGAGGGCATATACAGGAGCACAGTAATCACTCTAAACTCAGCAAAGATATAAAAATAATCTTTTTCTCTTCTTTTTCCAGAAATTGCATATAAATATTTACCCCCACCCCCAAAGGTAAATTTGAGTATGTCTGCTAAAAGTGTCTTTTTTTCTGTCAGGGCACAGTGGGTGATTGTTTCTTTTTCCTGCTTTTCCTGGCTCTTTTTTTAAACTTCCTAAGAGCAGCTGACAGAGGCAAGAGAGGCAATGAAGCATCTTGAAGGGAAAAAGTCAGTTCTTAAAACTGAGGTGGGCATAAGTGGGTGTAGTGGAGAGGCAAGGGAGAAAAAGGGCCTAAATTAAACACATTTGTTTCTGCTCTCACATACCACAAGTCTTATGAAAACAGAGGGCTGATTGTGTTCACTCTGCAAGTCCTCCCCTCTCTTCACCACCACCCAACACCACCCAGCTCCACACCCCCACCCCCTGTCCTGAGTAGCGGCCCCTCCCCCCACACACAGCTGCCTGCAGATGCCTCCTGTGTTTGCTCTCCGAGTGCAGGCACAAATCTCCAGGCCCACAGTCTTCTGGGCCCTGCCTCATCTCAGTTTTTACTACCTGACATCGCTATCACCCCACTGCTAACCCCACTCACTCCACTCTTCATCGCCTCTCCACCCTCCCCGTTCCTTCGCCTGCCCTCCGGCTCTATCCTACTCACACACAGACACATTCACATGCCACAGGTATGCTTCAACACTCCTGTCGCCCTGTGTCTGCCGACTGCAGTTATACAGAAACTGGCTATTGAAAACGTGTCCTGAGTCTTCTCTTTAAACATTTGTGAGAAAACATGACGGAGAATGTGACATCTACATATCAAAAAAGGATAACGCTTTCGTAAGATGAGGAGACAGACTTGAAAATGAATTCAGTTAAAGGTGGTACAAGGTAAATACAACTTTAGTTTTAGTTTGGTAATTTTACATTTCTACAACATATAACGCAAGTTAGTACCATAACAGTCCACATGAGTCGTTGGACATATTGTCAGCAGACTGCAGGGAGGTCTGGAGCAGTGCCAAAACAGTTTTTAATACCTGAAACTTGTATAAAAGTCATTCCCTGCAACCTAAAGCCATCATTTCTATCACGCTGCACATTGCGATATTACTTCCTAATCCATGTGAAGTGATATCTTGGGCAATAAATCTAATCCGCATTCACATCCAAGGCTCCTTTTACATGTTTGAGACTTTGTAAAGAGTTAACTCAATACTAAGAAAGCATAGGTTTTCAGGGTTACAGAAAGCCTTTAGAAGAGTCACAAGGCAAGATGAGGTTGGGTCACGGGGTCCTACACCTCTTCAAGGTTCATCAGATTTCTTGAAAGCAAAACAATGCTTTACAAAACATAAGTAAGGAACTTTCAACCTCCTGAGAATATATCTCACTTCTTCTGTCAATAATGAACAAATTACTTTGAAGACTTACACAGGAGAGACTAGACTAGAGAAATAAATTGATGTGTACAGATGTTTTTTAAGAGACTAATATTGATTTATGTTAGCTGTTCCATTTTTCAGAGTTGCTCTAAAATACCTTCATGACACTAGCCAGACCACTGTAAACTCAAGGCTGGACATGCTTTTTAAAATAATATATCCAGCTGCTGCTATCTTTCAGTTTCAATACAATCTAATGAGAATGGCAAGGTGATTACGATCAGGGGCTGCTGTAAATATCAGATTCCCAGGGACAGAGTTTAGGAGAGGCCCCTTACAATTACACAGTATTCAGGAATGCAGAGCATGAACCACAGTAACAGGGAGCTGAAGACAAATGCTCATATCCCATTTTGGATGTTTAAGTATGGCTCTCACTATGCAACAGAAATGGGTTTACGAACAGCATAAAAGTAGGAAAGTTTATCTTTCATGAAGAGCTGTTTCTGCCAGGCCAAATCTGCGCCACAATGCAACAAACTTCTATTCAATCCAAACTGCACACTTCTGCAAACAATTAGTGTTAACCCAAGAACTGTAAGCTGCTCAGAGAGAGAGAGAGAGGAGTGAGAGACAGAGAGAGAATGAAGGGGGAGTGACTGGAGAAAGAGAGGGGTGCTTGTGCACAATTACAGCAGGGATTTATGGCCTGAGAAACAATTTATAAATCACAGCGCCTGAGCTAATGTGCTCCAGATTGTTCTCCATGCAGCTGCAATTTTGGTCTGCGTGAAACGGCATAATAAACCTGGCTGGAGGACATGTTTGGGTGGTGGTGGGGCAGAAAGAAGTTGAGATTGTGGGTGGGGGCTGATGAGGGTGAGGCTATGGGTTTACAAAGTTTCAGAGGTGTTTTGAACAAAGAAACATAAGCCTTTTTTTAAATAACCAGGTATGAGATTTTACTGAGGTGTCAAAAAGACTCAATAACATTTTCTGAAATTCTTTCAAATTAATAAAACATGAAACTACGACCAATTACAGCGTGTTTTGCAGTAATCAGCGATAATGATGGACAAACAAAGTAGCTGGACAGCAAATGCTATGAAACGCTTACAAAACAAGAGCTGCAACTGTATAATTACACAACTTTCCATTGAGAGGCAATAAAGTTGGAAGCCAAACTCTAAGCCAGTTTATGACCTCATTGTGAAATTGCGAACTATACCCTTATAATCCTGCCCTTGACATAAGTGAAAATTAATTTTAGGTAGGCGATTATAATACGAAAAGACAAATGTTGCAAACTGATCCCATCATTGTCGCTGCAGGCTGGTGTGGAATAAGGGATCGGATGTGCTGAGGGAAGCCTGGGCTTTTGTGACCACTCAGCCAACTGGCCCTGAACCTTGACCTCTAACCCTTCACCCTGGGGGGCAAACAAAGCTCTGAGTGACATCTGAAACTAGACTCTCTGTGGGGAGAGAGTGTCTGGACAGGACTCAAATAACCCCATTAACTCTGCAGAAAAGATTTATTGCTTTTTATTCTGCCCTGCAAATCACAAACTGAAGAGTCACACGGATCTGTCAAAAATAATCAATTGACTCAAGCGGTTGGAGGTGTGCACCCAATTTCACCATGTTTACTTGCCAATATCTCCATCTTGCATGAGGATAAACAAGAAAGTTCCATAATTAACAACTTTGAGTAGAGTTGTGATTATGAGTGATATACACACACATGTCTGCAGTTAGTCTGTACCAAAATAAATTCTACTTAATATGAACAACATGAAGCTAATCTTTAGTCGGTTTTAAGAGACTCACTGATGCATATTAACCACCGCCTCTGAAGGATTCTATACAATGGATTACGTAAACAGCTCCGCCATTAGTATACTGTAAACAAAAACACAGAGAAAAGTTGATGGTAAATGTGCTGCAGTGAATGCCAGCCTCCGTCGCCAGAATGCTGAAAGCCACTGTAGTATTTAAATCAGGCAAGGAGGGAGGAAGACTGGGCCAAGCATTCTGTAGCTCAGCTGTGAGGCTCTAAGCCGTTGCCCTAGGGTCTTTGTCCTGCCTTTCAGGGCAAGTCTGAGGTAGTCAAAGACCCTATTCATGACCGGCGCTCCCCCTGCCAACACACCCATACAGCCCCAGTCAAGTCAGCCGAGAGCTATAGAGCCTTCCCATTTCACACGAGAATCAGACCTGCCCCTAAAGCCTGCTTCAGGGATTTCCAATAGCCAACCCCTCCAACCCATGTACAAATCAAACAAAAGGGTTCCCTGGCCTACTCCATGTCATATAGGACTGATTAGATCCCTTTTTTCTAATGTAGCTACTCCAAATTTGAAGCAAATAAGCCAGTCACATTTGTAGGGATTTGGTATCTAGCCATGTAAAAGGATGACGGATTATGTCAGCAGAGGTGTGGAGCTGCCGCACACCCCTCCTACGTCTGTCATTATTATCCAAGACAGGGTTAAACTCATGCTAATGCATATTTTCTTGGAAAAGGGAGCAAAAGTAAAGAGATGTAACCAACTTCAGTACATCAAATGATAAACTCTCCAAACAAAGAAAGCTAATGATCATCAGAGAGAGAAAGTGACGTTGGGGAACTCCCCGCTATCACTAAAGCAGAGCATAAGGACCCTGTACCGCAGCCATTACTCATAACTAATCAACAACATTACCTCATCATTTTAAATTAAGCAGATAAGGTCAAGAAAGAGTGATATCCTGTGGAGAGCGCTGATGTAAAAATATCTGCCCCATCAGAAGTTTTTCTGCTGTTTATTCTAACAGGATCCACAAGTCTAGTTGGAGATAAGGAGGCTACACATTTTAGATGACTTGTGCCTTTGCTTGGCTTTAATCAAATTTGATGCTCTGCAGAACATTGTGACTCCTTAACAAGTACAATTGGTTTATGAGGGTAACTAGGGGAAGTAAGGGGCACCCAGAGGTTAAGTTATTATCACTATTAGGACAACAAGCCTGAGCTCATGGGAAATTATGTACTTAAATGCACTAAAAGAAATGTCCATTATGTGCATAAAATTTTATCATTTGGATTATACAAACCAAATTGACAGTGATATTATGGAATGTATGGTTGTTTCCGATCATAGAACGTGTGTGAGGTCGGGACATTTATCACGTTATGGAAACATCTGTCTGTTTACAAATGTAATGTCATGATACGATAGTTAAATTTGTGGGTTAATGGATGTTTAAGGAGAAGAAAGGAATGTAAGTCAATGTAATGTGTGTGTTATTACTGATCATACTTTCATAACTACAAGATTCAACATAACATCAATATTAACAGAAACTTTAAAGCTGTCATGGCACCTCCATTCAAACAGCGTGTCAGATAATGTTAGTAAATGTAACTACACAGTAACACATGTTCTACAGATTTAAATGTATTCGACATGGAAAATTTCCTTTGGCTCCATTGATGATTTATGTTGTCATATATGCTATTCCATACATGCATTGCTCATGTTTTTAGGGTCAGAGCTAAATCCAGATTGCAGATGGCACATCTCATCTGATACATTGCCATTTACAACCTAAATTTCACAGTATATCGGGGTTAATATAATTTACTGAAAGCATTATGAGAAAGAAGATACATGCATGAGAATAAATAATTTTTTTTTTTATTTATTTAAACGGTTTATTAGTTTAACATATACTAACCAATATTGATCTAATCTATGTGCATGAGGTCACGTTTGCAAGTCTAATGTGATGACGTGATTTGTGTCCATCAGGGGACACGAGCTCGACCAGCAGTCAAAACGTGTTCCTGTAGTAGGGACAAACTCAGTGGGAAGCAGCCAAACTGATTTATAACTTCAACAAGAAGAACAGCTGCTCTGCTCACTGTCAACTATCCTCATCCTGGATGGATATCCATGCACTTCTTAATTTAGTATGACCACTACAACCTCACTGATACAACACACATGCAATACAACACAGACTTTAACAGAGCTGGGGCAGCTAGAAAGCATTTTTATGCCCTCTGCGTGAACTGAAGCGAAGCCTGATACAAATCTTAGTAGTATTGATGCTACATGTTCATGATCTGATAGCCTCCTGCTGTTGGCTGATTGGGCTGTGACTGTAAGGGAATGGCAAAGCACTGCGGTCTACGGTGGAGAAGCTGTGCTCTGTGGGAGACAGAATCCCTCAGATAAGTGAGTGCCTCAAGGTCTGGAAGCCGGCCCACCTCGGGATAACAGGCAAAGGAATAGCAGGACCCATATCTGCCCCAGTTTATGCTCCCACCACCACATCTCATCAACAATCTCTCCTCTTGCCTGCTCTCTCCCTCTCCTGCTGCCTGCAGTGCTTAAACTGAAAACAGCTGCTTGGAATACCAGACTGATGAAACCCTGTTTAGAGCATTTTCTTTTTCTTCCTGCTGTACAATCATGTTTTATTAGCATGGAGTGAAGCGTTTAAGGTACAATTATAGAGGGAAAACATTTCTTTATGTGAGTTAAACAGTAGTGGTTATGGCTATGCAATGGCCACATAAACATACACAAGTCAGTCCAATAGCACAATTCAGTATTCAGTCAGATACAGTGGAATGGGCGGACTAATTCATTAACAAATACATGCTTCTTATGTTGAGTTTAGTTTAGTTTTCTATTTTAATTTTAAACAAAATGTCATCTTTAATGAAACATTAGCTAACACATGTTTTTACCCATCTGTAACTGTACATTATGTTTGTGTTTTTTTACTTGACCAAAAAGGCCACTGATTAATATTCTGCATTGCTGATAAATTATCTCAGGGTCTCAGTCACTTGGGATTGAGACAAGAGTACATAAAGAACTGATAAATCCAGAGGCCCACTCTCCCCCACTGCACTAGAACTGTAGGTTAATACCACAAAACAGACATGACTAAACTGGTATTCATATGACACATGATACGTGTCTACACCTCCCACATCTCTATATACCAGCGCTTCAGCTTGTGGCAAAAACCTTTCTGCTAGTTTTTGATAATTAGCAGCTGTGGAGCACTAGAGATAGGCAGCTTTGCATTTCCATTGCGTCAACCTCAATCTTTTGTATTTGAGTCCTACAATAGCACAGCTTTACAGTGACCACGCACTAGGTTCACCTATCTCTCAACTTGAAGTCTGTCCAATATTTTTTTTAGACTGCAGAGAAACACCAAACTGTGCAGAGAGATGAGAAAAACATATAAATTGATAAAAACACATTTGTGCTCATATTCATCCAAGCACATCAAAGGGATTCATTGATGTTACTGAAAATGGGAGTCGGTGGCTGGACAATACTCAGCCTTACAGTGACCATCCACCACACAAAGACAGCAGAACCCTGAAAATGGAACATGTGCAGACATGACCATCATTTTCTATATAAATAGACCAAGCTTTTTTCTTTTTTCCCCATTTTGGACAAGCAGGTTTTAACATCTCCTAGGAGTTTTTCAGATATTAGACTTACATGATCTGTAACACATCTTGAGATTCTTTCAAAGCAAGTGTATTCCAATAAAGGAAAGGAAAGGCTGTGAATTCAACTGCGTTACAAATGTTCACCTTCGGCCAAATGTCTACCGACTTGAAGACAAGTTTGCCCAAATTTTCAGTGGGAAAAGCAATACAGAAACTGTGCAGAAGCTCTGGCCAAACATAGCAAATTAGAAAAACACATAAATTGATAAAAACACATTTGCACTCATATTCATCTTGGCACATCAAAGGGATTCATTGATGTCACTGAATATGGGGAGTCTGCGGCTGGAGAGGGGAGATGTTGGTTATCCTTTCCTCAAAGGGTGCTGAGATGCTCCTGATGGGCCCTGCACTAGAGATGCCAGAGAGTGCTATAAACAGAATTTCTAATGTCAGGCTGGCGGGTGGGTGGGTTAGGTAGTGCACTAGCAGGCTATGGGGTAGCAGGAGGAATTGACGCCAGCTCATGCTTTCCACAGAGACCAAAGAGGGAAGGATACAGACCAGGACTGACACCATTTCACACAGTTCTACACAAGTGCTGTTAGGAAGTGAGCATGAGTACTCCTGGTCTGAATATGAAATGCAACAGCAACTGCACAGTCCTATAAAACTCAGAAAAAAATAGGTGGTACACGCTGCCACTAAAGCGACTTATTATAAAAAGTCTATTCCCTCAAGTTATAAAATCTACTGGTTTGTTGGTTGCAAAGTGAGTGATTTATAGACGTTACAGCATGTAAAATTAAACAATTGCAACTTTAACGTGTTACGGCAATATAATTAAGTACTATACGCTGCTTTAGTTTGAGTTTCACTAATTGGGCCTGATCTTGATTACACCTGTAGAAAATGATTGGAATTGCTGAACACACCATTGTGGAAATTTGTTACAGTTTTAGTTTAGCACCAATTAAGATTCTCTGGTGTAATTTAACACAAGAACAACTCCTTCTCAAACTTAACCATGACTAATTAATACATTTCAAAATACTTTTTTGGCAAGTTACATTTAATTTCCTAAAGCCTAGCAATGAGGTCATTATCAGAATTTATCACTCCAGGCAAGAGCTCTCAGCAAGCCATGGCATTTCTGCGGTTGCTGGCGACCTGTCCTTAATTGAACAGTGCCACTAAATTGATGTAGATGTGTTTGCCTTTGAAGAAAAAATCTTTTAAAAACTATAAACCTAGTCAAAAATGTTAGCTCTGTTGACACAGTGCTTGGTTGAAAAAATATTTGTGCGCTAACATTCAGATTACTTGCAGCGGTGGAATACAACACTGAGGGTTGTCAAAATGTGAGCCCTGTACACTGTTCCCTCTGTTGCAAAGTATCCACTCCACCTCACCTGAATCCCCCGCCCAAGCCTCACAGAATTTACACACACAGAAACATGCAGCATGCATGGATGCATGTGTGTAAATACACACATGTATGCCCCAAGGTGAGTGACATGCCAAGTGAACAACCTGCTGAAAAGACACCTCTACACAAACAGAGCTTGCTTATGCAGGGAGAGGCCCTTTTATTCAGGGGGACAATGTCTGTGTTGACTTTTCTTTGTCTGCACATTTTTAAGCACCAAATGCTGCAAAAAGAATGAAAAAGTCACATAGGTATGCTATTGTAGCCACTGACATGTTCAGACTTATATAAGCTCTCCATTCATATCTCAATCTCTAACATTTTTTTTATTCAACAATCATGCTCTGCAGTTTGAGTGTCCCACTGTGTATTTGATGAAGATATATTTGAGTGGCTAACCTCGCTCTCGCTTACTTGCCACCTCTCACACACAAGAGGCATTTCACTCTTTAGTGATGATGATGATGTACTAACAGAGTTATCTAAAAGTGCTGATGAGGCTGACAAGAGGTGGCGTCAAGCTGAGTGTATGTTCACCAATTAAATCTTGCACTAGCCTGTCACTACAGGAACAATGCGGTGATAATCACATCAATGGATCGACAAACAATAAACTGAACTTGTCAGAGAGACTTTGTAGGGGGAAAAACCCCTCTCTGACTCTACACCCCACACCAGGCAGGAGTCTGGTGGAACATCTCTCCAAACATAAAACCTCCTCCTCAGCTCTCTGTGGATTACAGCGGAATGTCAGCTCTGAGCAGGCTTTAAATCAGTTATGCTTGGCCCTCAGGGGAACTCTGTGCTGATCCCATGTAGGCCTGTCTCTCGTTGCTCATGATAGGGTTGCCACATCCAAATTTAAAAGTTGGGCCTCAAATCCTTCATCGTGTAACACATTGCAGAGGAATCACTGCACAATGACTCTTGAGCAACCTATTGCCTCTGTGTTTTTTTGCTCTTTTAAATAGTGACAAGCACTGTAAGGAATTATATGCATTAGTGTCAGAGTATATGACTATAAAAAGCTGAGATTTAAGGCCAGAAGGGGAAGTTGTACATAGAAACATAAGAAAATAATGCCTCTTGCAACACACACACACTGTCATATCTGTAATTATAAAAATATTTACATTTACCCAGAGCTATGAAACTCTAGCTTAACAACCTGAAGATGCAAACCGAGAATTCAGCTGCCTGGTGTTAATCACATGATCTGTTCGAGAGACATAACATTAATGTGGCTCATGCAGCACAAGTATAACCACATACCACACTTATAAAACAAATATGTCAGTCCCAACGGAGCTTTCCAAGTGGCGCAATATAATAAACAGTTTGTAGGATTGTTTGTGTCTCAATAGCAAGAAGGTGACAACTCAGCTTATGTTACCCTGTAGGCAAATTTGATCTTAATAGTCCATCAGCATATTCCACAAAACACACAGACAATGTGTGCATAAAAATATAGCTCCAGAACTCATTAGTTACACTAAGTTGGTGCAATGCTGGTAAATATCCCCCTGTAAATCTGACTGTTTTGAGCTTCATCCACAGGTGTAAAGAGGCCAATCCCATCATGCCTAAGAGCCTAAAAAGGTACTGAGTCAAAGCTCTCATCAATCACACTGACTGCATTCACACTAAGCTATGAGCGCTGTGCAATATGGAGACCTTTAGACATCTAAGTATGCCAGCCATTGTGTGTCTGCCTGTTTTCTGCCACAGTGGTGATTGACACTGTCACCTCACTGTCCTATTGACCTCATTATTTTTTCTAATAAGGAGACACGAATCCTTCAATTTTAAATCCTCAGCAGTTTCTTACTTTGCCTCAAGGAACAGTCGTTTTAATTTTCCAACTTTGTTTTACCGGACTAAACAAAGGAAGTAAGAGGCTTTTCCACTCAGACAAAACAAAGCAGCAACAAGATAAGAGACTGCAAAAAACTGCTGAAAAATCTATGTTATTTATTTCACACTGTTAAATCTACTCCTTAGAATTTTACTTAAAACATCAACAGTTCTCTGAAATAAATCAAACAGTCCAAGTAGCAGAAAAAAGAAGCAAATGTTGCATTTTTCCACCATGCTTATCTCAATCATTTTACTATTTGTAGTGAAACTTGACCAAAAGAGATAAGATGAAGGATCTACACATATCACCTAGAGAGAGGAGAGTCGCCATTTAGTTAATGAGCCCCAGAGGAGACCTCCAATGAAGCCATCAAGGCTGCTCAGAATAACAATGGTCAACTAACGCCTTTCTAATTGAATGGAAGGTACAGGGGGCGAGGGGAGTGGGCCTGGAACTGTGAAAGGGGGACAGAGAAAAGGAGGAGGGGGTTCTTTTCAGTCAGATGCCTGCCAGGCCTTAACGAAAATACTTGTTTTTTGGGGGGATGTGACAACGATTGGGGGATGGACGATGTCTGAGGAACACTGCTCTCCTGCTGGGATTATTTCAAGGAAGTTTACACAGTGCCATTTAAACGGCATTTTATATCATTGTAAATATTATTACTGTAACTACAGTTTTGTGGTTTTAGTTCTTGCATGTTTCTTGTAAGGCTGCACATCCTCACACTTTACATTTTCTTTAACCTTATAGTGTTTTCCATGCTCAGCTGTATTTCAGATATGACTAACCGCACCATGTTTGCACCATTCCTGAAGAAAAGTGCAAGACGTCAGAATTAAAATACTGTTGAGCTAATGATGAAAATGTGATGTCTTTAAATAATACAGGACCAAGAGAAAAACTAAAACAACTAATTTCACAAATGCTTAGCTATATCAGTAAAGCAAACGCCAGTTGATAAAATATAATCATTACAAACTTACTATCAACAACACATACTTAAGACTGTCAAGTGTCAAACCTTATCTAGACTTTAAAACAGCTGTCATGGACACTGCAGTGAAATGCCTCCCTTGCATGTCAAAGCAAGGTATTACATTGTTGTTACTGTAGGATATGACTTCAGGAAGAACTTTTTTTTCTGCTGTTATCTCTGAAGACTGTGTGCAAATAGCCTAGAGTCGAACATGCACTTGGATCTGGTAACAAACAGTAAAGTTATAGCCTGAAAAGTAAAAACTAACCTCCTTAAAAAACAAATAACACCACCCCAACAAAATTCAATATGATTCTTAAGTAAATTTCAAAACACATGAGACTCTCTTGGGTTAAATGTATCTCTGGATAAGAATAGTTTTACTGTCTCAGCTAATACCTCACGAAGACATTTTCCCTGGTAAATAAAGTAAAGAAGTAAATGCAGCAGATTATTTTTAAACAAGGCACTGTCATCAGTTTATTCCATTATTTTTATTTTATCTTAATTTTTTTTAATGATTGATGTGTCTGAAGTTTCAGACAAAAGAGAAGTTGTCAAATACAAGCCTTGTCGAGTGTGGGTGGCAGAGAGAAATTTATATCCCCAAAAAGAACAAAGAAGTAGTTAGTACTCCTTGAGAGGCCACTCGGAGGGAATATGGCGGTCTGGCTGTGCACAAGGAACTTTTACGCACGGCCAAAGTTTTAAAGAGAGTCCGACAGAAAAAGGAAAGAGAAGAAGGGGCGACATATAAACAGGCCCACTTACTGTTCTTGCACTTGGAGACAGTGAACCATTGGATAGGTAGGGATTGGTGAGGTCTGGGATCATTAGAAACGGGTAACCAGGATAGTGAGGACTCTTAAAAAAGCCACCATCTTGCTGCCTTCTCAGTGCTGCAGGGATGAAGAAAAGTCGCTTGATATAAATAGTTAAGAAACAAAAGCATCACAATAGCCAGCTTTTGCGCATTAAGTCTGGAGAACCTGTGTATGTGTGTGTGTTTGTTTTACCTTCACTGAAGTAGTCTCTTGTTTTCTCATAACTTTCTGAGTCGGGTCTGGTTTGGGGGCGCCTCTCTGCTTGCTGACAAGGGAGAATATACACACACAAGAGTGGAAGAAACTATTGAAACTTTCAACACCAACTCAATCCAAAACAACTTTCTCCAAGGCTGCGTTGAGAATATTTTATGTGCAATGACCTTACCTCTGAATCTGATGAGCTGCTGTTGTTTTCCGATTCGTTCACTAAGGAGGATTTCACATCATCCAAATCTCTTTCCGCTGATACATTTTCGGATATCTTTTCCTCCTGTTCTCCTTCGTCTTTGAAAGATATCATTTCATCATTGGCTCCCAAATCATCCCCACCACCTCCGTTTAACTGGGGCATTTTTGCAGACCAGTGGGTTGCAAACAAGGCGAGAAAAACAATACACACTCAATAAAACAATTGACTTCTTTTTTTTTTAATCAGAACAGTCTAATCGAGTCACTGACGTAAACTAACTACAAGAAACTCTTCATTTTCCTCAAAACTCCTTATTCATCTTCTTAATGTGCTCCCGTGCTCCATGGCAATAATCCACAATAAAAGTTATGCAGAAAATATCGGTGAAATTTGGCGTCGGTGGCCGGATGCGCAGTAACTTGGCAAAGTTTCGTCTCCCTCGCAGCTTGTGGACAACTTGTGGCCCCTGCGTGTCTCTCTCCCTGTAAAGCTGCTGAGGAATGAAGCTCTATCCTCGTACGAAGCCCAGGGACCACATAAACTACTGTCCAAGCGATCGAGAGGTTACTCAAGAGCGAGTAAACACGTCCGATTTCATCTGTTAATATCCATGTGTGAGAAAACAACGGCTTCAGCCAAAAAAAGAAAAACACGCGAGTCGGTTAGGCTGCAGTTTTCTTCACTTCTGACTCGGCTGTTTTCCCCCCAGAAGTTTCAACTGACGGTGAAATGTTTTCCTTAAGGAGAAAAAAAAGCCAATAAAATATGAAAGACAAACAACACCCGATGCAAAAGTAGTCAGTTTTCAGTAAGACGTAGTCGCCCCTTCCCTCCACATTGCTGCCGGGGAATGCGCCCTGAAAACTACTTGGTTGTTCAAGTGGAAGAAAAAGCGCAGCCCGTCCGTAGAGGAGGAGTTTGCGCTGAAAACCGACACTTCATTCAGCAGCATGTAGATCAGCTATTCTTAACCCTCAAGCCACCACATCACCAGCACAATAAAATAACCGAGGGCATTTCAGCAGAACACAGTGCGTAAAAATGCGCACATGGATTAAGTCGAAATTACATAACATTCATTATTATTATTGTTATTATTATTATTGTTTTTATTATTATTATTATTATTGTTATTATTATTATTATTATTATTATTATTGCAAACTAATCTATCATATATTATATTTATAGTTGTAGTTTAATATTTACCACCAAAAGAAAATCCCAGCTACTCGTGTCTCTGTTGGCCTACTGCAGTTAAAATATAAAAATAAACTTGCACTCTATAGTATGAATATACTAGTCATGTCATATATCCAGCTGATTTATATAAGACTGTCAATGAAAGTACTAAAAACCACACTTGCCTACATCTGTGTGAAAATGGCAGACCAGCTTTAGTGAGAGAGTCATAATTACATACTACCATGAAAAATTGCATGTCTGTATGTCCTGGAACAATACACTGGGAAAGACAAAGCACAGTAACACCTGGGATAAGCATGGCCCATTGTGGCACACCTACTGGCAAGACGGAGTGAGTCAAGCCTCTTTCTGACAGGAGAAGGTTGACTCTTTTATATTTTCTCACTTTATGTTGAAAGACGAGGCCTCATTGTTGATTTGAGGAATATGGAGGGCCTGTTTTGCAATAGTCTTGGAAGAAAGGAAGTGGTTCATACTTTTTGTTCCTGTGAAGTAAGCTGCACGTAAATCTGAATGGTGTCATGAGATATGTTTCTCATTTGCATTAAGAAATTATGTTTATATGTAAGGTTTGCTACAGTGAAATCAAGTTTTCTATAGTGGATGTGTTTAAATTACTTGTATCTCTTGAGTTTTTATTGTACTACAGCATTTCCTGACCCATTCTGTTTTCACCTCTCTCAGTCCAAGCCAATGGACTTCTGACTTTTCTCTTCTTCTGATGCAATTTGACAGGCTTCCCCTGTTTGGGAAAAAAAGTCATTGATGTTGTCGACTGCGTGTCAGCAAGCTGAGGGTTGACTGACAATTCTGCAGTGTCTCCACGGGCCTCATTAGATCTCCACTCCTCCTGGGTGTTTGTGTGTGAGCCTCAGTGTGTGTATTTGTATTCAGTTAAAAGCAATGTAGTTACATACTGCATCTCTATGCATGCATGGCGGTTATGGATAGTGGGTTTCTGTTTGCACTTGCATGTGCACACACAGGTGAATATTTGCCCTCCGGGCTACACATCATTGTTTTTCTTAGCTACAGTATGCAGAGGATGTAACGAAATGTAATTTCCAAATAATGCTCAGACAAGCTGTTAATTTCACTCACCTAAATTTACAGCACAGCTGTGTAGTTTGACATTTACATACAATGTACTTTTTTACCCAAAACAAACAAAACATAGAATATATAAAATTTATCCCATGACAAAAATGTAATGGTCTCTACGTCCCAGCAGGTGTAATTACAATTATGCACCATATCCTTATGAATGATTAATAAAGAAATGAAATATTAAAACACGTCAACACAGAAAAATAATAATGAGCAGTTGCTGAACAGGAATATCTAAATACTGACACTTCTCACACACACTTAAGTTTCAGCAGTGTGCTATTAAGCACCATTGGCATGCTGTAAGCAGACTGTTGTTCGCAGGTATCTGTAACAGCACAGTGAGATTTAACATGTATGTGACAAATAAAAAAAATCCAGTGTTTTTTCCAAAAGGGCACCAGCCACCCTTTCTAAAACAAAATAATTCCTTTTTGTTATGAAATAGTAAACATACAGGAATTGATCACTTAAATTTATTTGGGAAAAAACAAAATTGCTTTGTGGAAACCAAATATATTTATTCACATATTAAGCTACAAAACCCCTTCATATAGGTTTATTCATCCAACCAAATGCTCTGTAGCTTTTGACAAATATAACATACCATGTTTTTGTTTAATGTACAGTGTTACATTATACCTGCGGTATGTGAAATGTACTTTTTCTCATTTATCTTTACCTATGTATTCCTCCCTTTTCGATATGACTGCCTTGTTAGAGTGGGATTGGTTTTAACTGGGAGTTGATGAGGGGTCAGGAGAGATGCGAACAGCCACAATCTTAGCCTGGGGGCAGATCGACTGGTGGCCAGAAAATTTATTCAGAGGGTGCTGTCCCTGCATCTGCCTTACTTTGAAGTTGCTCTCTCAACTCTGGCTTGTCGTACGTGACTGTGTGTTCATTTCTTTCCTCACTAAAGAGAGTGTGAAAAAGCAGAGATGGTGCACTCGAGTGTGTCGTTTCACATGTATGTTTTTCTCTAGTATGTGATGTGTGCTTCATTCAGTGTGCACTACTATGTATGTGTGTGGCTATGCACGTGTAAGTGTGTTGTGTGTGCACATATGAGAGTGTGTGTGTTTGAGTGGGAGAGAGAGTGAAAGATAGAAAGAGGGAGGAGAGAGGGAGAGATGCCGTGTGCCAATCCATACTTGCTTTGGAGAATTCAAGGTCATCCTTTCATGTTTTGCCAACCATCGGTCAATCAGTTTCCAATCAAAGTGGTGTTTAATTCAGCAGTAATTCCCATCTCCTCATCACGTTTTCGCCTCACTGTTTCAGAGGTGTTAAAGCATTTCCCTTGTCTTTCTTCTGATCTACTGCAGTATGTACAACATGTCTTGCCAGACCAAACCCACGCTGTCAAGCTCTCTAATAATACTAGTTAAAGTGTGTGGACGACATGTCAGATCACACATTGTAGTTCTGCTGTTTCATCAGATTTGGGTCTCATTTGACTGTCTTTGAAATAAAGTCATGCTCTTTCATTAATCCAAGCATAACTCTAGAATGTCTTCATCATCAGGATGATAAATTATGGACCAAAAGATATCCACAACCATTATCATAGAAATATTTTATCATGACAGTTCTTTTTTTTTTTTTTGGGGTATAGTATATCCTTATCATTTAATCCTTGTGAATGTTTTTTTAATTTTATCAATAGTATCTTTAGTTCTAATAATACATGATACATTAATTTTCCCTGATCTTAACCCGTTATTTATTTATTTATATATATATATATATGAAGCATCTCACATACGCATCTACTGATTAAACACAAAACACTTGTCATTGTAAGTAATGGGCATGATCTTTTGCAGCTGACTTTACACAACTCTTTGCATCACTGTCCTGCCACATTAGCTCACCACCTCAGTCATCACACTAAGTCTGGATGGGAGTGCCTCGTGCAATCATGGATCTCACAAAAATAACCTCATATCCGTTTTAATCCACAGAAAGGTCCCGTTTCCAAGCTGGTATGGGCGTATATGGCATTTAAGACTGTGTGAGGATATGATTAGATGACAGTTTTTACTGCCTAAAGGGTGTAACTGAAACACTAAACTGTGCAGAGAAGGGAAAATAAAAGACTGTGTTGCAAAGTTTTATTCCTGCCTTTCTCCTTCTCCACGGTGTTTTGTTGCATTTGTAGTATCCTTTTCCAGTAGAGTTCCTTATTTCAGACAAAACAATGATAAATTCAAAACTCTCTTAGTTAAATAACTATTGGCTGTGGTAAATGGTGCATGATCTATTTAGAATTTGGTTCTAAAATATAGATTGCATCAGTAACCATTAATATTAATATCAATATTGTACACCTGTTTTCCACTTTTCACCTTTGTAGCAGATAACAAATAAATGAGTGAATAAATGATCTCCTAAATCTGACTTAGGGAATGGTAATCTGTGTTGCTAGTGTGAGGTTGTCATCATCAGAAAACTCACAACACATCAAACATGTCCTCCAGCGTGGATTTACATGGTTGCTAAGAACTGCTCACTCACGGCTCTTGAATGAAATACATGTTCATGTTTTTCCTGTATTGCAGAGGATGCTTTTAAGGAGCATTATTTCTGAGAACTTCAAAGCCTGCCAAAAGCACTCTCCTTTTCGAGTGTGCAGCAGCTTGAAAATGTACTTATATTTTCCAAATGGACAGGAAGAGGTCCTCACTGGTATTAAGGTGATGCTAATGTGGTGTGGCGCTAGTTTTCAGTGGAACTCAGTTTATAGCACAAAAATACAGCCTGTATTTAATGCTATTAATCTTTTACAGGCTTGATTTTATTTTTTAATTACAAGTAGACAAATGTTTTCTTTATTTAGCTGTGTCTATATGGAAATACGTGTTTTATGGTTTTAAGGAAAAACATATACACAGCCAACAATACCAACAGGTCCTCTGTGGACACTATTTACTGTGTACAGCTCTGTAACCAACATAATTGTTCACAAAGCCTCAGAGTCTTTCCAGATACTGCATTCAGGCTTTCTGCAATAACTGATTTTATTGATCCAGTTAACGTGATCATTTGCAAGGTCACAGTCTCCTTATGTCTGTGTTTTCTCAGCTGAGGATGCACTGTATCACTCTTTAGAGGATTGGAGATTCTATCCTGTGATGTAAACCCTGCCTGAGTGAAAGGCTGTTGACTTTATTTAATATGTCCGCCAGATTTTTATGAGCATTACGCAAATGAAATGGTTTGCATTATGTGTGAACCATACGTTCCACAGAGGCATGCACGGCTGTAGACAGCTGGAAGTAACTTGAGCCCCTCAGTCACTTATCAGCCCTGGCATCCCTGCCATTTCCCATAGCCATCTTCAAGCCAGAAGAATCCAGCCATTGTTTTCATCTCTGTGGGCCCTGTGTTAACTCAGCAATGCCTCACTGATTGTTGCAGAGATATTAAAGAAAATGGTAGATTTGTCTTTGTCCATATAACTCTGTCTTGTGTCTTGTGACATACAAGCTCCTGCTCTACATACATGTGTGGATTTGTGAGTGTGTGTGTTTGTGAGTGAATCTGTGAGTGGAGGGGCTTCTACTTGATGCATTTGTAGAGAGCAGCTGCACCTGCCCTGTATGTCAACAACAGGGTCTGGAGCAGACACTCAAGAAAGAGAGGTGGCTTTCACACCACTGGCCTCACTGAAGCCGCTTACTTTCCAAAGACAACAATGACCACGTTACTCTGCTGCGCCATAGAGCTTTTAGGCTCTATAGGCTTGGCGCCTGATCTGTGTGGCCTCGAGATTATCTCCTGACTGAGCTCTCTACATACAAGCTTATTGGACTTCCTCATGTCCTCTTGTTTTTGTGGCTCTAAAGTTTCCAGGATGCTTTTTGACTGTCTGTTTTACACATAGAGACAGGATCCCCCGTGGGGGTTGTTAGGAGGTTACAGGGGGGTAGTAAAGAGGTCAGGGAGAAACTGTCAGTCTATTTCCTTTCTCTGGCCTTGGGAAACTGCACCACAAGTCTTTTGCATATTTTTAGCGTCCTTGCTGGTTTTTGTCTGTGTAACCACAGGAGAAGATAAAGTTATTCCCACTCCATGAGGACTTTTGTTTTTCACATGGATTATTTATTATTAGTGTTGTCTTTTTGATTTTTTTTTCTCTATAGCTATAGACTGACCACGTCCTCCACACAATCTCCCAGAATAATGCACAGGGTCTGGAAACCATCATCCTTATGTGTGTAAATTGCTCCTAGAATCACAGTACAGTCTTCTGCTGGTGGTTGCCTCGTATAGAGTGCAGGAGCCAGTGTGTGGAATATGAGAGGAGTGTTGCATGCGTGTGTATTACCTTGTCTTGTCTAAAAATGTGTTACTTGTTACTTCCTCCGTCAAAACATTTCCCTTTTGAGTTGTTAAATTAAGTGCACTTTTCTTTTCTTTTTTCTTTTCTTTTCTTTTCTTTTCTTTTCTTCAAGAGTTGCCCATAGTTCATTCAATCTACAGATGTGTGGATGTGATTTAAAATGATATGATTCTATACAATTCTGCAGAAAATTCACAGAGGATTTATATTGGGGTTTAAGTGTAGTGTTTTTTAAGCTACAGCCAAGTAAACAATTCCTGAAAAAGCACAGATCTGTTTTCCAGGTTACTGTGAAGCAGTCTGGATGACATTATTAACACAGAAGATGAAAGATGTGCAATGTTTTCCTGTTGATAAATTGGCAGTGTTCTTTTTAGAAGGGGATCACACATATCCAACCCCTGAAAACTAAAAACTGAAAGGATTGCAGGAGACTTTGTGATTAAAAAAAATGAAAAGAAAATGATAGTAACTTCATGAGATATGTTGGATAATTAAGTAAAGAGCAAAGCGATGAGCCGAGAGGGCGATCTCTCATAAACCTGCTGGGTAGTTCTGCTCATTTACATTCAGACAGCATTCAGAGAGAATGACCTGAACGGTGTCTTAGCCCAGATGATATGGCTCACAGACATGTCTTACCTGCTGCACCACATTTCTTCCTGCATTATCTCTAAGTGCATCAACACCTCGCTCTCACTTGCTCACTGCAGCTCATTCCTTGTGTGACTGACTAACCTCTCATCTGTGGTTGTTAAAATAGCTGCTCTATATCATTGTACTGTAACTAAACCACTGTACATGTTGCTCTATGAAGCTTGCATCAACTTTAAACCACCTAGGTTACTGTCTTTATTTTTGTGGTGACACTCGTCCGCTTTAACATCTTCATAGATATATGTGACATCTTCATACAGTAAGTGCGGCAAGTACTGTATGTCCTCTGAAATAGGATGCAGTGAAAAAATGTTTTAAAATGTTTCAGTATGCTATAAGAAAAAGCGCTACTGTAAAAAAAAAAAAAAAACTCAAGGTGAAGAAAACCACCTCGAAGACATTGTATGTAAACTGTGAGCATGTTTAACCACATTAAAATTATGTTAACCAGACTGTTGTTCTTGCTTTCTAATTCCACAAAACAATTATCACGCTGTGGATGGAAAGGTACATGCCAATAAAAATAAGTCATTTCTGTTTTGCTTTGGCCCACCTCTCTATAATGCTTGACTCTGCAGCTGCAGAGTGCTGTGGAAAACAAACAGTGCAGTGCAGCTGGGCTCCTCAAGACAGCGAAAGGGGAATTTTAATCCTATTTTTTTTTTCTTTGGCACCAGTCAGATTTATTTGGTCATAAAGAAAGGAAAAGCACCCCACCATCTGAGAAGGATCGGGAAGTGAGAATGCAAATTATGTCAGAACCCAGTTGCAGACTTAGAAACACAACAGGCCAGGAAATGAATCCCCAATGGGTCAAAGTGCTCAAAGCCAGAGGAGTCTAATTAACACAGATAGTGGCACATAACTGGGATACCTGAAAAGCTTGGATCATCTTATCACACGAGGGAGAACATCAAGAACTGACTTAATACGCTACACTGTCGATTTTACAAGTGATATCATTCACAGTAACAGTTTTATCACCATGAGGCACATAAGCACTACAGCCAAAGGCGAACCTACACGTGTCTCTCATCCATTCCCTGCAGCGTGGTTTGAAAACAAACTATCCAGAGAGCCTCAAACCATTTCCAGCTGTCACATCCCTTTTCCAATATTACTCCTAACATGATATGACAGGGCAAGACGAGGTGAGGGTCAGGCCTCGAGGAGGATGCGTAACATGTAACTTAAACTATGAGCATTATATTCATAATTGCCTGTGGTTGAAAGGTGAAGATCGCCATGTGGTGCGCCCATTGTCTCTCATGTTACCTTTATTAACATCTCATTTTACATCACACACTAGTCTTCACAGAAAAAGTACAAGACTAAGAAGTACATACCACTATCATGTTTGATATGTTTAGAAACAACTTTCATTTCCAGAGTTTGAAACACAATAAGACTGCAGCATTTGACATTTAAAAGCTTAACTTTTTGGAGACACAAATGTAAATGAACAAATGACTACTTACCGGTGCTGTTAAAATGTAATAAATTAGACAACAAGTAATAAAATTCAATGCAAAGGCCATCTGGAATATTGTTTAAAGCACCAGTTAGCTTAGCTCCATAAAAAAAGATAAATGTGTTCCAATGAATGTCCAGAGAATGGCTTGTCTGCTCATCTCTTTTCTCCTGTACACTAAGGTAAAACACAGGCCCTAAAGCTTTGCAGTTTGAGGAGCAATAAAGAAAAGAGTGATGCTAAACAAAACAAGTAAAGTAAAAAAAAAAGAGTTGAACTTGACATAAAATAGTGCATGTTTTTCAGACAGGCGCAAAGGAACAAACTGATGCGCACCTAATTGTGTGATGTCAGCTTGTATGTATTTTCAAGGGAGGTGAAAAAGTTTCCATTATGGAAGCTGTTTAAGTACTACTAGAACTGCCTGCTGTAACGTGAAGACGTATTTAATCAGACTGCCAAAGCAGCATTTATATGAGTGTTTATAAGCTATTCTTTTAAAAAGGTCACTGTAATCAGAAGCATATACTTCTTGACAGCCAGTGTTTAAACCCTTTCTGTGGTTTAAGTAAAACATTTGTGTGGTAAAAACGGTAAGATTCAGCCACTCCTTACTTGGATTCTTTTCTCTTTAATGATATGCCTTACCCACTGTTAGCTGGTTAGATTGAATTTCCTATATTTGTATGGGAAAGCTTGTGGACTATGGTCTCTATTAAAGATATGCAAAGAACGCACGCAAGAAACAGAGCTCTACACATGAGGACCGTACTCAAGTCAGTCAGGATGTTTAATATAAAATAGTCAGAGTAGTGTCCTGATTTCATTTCCTGAAACTCTTGATAATGACTGGGAACTTGAATGAAAGGCAGCGTGACAGGAGGGAGAAAAAGAACTAATTTTAATGTTTTGTTTTTAAGGGGTGAATGTGGGGGGTGAGCTCTCGATCATGCTTCACATCCAACCTCTTACCTCCCCTTCTGGGCCTTTAGGAGCATCCTGTGACCCCCGACCCCTCGGACAATAGAGGCCAGGACGTTTCCCAGTGAGCAGCGATGAAGCCAACAACAGGAACATGAGGGGTGCTCCTGGGAAACAAACTGTTTATTGTGCAGCAGGATGGACAGCCCCCCATGCCCCTCTCACTCCTTTTCACATAAATACACATGTACGCAGACACTTACACACCTCTGCACAGTTAAATCCTGTAAAACAACAGGTGCCTGCTTTTATACCTCTGAACCATGTAGCATCAGTCATTTTCACATCTGAAATTCCTTATATCCTCTAATCCCAGAGCGTTTGTGTGTTTTCCTGTAACCAAAGTGCAAAGATAACAACATTTCCTTTACTTAAGCCACAGATATTACCACAAAATGCTTGTTAAGAATATTTTGTTGAATGAATTTACTGTTATAATGATCACAAGGCAAAAAATAAGCATGCAGTCAGTAGAGTGTCTATTGCTCTCTATTGCTCCTCTATTTCTGCTCCGGCTCTAACTGCCAATGATAAGTTTATATTTAGTCCAACTTTCTATTTGATAACAGTACCAAGTCATTTGTTGGTGCTGCCACTGCCTGTCTGTTCAAGAGGAAATCCCTCTTTTGTCTCTTTAGGAAGCTCAACAAACTGGGAAAACCTGAATTTGTCATCAGGACTCAAACAGCTGGAACACATTTGATCATGAAGAGTCACCACTAAATGTATTAGTCAACACTCCAGACTAGTTATTAGCTTGGCTCTAGAGACTACTCACTGCAAGAGCAGCACAATAAAACAGTTTCCAGGGCTGTCAATCACTGGGCCAGAAGTGGTGTAACACAGAGATATAGGGGGCTCTGGGGATTGCTCTTAAAGTGTTTAACCCCGATGGATTACTGGTTCTTTATGACTATATGTAAGGTTTGTGTGTTTGCTCGACATGATGCACATCTGATAAGGGTGGATCAGAGGCAACTGGCACCGGGGACTGCAGACTCTGATCTCATATTTTCTCAGACTTATAACATTATATACATTAAAAACAAGAAAGGAGGAAAGCGATGTTTGGATAAAAAGCAAAGTTTGGAGGAGGTCTGAATTGAGTGCACTTCATGAGATTTTTTTCTTATAATTTTCCCATATTATTATTATTATACTATGTTTTTTTTTTTTATCTTAGTAGGAAATATTCTACATTTAATGAACAACACTTAACAGATTACAAACATTTGCCAGTTGTGATTTCACTTGCTTAGTGTAACAAAATGTCTGATAAACCAATAGCTAAAACAATATGCTTCAGCAGTGAGAGAGGAGTACAAAAAGAACCAATCATTATCGCAGTTAGTAATTCATACATTATATTGTTAGACTTTAAAAGTTTTGTTAAAACAAATGTACCAAGTAATTCATCTAAAATCACAAAAATTTTGTTGACAGCTCCTCGGTTAAGTTAATAAAACACACAGTATGCAAGAGTCAGTTAAAGCTATGACACGTAATATACACACTCTGAAACAGACAATTTTACATAGTTTCCCCATGTAAGTAAAGGTGTAACAACCAATCAAGCTTGTTTTAAACCACAGCAAAAACACAAGAAGAAACTACTATATGGTCTCTTTGAAGACTGTCAGTGATTCAAGATGTAAAATGCACTAATTCTGATACCTAAAAAGGCACAGGGATGATTTGGGATTCTGCTAGGTCAGAGGCCACCTTAACATTGACAAGCAAAATCAAATCACAGCTAAGGAAATGAGCCATGAAACACTGATTGCTCCATACATAATGACCTTTTTTTCTAGTTGCTTAGCTCCAGAATTATTTGATTGTGCAGAGTGCTGACTTCACTGCAAACATGAGCACTGCTTGCACATATTGCCTGAGTGTATAATCAAATCAAGACCATTGATACAAGGAGTGAACAAATATCTCTTAGTATTTGGGAACAATAGATCTTTGTTCCAGAAGAGAGCCCTCAGAAAGCTAATACACTGACCGAAGGTGGAACACCTCTGGGGACTGTGAGCCCAGATTGTGCTCCACATTAATTGGTTGTGCTTTTATTGGATAATTCAGACTTTAGCAAGAGCCATTTAAGTTAATTTTGAAAATGACAGCGAGCATATGTGCATTGTCATGGCAGCTATGGGAAATGTACCACAGAGAGGAATATACTTAAGCTCAGACACAGATTTAACATAATAGACACAATAAATACTGGGCTTTCTATTATACAATGGAACTTGTACTAATGATGATTCATGTGACCACAAAGACAGATCACTAAAGTTTGCTGAGTCCATGGTTTCAAATAACAGCACTATAGGCTATATTCCTCATGAGACATGTCAATGAGCTTCTACCCCCACCCATATCATCCCAGTTCTGACACATTCACACCTTGGCTCATACATCAGTTTGGAACTTGGGGCACCAGTCCTGTAACTAAAAACTAAACTTCTGAGGGAAATTCCCCATACAGGTCAGTGATATGTTGCCTTATAAAAAACCAGACTTCTCGCTTATTGCTTTAAACGTTTATATGGCAGCATGCACCCTGTAACTAACGGCCTCACAAGTGTCAACTACAAACCCTATAGGCTTAAAAGTACACAGTAGCAAGAAAACCAATGACATCTGAGGTTTCAGAAGAAACTGAAGTACGGTGACTGGCTTTGTGAAATGGGGCTCTAAGCCAACAACGTGTGGGCTTGACTGTGTCTGAAAACCTCATCCTGATAAATGGCCTCTCCAAGTAGACAAACTCACAACACAAGGTCCCTGCTGCATAAGACCCAAACTGCTACCTCTGCTGCTGGCTGAATCTGATTACAGACAGGCCCCGAGGACAGGCAGGTCATTGAGAGCACAGAGATGAGCAAACAATAAGATATTATCTAAAGGAATCTTCAGCTTTCCAAAGGAAAATGGTCCCTCTCAGTGTCACACTGACGATAGGATCCTCAACCTGACACTGAATCAGCCATTTAAGAAGAATGAACACTGCAACCCATTCATACATACTCACTAAAATAATGAGAGCTCTTTTTTCACCCTTGTTTAAGACATATAAAGAGAGGAGGCCTTGCAAGACAAGGCTGTGCAGAAACCGGAGCATGCAGCTGACTCAGATGAATATGCCTTTACAATGATTGGGTGTTGAATGAACAATTCTATAGTCTTTTTCTTTCTTCTTATGTACTTGTAAATAATACACAGATTTGCCTTCATAGTAGGCTACTTCGCTGCTCCATTGTCATGCATCTCTGTACTTGAACTGATTAATCTGAAACCAATAAATGCAATCAATTTATTTCAAAACATGTAATATTTAATCGGTAAATTGGTGGCATTATAGGTACAAATCATCTTATATCAAAGCGTCAAAGTCAAGGTCTTGGCTCCTGTACTGTGTATTTTTTGCCCTTTTCAAATAGTGACATCTTGTGGACACCTGGCTAAAGTTATTGTGTTAAAGTCACTGATAATATGTTTTAAGCAAAGTATTACTCTATTATTGATCTCTTTGCTGCTGTTTATATATATATCTATATATATCTATATCTATATCTATCTATATCTATATATATCTATATCTATATCTATATATA
>JAPQRP010000030.1:23469268-23490729 GCA_037367295.1 Apogon hyalosoma
AAAAAAGAATTTTGGAAATATGAGGTTATTTTTTCATGACCATAGCTCCTCTTGCTCCTGTTGTACTGTTGTATCCCTCAGTAAGAAATATCTTATCATTTTATCATTATTGTTTTGTCAATGACATAGTCTATACAGTGTTAAAGTTATTGTGTCTAACTGGAAAATAACGATTTTTATTGTTAACAGTAATTGTTATACATATACAATGCCAGTACAAAGTCAGTAGCCTAAAATATTTCATATACTAAGATTACATGGAAAATAAAATGAAAACTAAGTGAATGTGAATAATTTTTGATAGTTTTTCTTCAAATACAAATCACGAGTTTATTACTGTGAAGACATATTTAATGATTGGTATAATAAAATGAGTTTAATACAATATAAACATTACTTTAGTCTAGGTATCATAGTAAGGAGCAGGTAAATTAGCAATGTCTTGAAGGTATTGCACTGGTTTTGCATCACAATATATTATTGGAAATTATAAAATTCACTTTAGATCATAAAAAATAAAATGTCACATGAAGCTAATTTGGAAATGAATTCGCCTATATGAGGCAACAAATTCAGGAGTTATATCGTATTTATTTGAGTGACGAACGAGAGCATTTACTTTTGAACCTAGGCCATGGAAAATCACTAATCATTTTCAATTCACGAGCGAAAGGAAATTCTCGCGATATTACCGCAGCTGCCTGCCAGGCACCGAGAGCTGTAACGACAGGGATGAGAAAGCAGAGTGTAACATCTCGGTTGTTGTGTTGCAAGCTAAAGAAAGGCCAAGATTTTACAAACATTTTGACGCAAAGGTTGAACTAGACACCAAAAGCCCCAAGCCTGGTATAAGTCAGACGTAATTTACTATTATACGTAAGCTGTGATTTGAAAGTACGCGGCCACAGAACCCAAATTGTATGTGTGAAGTGCTAACTGTTAGCTGACAGGCTACCTAGCATAGCCATACAAGCAATGGCGTTGAAAAGAATTCAGAAGGTGAGTGTTTATTTCTTTCATATGTTAGTTATACCACTTAGACGACACGTTTTTCGGGATGTGAGACCCTCTGTAAATATAATACGGGTGTGTGGCCTTGTCATGTAGCTTGAATTATCCCTAATTACTTCATTTTTCTGCTCCTTTTAAAAATAATTCATAGACAAAGACGAGCTAACCAGTGGTGGTGGCCCTGTTGGTGCATTGCTACAGAAACCTTAGCTATAAATAACTTTTGGCAGCGCCGCCATTCTCACAACTGCTGTATGGATGTGTTAAATAAGTGTTTTTCCCTGATACTGGGCTAACTTAACTTGTCAGTAGTAGTACTCCACTTAAGGTGACTAACGTCACCTAAAACCATCCAATGTAGCTGTGCCAAGCTAGCAAGTGGCTACCGTTAGTTAGTGCTTTGGTCTGAGGTTTGATTTGGGTACTTGTCTGCTATTGACTTAATTTATTCGCTTGTCAGTTGGCTTTTATGTTTGCGGTTGGCCAGAGAGCTTATAGCTGATGATGTGTTGGTCGCTGAATGACAGCTGGTTGCCAAATTTGAACCCTCGTGTCAGTGTTCCCATATATGGAATGGCAAATGGGGCACTGGAGCAGGCCACAGTGTGTATTTATATAACAGAATAGATAGTCTTTATTTCAAGAGATATTAGATAACAGGGTTAATTTCTATTTTAGCATCTGTTGTTTAGCCGCCTGCGCTTTATCCTCTTTATCTCATTTGTATTTAAGGCCAGTGATCAAACAAACAAAACACATTCCTGCAGGTTAATTGTTATGGTTGTTTTGTTTTTTTCATTTCTTTGTGTCTTTTAAATATTGTAGTTTGTTTTAATATGATGCCTCGGTATGAGATAAACATTTGTAAAGTCAGCTGTTTTAAAACCACCTTTTAAGGGGAATAACTGTAAGTGATGGTAGATAGTCATTAATAATAAAGATGTTAGCAATGCAGTCATGTACGCCCCTATAAAGGATTACAACTGGTA
The DNA here is from genome assembly GCA_037367295.1 of Apogon hyalosoma. Classification (NCBI taxonomy): domain Eukaryota; kingdom Metazoa; phylum Chordata; class Actinopteri; order Kurtiformes; family Apogonidae; genus Apogon; species Apogon hyalosoma. The sequence continues at coordinate 23,471,269 of JAPQRP010000030.1, forward strand.
GGAAATGCAATCAGGTAGAAAAATGCATTATAATATAACCACAGCATATAGTCTGTCAAAGAGTTTAGAGTTTTATGGATGTAGTTCAACCATACATTTTAAAGCGCATTGCTTTTATTTAAGCTGCTGTAAGTGTAACTCATAAATGAATGTAGGCTGTTGCTATATGTGACTGTCTTGCTTTTAGGAGCTGTCAGACCTCCAGAGGGACCCACCAGCTCAGTGTTCTGCTGGACCAGTTGGAGATGATTGTAAGTAGTTCATTAGTTTCTGTGTTTGTGTATTGCGAGGTATAATTATACATTAGCACATATTACAAGTTTTTGGGCCACTCCAAATACATTTTTTGTCTATTGGATGTATTAGTATTTTTGTCAAATGTGTATTGTATCTTTCTTTCAGTGTTTCATTGGCAGGCAACGATAATGGGTCCAGTAAGTGAAACTTTGTCATTACCCATTATAAATATGTACAAAAACATCAGATTGAGGTTCATGAACCTAACTGTTTATGTGTCCTGTTTTATTTTGACAGAGTGACAGCCCATATCAAAGTGGAGTGTTTTTCCTCACCATTCACTTCCCCACAGATTATCCCTTCAAACCACCTAAAGTGAGTACTAAGACATTTTTTCACTTGCTCACTTTCAGTCATTTATTGACCTGTGATAAAATGTGCTTTCTTTTTATGTTTATTTCCAGGTTGCATTCACAACAAAAATCTACCACCCTAACATCAACAGCAATGGAAGTATTTGTCTGGATATTCTAAGATCACAGTGGTCTCCTGCTCTTACAGTTTCGAAAGGTAAGAGATGATAGTTATTTAACAATGTAAAAAAAGGAATCCAACATTAAGTATGAATACCTTTAAATACTTTAGTATTTAATAAATTGTTATGATCTCAATATTGTCAACATTTTTTGAGTAATTATTTTTCTATGTAGCGTTTCCTTATTGTGAATGTCATGATGCTTAATATACTGCTGTACTGTATTAATTTATGTCTTTATAGAAAAAAATCTAAACCTGCTTACATGAAAAACTGCCCTCAATATCTCCAAGACTAACTTTGTGATTTGTTCTTCCGCAGTATTATTGTCTATCTGCTCTCTTCTTTGTGATCCAAATCCCGATGATCCACTGGTACCAGAAATCGCCCATACATACAAGGCTGACAGGGAAAAGTGAGTATAAAATGTGATGTTTTTATCAGATCTGGCAACAATGAATGTGACTTATTATTTTTATTAATTAAAAAAGGTTTCTAAGTTCACATGTTTCTTTCATCTTCAAATGCTGTATCGTTTTTTACAGGTACAACAAATTAGCAAGAGAATGGACACAGAAGTATGCAATGTGAGAATGTCAAGGAGATCAAAGTACAAGAGAAGAATGAAAGAAACATGTCTGATTTGTAACTTGAGACAAATGAGCAACAGAGGATTAAAAAAACTAGACAACAGCCCATCTCTTGGTGAAGGAAGCGATACAATGAGGTACAGTGCCACCTGGCTTTCCATGTGCTGAGCTGCTGCCATGTGCTGTCCTTCATGACTTGTATGGATCTGCTGAGCAGGACCTGATGGGCTCCTAAAAGCACTCCCTTATGGAATACCGGAAACTCTTCAGTCCATACAACCACACTCAGACTTTAAACTGTTACTCCTGCTATTGTGAATTATCACTATCATTGTTGCTGTTCATAGAGATCATTTTCACCGTCAATGAGTCATATCGTTGCTACTCAAAAATGTTTTGTTAATTTTTTTTTCTTGTTTTCCCATGGAGATTGGCTCTCCCTTCATTGCAGAGGTACTGCTTCTGTCCCACTGGATGTCTTGTATTACTGTATTTCCATGTATTTGGTGGCCTTTCTGTGTTATTTTCAAACGGTGTATGTGCAATTGAGACAGAATGTTTCCTGTTCAACACAATGGTGCAGTGCCATTACCAGCAGCTGTTGGCACATACTGTCTCTACCCCGAAACAATGTGAAAGATGTAACGAAGGATTGGTTTTTCACCCACTGCATTTGGAAATTAAAACAGTACTTAGTGTTTTCAGTAGACTGGAGAGGTGCTGTTAAGAGCTCGTTGGTCATCTTCCCATAACTAAGGCTCCATGTGGAGAATGTCAACCTCCATTTTTCTCACGCATGCTGTCATTGCTTTTATATCCTGTGTAAGTAACCATCAATGGCTGGTGTTGTAGTGCACATAATACTACTGTTGTATGACTTGTTCTTTGTTGTGTAGCTATTAAAATAGCTATTTCTAGGCACATAGTGCTGCTATGTGCCACCTCCTCAGTACAGTGACTCAGGTATCTAGCCAAATCATCAGCCTTTACAAGCAATGACCCATGGTGAGAAATTAGCAGGGCCTTTATCACCAGGCTTCTACAAACAGTACTCATCAACGTTAACTGGATTGTTCACATGATAAAAGAGCTTACACTTCCTGAGGAGGTTGAATTGATCAATGGCAGGTTGGTTTTCTTGAAGTTGTTTATGCATACAGGCCCTGATGTGTTGCACAAAAATATGCTGTCCCAGAAGTACTGTCATTTTGTCATGGAGAGGGTTGCTTTTCCATTTTCCCTCTTCAATTATTTTATTTTATTTTTTTTAACACCATTTCCATTTATTTTTGAGCAACACTTGGATGTGAACAGCTTTTAAACAATGCTGTTAGAAATGTTCATGCTACTGTTTTCTATAATGAAATGGCCTTTGGTTACATCTGGCATCATTTATACTCAAAACCTAAACAGACTTGACATTTTGCCGAACCTATTCAAAGTCATGTGCATCTAGTTACTTGAGGTTAATAAATACAGTTGCCATGACAGTTTCATTTGCTTTAAGAACCAGTGATGTAAAGCTTTTTCAGCATTTCTGTATGTCTGTATTCATGATTGGGTCAGCAAAGGTTTGTTTTGAGATGAGAAACATACACAGACACTAAACAATTCGTCTGGATGATATATTTGTGACCTTTTGTATTGTATCTTAGGAAGCTTTAGTTTTAGGCTTTTTTTCTCCTTCATTTCACCAGAACTGAACATGATTGTGATGTGTCATAATGTAATTAGTTTGATATAATCCATTGTGATTGTTGGATAAAATAGTTAGGATATGCAGTGACATTTTTATTTTTAAATCATGGCTCATAATGTGCTGATGCTGCCAATATAAAGGGAATTATTTGGTGGTATAAAGGGGAGGAAACTTAGCTAATGAGGCATTATTACATGGATTCATCCAGAAAGGTCCATAGTAAAGCATGAACATTTTAGAAGCTTTGATTGTAGAATTAACACCATGGTTTAGGCGCCAAATCTAGTTACTCATTGTTATAGCTGCTGTAGAAATGTTCAAAGCAAGTTATCCTGAAATACAGTATATACTAAAAATTTTGAAAATATATGCTCTAAATGCAGTGAAAGTCTTTTTGCTACCAGACCACAGTTGAAAATGACTTGTGTGTGTGTAATAGTACTAGTTTAAACTTTGTGTGCATTGTTGTTTATTTATTTGAAAGCCGAGTACCTTCCAAATGTATGATTGAACGCAGCCTCAATTCATCATGTGAGTGATGCAACATTGACTTCCTTTGTCCAGTGTGCTCAATAGAGTTTATATAGGCAGCTTAGCATGCTTTGCACTCTGGAGAACCCTCTCTCAGCCATTTGCCAGATATCAGGGATTTCGTTACAATTCATCTGCCTAACACCTCTAACTAAAATTTTAGCCTTAACCCTCATTTTCTATATATAGAGAGAATTGTCATAAACTGTAAACTTGCTATCAGGGCTGTATCCCCTAATGGGTAATTCATTTCATCACTAAACATGAACCTGCTTGAACAGTACCAATATATTTTTAATTAAGCCTGGCTTTCTCTGAATGCAGGACCAGCCTTCATGCATCTTAAGATTTGGAATGTGTGTGCTTAAACTCTCACAATGAACATCCACATCTCTCATAGGCTACATAAAATATCTATTGACTTTGTCATAACATATGAATAAAGTTCATCTTGTTTTATCGTGGGTCTGTATTAATTTCTTTGCATATTTTAACATAGTGCAAGGTCATTCCAAACCAATTCGCTTTGTCCTCCAAGTTAATATTAAAAAAAAATTTTAGTACATGAGACCTGCAACAATTATTCATCATCAGAATGTGAATTTTAAGCCTCAAATGCATATTTTTCACTAAAAGAAGCAGATAGTTAATGGTACGCCCAAGAGATGCCAAGACTAAAACTGCAAAAAGTTGTCACTGAAATAAAAGTAATTAACATATTTTATAGATTAATTTGCAAAACTCTTTCACAAGCTTTCAGTTTTTGTTGCTGTGCATTTACTATAGTTATGACATGTAGAAGTTATTGTCTGCACAAAAAATAGACCATTGCAGATTGCAGATTTGATGACTGAATTTGATTTAAAGTTTTTTGGTTATAAAAATGTTATATTTTACATGATTTTATATATATATATATATGTATTTATATTATATTTTATAGAATATATATATTCTATATTTATCTAGAATATATATATATTCTAGATAAAAGCATAAAACCCTCGCACAATGGATGCGATTGTTTCCACATAAGGCCAAGTACTGAAAGAAACACGATTGCGCGGTGATAACGCCATGGGTTCGTTCGATTTATTTACCAGCATGATTTTTTATGCGGTGCAAAGTATATTTTCTGTATTTTATTCCAGATATCTTTCTCAAACCCAGCTATTTTATGCGTTTTACTAACTATTTACTAATTATATTATGCCAATTTGCTACTGATCTTAAAATAACTATCAAAGCATGCAAGCTCCGCTCTCTCGGGTCATTATGGTGAGAGTTTCGCGCTAATGCAACAGCTAAACCACAGTAGCTGCTTCCTGTTCTACTGAAAGTCAGCATCATCGCCACTCCTCCCAATAGGAAGGGCGCATCCCGAATAGCTAGCTGGCTAGCTGTACTCAGCATAAAGATGGCAGTTAACCTCAGCAAAAATGGTCCTGCATTAACAGCTGCATATAAAGAAGTGGTAGATGAAAAATCCGACACCAACTGGTAAGGAACGGCATGTTGAAACTGTTTTAGTCCTGTGTAGGAGTCAGTATGTTAGCTGCAGTGTTGGCTAGCACTGACCCAATCAGTCGTCAAGTAATTTCACACGTTGGATAACTAAACTTAACGCAATTTGCAACCTAAGGTTACTTGGTTAACAACAATGGACAGTATGTTAACAGCTCAAATACATGATTGTAATAGCTACCATGTGCTTTGGCTGGCTTTCTTAAATTTCTGGCAGCATGACGTGGTCTGGTAAAGATGGGATAAATAGCTAACTGGTTAGTGTTAATTATGCTAACATATTAGGGTCATCAAATAACTAACATGCAGGTGCTAAGTTCAGCCCTTTCATACACTTTTGCATCTTTAAGTAAGATGGTTTATCATAATTTTGATTTAATATCTTCACCCACTTCCTGGTGAGTGTGGTTACCAAGTATAGCTAAGGTAGGTGAAAGCTCAATCTTTGAACTTCCTCTCTGTCACCTAACATAACTCTAGAATCTGTCAGTGTCTGGGGAAGTTAAACTCAAACCTGCTCATGACTTAGAGGTATTTAAGGGTGATCTCAATTAACAACCGAGCCAAACGTCCAGGGAATCATCCTTGGAAAAGACTTCTCTGTGAATAACTGCCATTAACTAATCTGTACTAACTCTTGGAAAGCCCCACATATTAACCTAACGACATAAAACAGCTGCAGTTTTGGCAATAAATCATGTTGGCATGGAAATGTTGTAAAGATAAAAAATAAAGAACTAAGTGTCTTGCATTGAGGCAAGGTAGTATGACTATATACAATTCAATTATGCAAGATTTTGAAAACATAAGAAAAGAGTTGATGCAGAAGTCATATATCCTCTCAGACCACTTCAACTACAATATTCTTAAAGGTAATTTTGCCCAGTGACATTACAAAACTATGAAGAACACAGCTTTCATGTATGCATACATTCCTCTAATGAATTGTGAAGGTATTCTAGCTGCTGATATCATAAAAATATATATCATATTACCTGTCTTAATTTCAACTGACAACTTAATACAAGAAAGAAAAAAAAAGCAGTGGTTTGTTGCACATGAAATGGAACATGAAAACCAAGAGACACTAGCCTATATAGATTCAGTGTGTACAATATAACTTCTCCTTTTTTAGGCTTCCTGGTTAACAACTTTTACAAATACAGTGGCACATATGATTATTTTTATGTCTAGGGCTGCTGCTTCTGCTGCTGCTGCTGGATATTAATCCCCAAGGGATTAAGGGGAAGTTATATTGTACACACTGAATCTATATAGGCTAGTGTCTCTTGGTTTTCATGTTCCATTTCATGTGCAACAAACCACTGCTTTTTTTTTCTTTCTTGTATTAAGTTGTCAGTTGAAATTAAGACAGGTAATATGATATATATTTTTATGATATCAGCAGCTAGAATACCTTCACAATTCATTAGAGGAATGTATGCATATATGAAAGCTGTGTTCATCATAGTTTTGTAATGTCACTGGGCAAAATGACCTTTAAGAATATTGTAGTAGAAGTGGTCTGAGAGGATATATGACTTCTGCATCAACTCTTTTGTTATGTTTTCAAAATCTTGCATAATTGAATTGTTAGGAGTGTCAACTGTCAATACTGTTCACTGATCAGATTCTTTCAATTGCAACCTGTATGAAATTTTACTGTGCATCTCAACATGGAAGCCTGGAAAAGTGGCTTTACATGTAATAGCTTGACATGGTATCAGTTTATCTATCTTTATATTTAGTCTTTTGATCTGGCCTGAGAGGGGAGAGCTGAAGAAGGAATGTGTGGTTTTTTTCCCCCATATTATATTATTTTGTCCCTGATTTCACCTCTTGCAGCTTTAAGCATTGGATTTTCCCAAGTAAAACTTTTAGGGGTGGAGTCACTTTTCAGGAAAATGTCTCTGAGATGAAATTGACCTATTGCAGAACTTTACATTAGTCAGCAGGTTTTGAGTGTAAAATGACACTGAAATGTTCCACACATAGTAATACAGTAGTAAAGGCTAGAAATATTCAGAAGTTTAGAGAAGTCATTTAGAAAGACACTTTTCACTCTTCTGTTTCTTTAAAAAGCTGTTGCCTACACCCAGATATCAAGTGGATGTACTGTACATTCACTGGGTGATCAGAACAACATTGTTTTTTATTTTGGAACGTGATTGCCTGAAAAAGTGGAGTCCCATCCATGCATTTGCCATGACTAGCTCAAATGGGATTAAAACTGCAGCATTATTACAGTTGTTTGATATAAAGTGGTACATATTGCAAAAAAAGAATCATGTTTTGATGTGTACTTTGCTTTTATCTGGTTATTTAATGGCTTATTCTGGTGTGGTCCACAGGGCCTTGTTCACCTATGAGGGAAACAGTAATGATATCCGCCTGGCAGAAAAGGGAGGTGAGTAACAGGGTAGACATTGTTATCAAGTTTTTATAATCGCAACACTTTATTATCAAATGTGAGCAGGAATTTCACTGTCAGCATACTACTGCAGTACTCTAATATCAGCACAAAGGCATTGCTTGCCTCTGCCTTCTCAACTCGTTATTTGTAGGGGAAAAAATGTCCACACTTAGCACAACTGACCACAGTAACCATTTGACTTTTCCAACATGTTAATATATCAGATGGAGGACTGGAGGAGTTGGTTGAGGAATTGAACAGTGGAAAAGTGATGTATGCTTTCTGTCGAGTCCAGGATCCAAATTCTGGTCTGCCTAAATATGTTCTCATAAACTGGGTAAGACATGTACTCCACTTCCTACATGTTTGTCCTCTTTGTTGTTGCAAATCATTGGATTTTTTTTAGCAGGAGTAGATGTATTATTTTTTTCTTTTTCAGACTGGAGAAGGAGTGAATGATGCCAGGAAAGGATTATGTGCAAATCATGTCAGCTCTATGGCAAATTTTCTTAAGGTAATCTTACACTCAAATGGCTTTCACTCATTTAAATTTCTGCCTAACATTGTGTTTACATTTACAGGCTGGTTATTTGAGTGTTAAATTGTATGTTTAGTAATAGCTCAGAGTAAGAAAGTAAGTAACATAAATACTGATGCAGCATGTTGCAGTCAACTTTATTAGTCAGATATCGGTGTCGTTTCTATGCATTGCAAATGTTGACAAACCATAGGGAGGTGCATGAGCTAAGATAAGGCCTCCATATATTTTCCCTGTTTGATTATTAAAAGAAACTTATATTTCATGTTGTTACAGGGTGCTCATGTCACAGTAAATGCAAGAGCAGATGAGGATGTGGAACCCGACGTGATCATGCAAAAGGTGGCCAAAGCATCAGGAGCGAATTACAGCTTCCACAAAGAAACTTCCAGTCGCTTTCAGGACAGTGGTCCTCAGGGTCCTGTGGTATGCAGTGCTTTTCCTGTCCAGTGCCCTCCTATTTGCTTGTGTTTTCTGTTGGAGAGATGTTAAAAGCTTGTCAGTCAATGGATGATATTGTGTTGTTACTGAAAGCTAAATTGTGCTTGATTAAATTTCATTAAATATTTCGTTAGTTACTGTGTTTCTTGTGATGATGTAAAATAATCATTCAAGTTGTGTTATTTCCTACAGGGCTCAGTGTACCAGAAGACCAATGCCATGTCAGAAATCAAAAAGACCAATAAGGACACCTTCTGGGCACAGGCAGAGGTAGCCTCCAAAGCTGTATTCACCTCATGCAAACACTGTCACTTTTAAAGCAGGAAGAACAGGAAAACATATTTATATCCCTTCAGTTTGTCATCACTGTTGTTGTTTTTAAGTGGTTTACATTTGACTTGCTGAACTTGTCAGCAGTACTGCCAGCTTTTGCAGTTTTGAAACATTTGACATATATTGCCACTGCTCTCAAATCTCTCATAAAAATACAGTGCAAGCAGGTTTTCGATTAGGAATATAACCATAGTCAGCAAGAGCATGCATGTAACTTTATCCTTTTGTTTGCAGTTTTTCTAAGTAATTCTAGGTTTTGTTACTTTATTTAGATAAAGTTTTGTGAACTTAAGCTTATTATACAAAAGAATATTGTGAAAGTAACTAAAAAATGTGAACGTTGCTGGTTTGTGTATCAGAAAGAAGAAGAAAAGCGGCGTAAGGAGGAGCGGCGTAAGGCAGATGAGGAGCGCCAGAAGCTGGAGAGTGAGAGGAAAGACCGAGAGGCCAAGGAGGCTGCGCTGAGGGACAAGAGAGACAAGGAGAGGTCTCTTCAAATTGAGCAACAAAAGTAGGTAGCAACTGAATTTGATATTATCAGAAGCACATAGTTAAGGTTGGAATTCAAATTGCCTTTTGTTCTCTTAATTTGTTTAATAGGAAGTACCAGCAGCAACAGGAAGAAGCAAGTAAAGAGCAGGAGAAACAGCGTTGGGTGAGTGCTGTCCCCTCTCCTGACAAGATTAGATTTTATGCAAAGGGTTTTCAACAGGATAAGGATCAGATACAGATAGGAGTGTGGATCGGTGTTACCCACTTTTCTGTGACTGTGTTGATGGTTTAATAGTTTTCTATAGAATACACATCATGTAAACACTTAAGTCAGGAAAGTAGCTAATCAGCAGTGCCAATATTGATATCAACATCATCAGGCGGAGCAAGAGGAGACCCAGGCAGCCCAGAAGAAAGCAGTCAGGAGAGGGGAATCTGTGGAAAAGGCCAACGTGAGTTCCCCTTTCCAAAAGTGCCTTTTCCGGCCAGACTACTTTCCATTTTCTTTCCTCTTTCCAAGTGGTCGTCTATAATTAATCAGACATGAGCCATTTTAAAGCTGCATCTGTTTTCTAGTCTTTACTGCATCTTCTTTCTGATCATTTACAAGATTCAGAAGTGAGCTCACAAGTCACTGCTGGAAATCTTCACAGCTTTTTTCTGTCTGCAACATCCTTTGCACTATTATTGAGGCTTTCTGCAGGTCTCTCAATTCTTTTAAGGTCCAAATAATGTGAATATTACACCTGAAAATGTCTTAAATACAACTGACAGATCAGTCCTGCAATTAACATTAGTGTGAAGTTGCATTAGCCATAATGCTTCTGCACACTGCCAAAAAAATCATGAATGTCCAAAGTATTCACACCAGCGGTGATATGATGTTGCAACAGTTGCCACACTTAATTCTTAATTAAATATTACATAAACTGCTGTTTTGAAAAAAATAAATCATTGATAGTTGAATTAATCACAATGAGGAAAAAAAGACCTGGGTGTATAAAGACCTTTAGTCTCACTTTATTTGTGTTTGAGAGAAAATTTATAATGACGATGTTGTAACAAAACTACAAGCTGAAACCATCTTGAGGTCAATAGCCACTAATGCTCACTGTGCAGCTCAGAATTTGACTCAGAACACACAGCTCATGTGCCACAGTATGGTTTGTTGGTTATTGTGGTGTCCTAATGAAAAAAATCTGTTATTTTCATCTAGTCTGGGAAGATGCCAGTTCTACAAGCTCAAGAGCAGCACATTTAGTGCTTGGGTGATGCCTGTTGAAAATAATAAATTTGAAGATCATGGTTTAATTACATTTACAACGCTTCATGCTCTTAAAAATAACTTGTTAAAACATGCAGAAACCCTGATGAATGAACCTAGAAGGGCTCATCATTTGGTGTTTTTTCTTTTTTGTTTGTAGGAGGCGGCTTCCCTCATCTCTCAGCGTGCCGTAAACCCCAGAGAGATGTTCAAGCAGAGGGAGAGGGGGATGACCCCCAGTGACTCCGACGTCCCCTCTGCTGCCCCTGCGAGCCCACAGCCAGGTAGTGGTCCTGCAGACACCGTGACCACCCCGTCTGACTTGTTTGTCGTAGGCATAGCCTCTGTTTTTAAAGCCTTTAACTTTCTGCGTTGTTGCCTCGTAGTCGTATCCAGCTCTTCATCTGTGGCATTGTCTTCTGCTCAACCTGTCTGCTGTGTTCTCTATCTCATCCGTTCTGCATGCTTGGGGGTTCCATGTGTGTCTCTGCACAGGGCGTCTGCAAAGCCCTTTTCTGTCTAAGCAAGTGTATGAAACTGAGCCAGCCAGCTCACCTCAGCGCCAAGCTTCTCCTGTGCCAGCAAGCTCCGCCTCTCCTGTCCATGCTACAGGTGTGAGCTCACACACGAACACACACTTACACATCACAATGGGCGACATATTCACACTAAACTAAAAGCTCCATACCCCATTTCTCCTCATCATTCCTGTGTGTACTCATCCTCATAATCCTCATTTCAACGTGAGTCATTTTCCACACAGTGTTCTTTGTTTTCTAGAAGAATTTTTCCAAATTTCTGTGAGTTGTTCTTTGTTTTTTTGTTTTTTTTTAAAAAAATACTTCTCATGCTTGAAACTTGGTGGTGGAATTCAACTTGTGTGGACATGTGAATGTGTTCCTGTGTATATGCATGTCTGTGCTTGTGTTTTGGGTGATAAGAACCTGATGTGGATGATGGACAGTCCAGATGTGAGTATGATGAGCAGAAGGAGGCCCCCCAGGAGCAGCTGGAAGGTGGGGCCCATTTCACACACACCAGCTGTAGCTTTAACCTTTAGAGATCAGGGGCTGATGTTCACAGAGGTAGTGACAGACTGAGGTCCAACAAATTCCAGAAACCAAAAAAAATATAGGGCTATGTTGTTGTTTTCTTTCTTTTTTTAAAGATTAAAGTTAGTGTTAAAAGTAAAAAAACAAAACTATCATCATTCATCTGCTGCCTTTGAAAAGGAACACAAATCAAGGCAGTCTTTCAGTCAGATTTTTGTGGTGCCACCTGCTGGTGGATTAAGAGTCTAAACATTCAAAGTCAGGCTGACGATAATCTCTGTTCACAGAGGAAGCACCGGCTGCCAACTCCTACGTCCAGGAGGCTGTTTATGAAGAGCCCCCTCAGGTGGGTCTTTACTTACCCTCTGAATAACTGTTCCCTTCTATCTCTATCATTTCTGAAGTGACACTTGATGTCATTGCTCACAAAGGTGGAGGAGAACAACTATGAAGTGACTCCTGAGGAGACGTCAGACAGAGGCGTCTGTGCCAGAGCTTTATACGACTACCAGGCTGGTGGGTTTTTGACGGGAGAAAATTAATTTTTTTACTCAAATTAACATTCAGTACTGCTCTACACAGGGTTAGCAGATTTGTAGAATTGGGTGTATGTGATTGTAAAATAAGTAATAATAATAGTAACTTCTGGTTTAGCTTGGGGAGCAAAATATATTTTTCCATTTTTAGGAAACTGATTTTAATATTTGTACCAATGTAATGGAAAATAGTGACACAATTAATGACTTATTAATGTAATTATAATAAATAACCAGCTGCTTGGCTATAAAGTTTGTGTTTGGGTGTAATCAGAGAGAAACATCCTAACCAGCGTCTTTTAAAATAACTTGATCCTAGTGCTGGATGGTAAAAAGCCTGTGTCAGGATTTTGCATCAAATGTATAAGGAAAGCTTTTATTAATGTCATGTTCACTCATTGCTACAAAATGATAAAATACAGTATGTGCAGTAAAAGTATGCATCAAGCAGTTGTAAAATTTTAATTTTGCTAACTGAAACATAGTACAAACAAAACTTAAAAATAAATGTATCAGTAATTTCCAAAAAATTTCAAAATGGTTTTAGTATTGTCACTGAATGTCCACAGTTGTAAGACGTAACTCAAATTCAGTATTTTAATTTTTACTCGGAGCCTGTCGTTCTTAAGTGAAATTATGTCTTCATATGGGTGGGTTATTATTGTTTGTAAGTGAATGAGATATGGGTAATTCATTCTTGGGTTATTAAATAATAACGATATGCACAATTAATGGGACTATCAAAGTGTTAGAATCTATGAAATTCATACAGTACCGGAAATTAAAACTGTAAAATTGTCCAGCATATTGCCCAGCCTTAAATGAGTTTTATATGTTTCTGAGACTCTTCTCTCCTCTTTTAGCTGATGATACAGAGATTTCATTTGATCCGGACGAAATCATCACCGGGATCGAGATGATAGACGAGGGCTGGTGGCGAGGTTACGGCCCAGATGGCCATTTTGGAATGTTCCCAGCCAATTACGTGGAGCTCATCTAGCCCCCGTGCAGCCCCCTCCCCCTCTCCAGATCATCAGCCCCAGAGGACCTCTGCAGTAAAACAACACACAGCAAAGTCGGTCCTCGCACACAAGTGAGCTGATCAGGGTGAAATGGAGCAAATGGACCAATAGTAGAAAATGGTAATCGTGGGCCAGAGGCTTTTCAGATCTATCCTCATTTCAAGAACGCAGTTCAATTAACGTTGATGTAAGCAATTGGTGGCTTAGTTTAAGGATTTGTGAAAGACCCATAGGCTGACCAAATCTCCTCCCACCTCCTCAAAAATGTCTCCTTACCTTGAAATGTGATGCAGTACATTATCAGCCTTCATTGATGTTTAAGTCTTAACTTCAATTGTGAGCATTATGAGCACTTCTAGTTCACATTCCTTAAAAAGTGACTTCAGTTCTATATCAGGTATAATTTCTTTGTTGCTTGTAGCATTTGCTCCTTTCCATTTCAGGAAAAAAAAAAATCAAAGATGGTGGTACCAGCTACAGTATAATCCTTTGCCTTGTTTTGCCTTTCTTTACCGGAAGACTGAGTTTTTTTTTTTTTTTTTGGTTGTTTTTTTTGTTTTTGTATATGATTGAACCTAAATCCTGTGTGAATTTAGACCATGTTTTGTGCTGATCTGATTGTGATTGAAGTGAATATTTAACAAAAAAAAAAATCCAGATTGTGTTTGCTGTTCTCTGGGTCATCAACTGTGGTGGGGAAAGCATCAAAGCATCCCTTTGATTCTCCTTTTACTGTGACTATATAACGGTTTTCATTTCTTGCTCTCACTAGTCCTTCCTCATTTGAACCAAGTCATTTCAACATATTTAATTTTCAGGGACAAGCTGAAATAAAGAAAAGATATGTCAGCATAATTTTTTTTTTTTTTTTTAAAAGATCTCGCTGGTCTGAGGTTGAGTTTGAGTGCATAACAGAGTTCTAATAAGAGGTATGAGGTGTTAGGGTGCCATAATGAGGGATGCGAATGCAGTGAAACCCTCTGAGAAGCACTGGTGATATTTTAATGAAACATTTGGACATTGTGACAGCAACACTTATGCAAGTTGCTGTTTTTTTTCTGAAATAAAACTCTTGCATTTAATGTTTTCTGGTCAGTTACTAAAAGGAAAAATGAAATTATCGTAAATAGATAAGGGCATCGTATATCACTGCATTATTCATGTTTATTTTTCCAGATCTTATTGTAATGCACCAACATCATTCATAATAAAATAAATAAATGAGTTTGTGTTGTCATGTCTCCTCAAACGGGTCAAGTATATGTTAGGTTGCTTAGATTTTACAAAGCTTCAAATAACACTGAAAACCTATAGGGATTTTCAGAGGTCTAACAGGAACTCAGATGTATAAACAGACTCAGTATTTGCTCTATAATCAGTTTCCTGGAATGAGGCATCAGCGGGGGGGAATTCACCTCTAATGCATAGGTTTCATTTTCACACAAAAAATCTGATTTTACGTCTCCCACATCCTTTAGTTGCATATCTGCTCAGCGGACTGAGAAAGAGTGAAGTTAATTATTCCCCCTTGTTAAAATAAATAGTTTTTATTTTACAGAATTTCTAGAGAAGAGATTAATTTTTTACCATATACTATGAGCTCATGGTTTGACAATGCCATCTTGAGTTTCATTGCAAACCACTGCAGATCACTATTTAAGAATGAAATATCTACACTGATTGTGAAATTATCAGTCTTTGTGTACTGAAAATGTATTGTTCTTTATTAAATCTGCTTTTTACCCATATTAACTGTTTTAATAATAACATTTCATCAATTTAATTTGCAGTGTACTTAATAAACCAGCCAGTTTCAGGATTATTTTGTTGCACACTTGGAAATGAAAAAAAATTGACATACACTCCTGCTTTAAATGAAAATGAACCTATGGAACAGTTAAGCAGTTTCTCACCGTAACTGGAATTTGTTGCAGATTTCTCCTAGGATAGTGACTCACTCATAGAGGAAATATTGTCTGGTAGGATTCACAATATTTTCTCCACACATTCTCATTTACATTGTGCTGCCCTCACCTCAACCTCATATGTTCGTGTCAGTGAAAGTCTGAAATGAATAACAGGGGATTTTCTTGTTTTTATTCATCTTGTTTGTTGCAGCTGCAAAGCCTCTTAAAAGTCAGTGGAATTAAGATCATTAAGATATACGTTTTATGTGATATGAACTGTGTCAAAGTACAGATATATTTTTTTCCACTTTATAATTCTTTGTTCCCCCCAATATTGTTGCCTGTTTGTTTCAGTGAATCTGGTACTAATATACATCAAATCTTTAGTTTTATCAAATCACCTTTATTTATAAAGCACGCAGAAAACAACACAGTTGGCCAAAGTGCTGCTACACAGATATAAAAACAAAGAAAACACATATATGAATTAATTTGTAACCATAAACACAGATACACAAAGAGAGCCTTTTACAAATCTAATTTTTACTGTATATAATTAATGTCTTCATAAAGGAATTTATACAGGAGCCAAAAATATGAGTATTACAAATGATCTCACACTATCACAGTTTCTCAAAAACCTAAAATGTGAACTACCTGCCAAAAAAAAAATCCCTCAGCAAAGAGGACAGTTTTGTAGATTTTTGGTTATTTTGACATTTAGATGTTAATCTTTTGAAATGTCATTCTCTATCCGCAGCAGATGGAGGAATAGGGCATCCCCTTTTAAATAGATCAAAAACATGTGGAGGAAACGTGGATCGTGTATCAAGTGCAGCTCAGTTACACTTTATTGTTTTTTTATCATGAGATCTGTGCTATTTTTCAGGTTTCGGATTGAAAAAAGGGGGACAATGATGAATATGATTAAAATAATTATTAGAAAAAAAAAGTAAGCACTATATCAACTTTATGAGATGATAGTGTCAGAGTTGGGTTTAGAGACTGACCTTTGTCCTCTCCAAGGTTAAAGCAATGTGTTTGACTCAACGGGTTTAAAAAGAAATAAGGAAGATCTGCAGACAACTCCCTCTGATTCATAACGGATAGTAATGAAATAGCTGACCATGAAAAAAAAAAGTACAAAAAAAAAAATGATTTGACCCCTATTTCTAGTGGAAAATTTCGCCTCTTCAGCGCAACTTCCTGAAAAAAGAATATTATAAATAACAGAGCGCACCATCTCAAAGCTCTTTATTTGGAAAATTTGAGAAATTAAAAAAATCACCTCACATATCTAAAATTCTGTTCACACTGAGATGAATAATTATACGTGACATTACACAATAATACAACCCACGTTTACAGTATATGAATGTAACACCTCGTATGATAATACTGCTTTCTCACTGTAAAATGTATTCTCCCACATCAGTTCTCATGTGCTTTTTCCTCTCTTTTAAACACATGCTCTCAAGGTGCAAACTCATTGTGGTATATTTTTTTTACTTTATACAGCAAGAAATTTCCTGGCTTTAACACATTCATTTTTGTCTCCTTCAGCACTGAAAAAACATGTGATTCTTAAGTAAGTATCAATGTCTTGCTGCCAGTTTGTCTAAATGCTGTTCCTGCATTTAGACAGAATCTTTATTTGGGTGTCAGTTGATGTTTCTTTCACTTCCCCTAATGCAGAAATTTTGGTGAATTTAAGCAGACAAGGTTTTATCACTGCATCTTTACAAAAGTTAAAAGCAAGTCAACCCTGGATTGATTTAATTCTGTCCAGAAATAGCCTTATATTCATTTCCATGCATGAGTAATGCTGATTTTTTTTTTCACTTCTCATTTTTTCATCTTCTTATATTTAATCATCTATATCCACCCCCCACCCCCCAGATTGTAGGTATTTGATTGTTAGGACACTTTGTTTAATTGATCACTTTAACACATTTATACTTTTTAATTATTCAAGTAAAAACTGAAAAACCAAAACTGATTTTAATTTAAGGCCAAATCCTCTCCTGAATTAATTTCACATATGCTTTATAATATGTATGGAAATAAATAAGACATTATAGTTTGTTATATTTATAACTTTTAAAGTTTTGGACATACACTTTGTTTTTTCTTGTGCTATTAAAAAAAAAAAAAAAGACAGAAAACTTCATATTTATGTTTAGATCTTTATGTCCTGTTCTATCTGTAAACTAAGAATTAAAATCAGTCCACACAAAGTGATAGCTTATTCATATTTGATATATTTTTGTGTAAATGTGTGAAAGTAAAGACACTAAACAAAGCCGACAGACAAACTCAGGGGGGAAAAAAACTCAATTTCCCAGAGGCATTTGCTGTGGTGCAATCAGACAACCAATGACAGTGCCAGATGGAGACACCTTCCTATTTTGTGGTGTCAAGCAGAAGAGGACGCAGAATGAATTAGTGTCACCAAACACTGTAAAGTCAGAGACCAGAAGACATCCTCTGGAGATGGGTAAGAATGACTTTAATCTTTCTCCACTCGTACTTTTTATGTTCGCTTTTTATGAGCAGTTTATCTGAATATGAAATATAATAGATGATACTATAATATATAACACTTTCAAGAACTTTATTTGGAAAATTAAAACTGTGTGAAATGTATATCAACTGACATAGCATCAGTTTGTGGGAAAAAAATAAACAGTGTTTATTGACAATTTTCAGTTTGATAGAATTTTATTGACTATTGCATCAGAAATCTTCCACTGAGATCACTATAGTAACAGAACAGCTTGGTACACAATTTGGTTAGAATGTCAAACCCATAAAAAAAAGTCTAAGCTGAGGGAAACCATACAATTTATCATGATATCTCTTACACTTCTCACACTTGAAATGGAGAAGTTAGAGGCTACTGAAAGCAGAATTAAAGGTTCAAGCCACAGCACAGGAAATACGTGATCTCAAAAGAGAAGCATATTGGTTTTGCACACAAATTATATCACTGTGGGTGGAGGGCTGTGTGTATTGAGCTGACAGTTTGTTCTGACGAGTGACATTTCATTGTCAGAACTGCATTTTTTCCCCAAGATGTTTGACATGTTGTGACATTTTGGCATTTTTAACATTCAGATTTTCCAAAAATGTGCATATTTGTGGCCTCACTCTAGGAAACGTCTTGGGGGAAAAAAAGGAAATAAAATGAAAGGGCTAAAGAAACTGGAGAGGCTTTTTTTTTTTTTTTTTTTTTTTTTTAGAATACTACCACCCGGATGATATTATAGGCTATATATAGGTTATTATTTTCGTGTATTAAAAAAGATGCTACTCCAATAATCAGAATAAGTACATTCCATACTTGTAGCTTACTGTATTATCTCTATATACTTTGTAGTTTGTATGTCACAATATCGTACAGTGCAGCCTACTAGAGGTTGTGTTCTTGAGCAGGAAGTGGTTTTGCAACCTGTGGTTTTATATCAGACTGAGTTAACAGTGTGTCTGCAGATTTTTATTTATTCAGTGATCACTAATTTGATCACACAAAACTGCAAAAACCAAACAGTGCTGAAGATCATTTTAAAGTATTCAATATCTGTTCATACACTAAAGCAGTGAATTGCTGCAAATGTATGGACATGTTTTAGGGTAAAGCAGTGAATAATGGATCTCCTGTGTGTGTCTTGAAGCTGAAGGGGATCAGAATGAGACGTCACAACAAACCTCAGTAAGTGATGAAGAGGAAGAGATGGTGAACCAGGTACTAACCCCACTGTCACTGCTGATAAACTGTCAGTTAGCCTCTCCACAATTTTCATCAGTTACAGTTAATCAGTGACTACTGACATGACTATTCACAGTAAGTTATGTGTTGTGTTTTCACTTCCCTTTTTTAGTGAATTTGAGATAACGTTTGATTCTGTGTACAGTTATTTCATCTCAGGGCCTAATTGCGAAATGAGTAAAAAGGAATAAGTGATTCTGCTTTGTTTTCTGGGAGGTTTACACAACACACGCACATCTCTCTTTCTCTCTCTCTCTTGAAGACACATCAAAATATTTCATTGCACATACAGAAACTGCAGCAGGTCCTCATCGCCATTGTTCTGGTAACTGAAGTGAGAGGTACAATATGAGAAACACAAATTAGCTCATCAAATTTCCAAGGCTGATGTTAGTTGAAAGCCTCGTGGTTTCTGTGGTGACGATAGCATCAATCCAGCACGCCACTGACAATCATTGTGAGAGTCGCATATCAACACATTGACATCAACATCACCCACACAGTTTTCCAGAAAATTTCATCAAATGGAAATTAACTGAAAGTTAAACAGTGATATTCCCTCTTACGTAGAGTGCAGT
>JAPQRP010000030.1:23490829-23503762 GCA_037367295.1 Apogon hyalosoma
CCCCCCCCCCCCCCCCCCCCCCCCCCCCGTCACGGTGTACCATTGAGGGCAGACATTTCCTGTCAGAGACTATTTGTGCGCAAACTAAAGTTTTGTGAATCAAATCTGAAAACAGCAGCTGACACACACAAGAGGAGTTTTGCAGGAAGACAAATTAGTAATGTTAACACATTTCATTTGACTGCTATCTATCACCTATGACCATTCATTTGATAAAGAAGTATTTTATATTTTGCAGGTTGCTTGTTTTTATCAACCGATAATAACTCAGAACTTAAAGAAAATAGGGATGTGGTTTGTGAAATAGAAAGAGAAATACAAACACATTAACTCATGTGGGAAAAGCAGATGACTGTGGTCTCCTGGCAGTGGAAAAAGCTCTCTGGCTGTTGGCTGGGAACAGCATTGAAGAGCAGCTGAACTGTGACTCAGTCTGGGCTTTGTTGGTTAGAGGCCTGCACCTTCACTATTACTCACTCTAGGGGCTCACTTCTCGGAACCAGGAACCGCATAGAGGAACTTAATTCAATATGAAACCACCTTGAGCTGTTTTGTTGTACAATGACTGCCACAGAAATACAGCAGCTTGTACAGGCGGTGATTCAAACTAAAACACCGACATTCTCATTTGTTGTCTTATTCAGCACCCAGTGTGTTGAAATTAATCAACAGTGCTGTGATATAAAGTCTCATGTAAATATTTGGGGTGAAATACTGTAATCTTTGACTCCACCACATTAACTGAAATGTGTTTTAGTATTTGGGTTGTATAAGATACTTTCAATGGGACAATATTCACTGTGATATTACACATATGTATATTATCTAGATCAAAATAAAACAGAAAAGGTTGATAGTTTTTCAGTTTGTAATGGATTTATCAAAAACTGAGTTCGAAATCATCATCAGTATTTGCAATGGAGCAAATTACAATGGTTTCTCTTCTTACATGTTGCTTATTTTACACTCAGAAGATTGAATTCAGCATGCCTTTACTGTTTCATTTCTTCTTTCTTGTAAACCACAAATAGTGACATTGTCAGTTTCCTATACTTGAGTTCTAGGTAGTCTTTTAGAGTAGATACATCTCAATTCTTGGTATTCTTATGCTCAATTAAAAGTTATAGATGTAATCTTTGAGGAATTTGGATGTAAATACATATATTTTTCATATTTTAGAACAATATGGTTACATGAAGTTCACCATCTCATCAGTTACCTGTACTATTGTTGCATATAACACCTTACAGCAGCTAATATATATCTACATTTCAAGATAATGTTTGTTTTGTAAAGTGACATCTGAGATACAAATGACAGACAACTCTAGACCAAAAACCCCACAAGTCTGTTGCTTTCCCTCCAGACAGGATGCACAGTGGTTATCTATTGAAAGTAGCGGTAAAACCTTATCCTCTAATTTTTTGTTTCATTTCAACAGTTGTGTCCCATCAGGTGATACTGAATCTCTTATTTCCCACCTATTATAATGCCAGATTAAAGAGTAAAAACTGATTTCCATACCAGGTGTAGTGGACCGTGACATGTTCACATGGGGCCAGTTGAGTCCGATGCAACAGTTATTTTTTCACTGACACTTCTGTTTTTCTCTAGACTTCCCCCTCTGTTATTGAGATACATGACTCTACAAACGAATGTGAGGAAGAAGCGAGACCCAGTATGGTGCAAGTGGAAGAAAAGTCTTTTGTATCAAGACTTCACTCTTTTATGAAAGACAGAGGTACACCAATAGAAAGGATCCCACACCTGGGCTTTAAGCAAAGTGAGTCTTCATTTTGTTGCACGACACTAAATTCAGCTGTATTTGTATATACTCTAAATAAAATGACAAGGTTCTCATGCTTGTCTCTCATGTACAGTTAATCTTTGGAGGATTTACAAAGCTGTGGAGAAACTCGGGGGCTACGATTCTGTGAGTATCAGTTGAAGTGTTAATGCAATGAGTGGCGCAAACACACCACCTTAGTGGTTTCTGTGTGGAAAGTTATAGAGTTATAGCTGGTTTAGGCTTATGAGCACAATGTGCTCTGTTGTCTTTGATGCAGTTCTGAGAATGCAACTCATACTGATATAATAGAGGGGCCAACATCTATACATAGCGGACTATTACCATCAACGCCACTGCTGATAAGATGTAAACGCGATAATACACATGTGTTATGTATAAGCACATATGAGAGTGGGTTTGAAGTCACCAACGTTTTCCTGAAAGCGAGTTTAGATTTAACTGTTTGTTAAAAAATATCTGCGCATTCAACAATCAATTTCTTGCATTAAAAAATAAAGGATATAGAGTGAACAGTCTTTTAGGTATAGCTATGGGATGACAACATAAGCCTTTTATGTTATATAAGCATCGCTGAATGTTCACATGCACATTTTTCCCAACAGGTGACAGCACGGCGTCTTTGGAAGAAAGTGTATGATGAGCTGGGAGGAAGTCCAGGCAGCACCAGCGCAGCTACATGCACTCGCAGACACTATGAGAGGTGAGGATGATTCAGACTCCAAATAACCAATGGTTTTAATGGTATAAAGGGCTGATTTTAACCACACATGTATTGCTAATGTAACAGGTTGGTTCTGCCCTTTGAAAGACACATAAAAGGAGAGGAGGACAAACCTCTGCCTCCCAGCAAACCTAGGAAACCATATAAGAGGAATGTGGATAGCAAAGTAAATAAGGCTGAGGGGAAGAGGAAAAGAACTCAGTCAGACAGAGAGATGGATTCTGAGGTAACGTATTGCTATTATACTTATTATTAATATATCACAGGTGTCAAACATACGGCCCTTGGGCCAAAACCGGCCTGACAAAAGATCCAATCCAACCTGTGGGATGAATTTGTGAAATGCAAGAATTACACTGAAGATATTAACAATTATTGGTGTCAAAATCATTCTAGTTCAAGTTACACATAGACACCAATTACATTTCAAGAGGGTCAGATCAGCAAAATACTATCATAATAACCTATAAATAATGGCAACCCTAAAAAGTGAAAAAAGTACAATTACATGCAGATACTTACATTTGCAAACCCTTTCACAAAAAATGTGACTAACCTGAACAAATATGAACAACCTGAAATGTCTTAAGAGAACTAAATGCTAAGTACTAAACGTTTTTCGTATTTGTAGATCCACTGTGATCTGTAAGTTATAATGCACGTGTATAAATGATAAACTGAGGCATAATATTGTTAAACTTGTGCTTATTTTTCTAAAGACATTTCAAGTTGTTCATGTTATTCACATTTTTAAGGAAATTTTGTTGATGTAAACATTTTCATGATGTAACTTTTACTTAAATTTAATTTTTTTTCACAGTTATTATTTTACGGGTCCAGGCCACTTTTGACCTGCATGTGGCCCCTGAACTAAATTGAATTTGACACCCCTGCAATATATTATTTTAAAAACCCAAACCACACAGAATGACACTGTTTTAACTATTTTATTTTTACGCATACACATATTTTTTACACTTATTATTTTGCAGGTACTCACCCAGAGGAGGCCGGACGCTGTCTGCCAGAGTGAAGCAGGGATGCACCCTCTCTCCTCTTTGTGGGCTGCTTCTGACAAACATCACTCAGACTGTTCTCAACCAAACAGAGCATCCACAGATCTTTGCACCACTGTATATGCATGTTCCCACCTTTTGCAGGTCCCCACAACAAACCCCTGGACTGCTAATATCCCTTCTGCCACTGGAGAGGTCATTTCTCCGCTAGAGAAGAAAAAAAGACTGGCTCAGGCTAGCCTTAACTTACCACTCAGTCCACAAGGAGAGGATAAAGAACGGCCCTCTGTCATCCACTGCTCCCAGTCTCCAGTCCCGGCTTCTTCTACCAGGAACTGCAACTCCTCCGATGGCTCTCCACACCCTTTATCCTCATCTTCCTCCCGCAGTCCCTCCCCCCTCTCTGTTTCATCAGAGGACAGTCCAACAAGTAATCAGGATAAGCCAGCATCAAGTTTAGACTTATCTCAAAACTGTTCCAGCACTGTTAAAAATCCATCCAGCTGGAGTGAGGACAAGAGTCTGAGTCAGAGTCAGATATCCAAAGAGCCTACAGGGCAGAGTACAGACATTTCTCACGTCAACTCCCGATCACTGACAGCAGAAGTGATGAAAAGCCAGATTAAAAACACTGCCTGGACACCAGTTCACAAAGTCACACATTTTAGTCCTCCTCTCCACTCATCATCATCTTACACTGAAAAACCTTACTGGGCTCCAAGATCTACCTCAAGTTTCACAAAAGTTATTCCAAAATCTGTGCAACTTTTGCGTCCTGCTCCTATTCGGCCAGGTTATAAAGTACACCAGAGCAGGTTGACCCAGCAGGATGAGAGCTTGACATGCACAAAGAAGCTGAACAATGTGTCTGAACAAGGTCTTTACCAGATGGAGAAGTGGGACAAATCCAGAACAATGTTATCCAGAGTTCCCCCATCTCAGCAGAGTCTGTCTCCTTCTAACACCACATTACCCACATCGTGTGTCCTGTCCGGCTATGACAAATCAAGCCGAGACACTCGACATCAGCCTCCGTTCCACCCCGGATTTCACCCAGGCAGAATGAGACTACCTCAGGCCCAACTAATGTACCGTCATTTCCCAGTGAGTCCAGCTCACTCTGCTCTCATTGGGTCTGTGAGTTATCCATATCCCTATCCCATTCCAGTGTTAAGTGCCCAAACTGGATATGCCCTGCCTACAATGATGCCTATTTATCCTCATAAACTGTGATTCTTTGTATCTCATCTCCATACATCAGCAACTGCTTTTTTTCATCTTTACACTGAAAAATGTAGCCATTGAGCTGAATGCCTGTTGTTGAAATGGGCAGCAACCTTACATCAGAAGTTTTTTTTTTTTTTTAACAATTACATAATAGTGCAACACGTCAGTTTACATGGAACATGTTGTTGCTCTGCTTGAGGAGGAGGCCAATTATGGAAACAACCCAATTTACTGTGTTGGCCATTAATCACTAAAACAAAATAAACTGAAGGGAAGTGAATTCAGAACTGTGGTGGCTTATGCTATTTATCTGAATTAAAAAGGTCTGATCACTCATTTGCATCAAATATATAGCTGTTTTCTTTTTTTTTTTTTTTTACCCTTAACAGAACTGTGTAACATATTGGTCACAAGGTTTGTATGATTTCTTCAGTTTAAATACATTATATTCACAATTTTTGTTACATTGTATTCAGCTGTAATATGTAACTTTGTAAAGTGCTAAAATGGAAAAACTTTTAGTCCACATGTAAACTGCAAACTACAGTTTAAATAATGGTACATTTGTGAAAAACACTCATTTAGATATCATGTATGTGGTTAATTGTGAAAAATTCTGAATACATTGCTGTTTGGTTTGAGTTAAAGGCAGCATTTTAATTCTCAAATTCTGTCAAAACAACAATTTCTGCATACTGAACACCCAGTTGCACTATTCTGAAAGCTAAAACTCTTCTTGTACTGTACTGTAAAGATTGTTAAACTGTATAAATACTGTACTGTAAGTAATATCAACTTTTTTTCTCTATATCAAATTTCTGTATTTCAAATGTATTTAAAAGTAATGAAAGGACCAGCTACAAATACAAATAAACAGAAAAATATGTACTAAAAAAATTGTTTTGTTGTTGCACATTTCTACAGAAGTCTGTGGTGGTAGCTGATGCAAGACTATTACTGATAAAAAAAAAAAAAAAATTAAAAAAGAAAAGAAATGCAGAATTATGTAGAAAGAGCAAAGGGAAGGAAGGAGAAAGAGGAAACTAGACAAAATAAATTGTGCTGCCGGTCACATTGTGGTCTCAGACAGGACAGCTGGAGTTAACCAAGCAGATGATGACATTTTCTGTTAAATTCACACCTGACAAATACAGATGAAAGACGGAAAGAAAGAGTAGGTTCTGAGAATGAGGAACAATGGAGAATTCTGTATTTCCCTCAATGTTTCAGCTAAGTGGACCTATTTGCATTATGTTTGTCATATTCTTTGTGTAGGCCTTTAAAGCGTTACAAGTAAAGTGCACTGTTGTTTTGTTTTCAGTCACATTGTTCTCTTTACTCCTATTTGTAGACATCAGTAAACATTTTACATCAGGTGCAAGTTACACTTAATATATCGAATAAATCACATTGTCGAAATCATTTCATGAGAAGAAGAATATAACTTTATGGGCAAGTACATTAATATGACAAGATATAGGAGCATTAAAATCCCTGGGTATTTTTTACAGGCAGCAACACTTCTACATTATGTTCGAATATTCTTCATTTGGTGGATTTTGCAGACGGTTACTCTACCTATTAGGTTACATCCAATCTTAACATCTATAAATTACAGGGTGTTGATCTTTAAACGTCGTTGGAAACATGTCGTACATAAGTACACTGTGATGAACGCTGCCTTACAAGCTACACCCAGGTAAAACTGCCAACATTGCTATCGCGAGATTTTAGTTGTGGCGCGAATAAACAAGGAGCTCCGTAAACACACGCTGCGGTGTCGGTCTCTTATATAGAAAACAATTTAATAATGTTTTGATTTGATCTAAACTTTAGTTCAGTCGCAAACAGGTTTATCGTTTCGGTAGAGCTTAGTGTTCTTCGGTGCTGCTCCTAAAACCAAATTATGTCGGACGCTTTGTCTGAAGACGACAACCAAGACGAGAGCCAGGAGGATGTTATGACCCCGGCGGAGCTCATAGGCAGACTGGAAGAAGTGAGGCCCGATGATCCACATGGTCCTCACTGACATCGATGTGAGACGACAGGAGGCTCTCTGAAAGTAACAGCTGTTTCTATATGTGCCTCATAGGCTTGGCTGAACGAGAAGTTCTCACCAGAGCTGCTGGAGAACAAGTCGGAGGTAGTGGAGTGTGTGATGGAGCAGCTGACTCATATGGTAAATGAACAGAGGAATACACCGTCTACTGTACCTTCTGCTCATGTGTTTATGTGCAGCCATTAACTGAAACTGAAACACAATGAGTACACACACACACACACACACACACACACACACACACACACACACACACAGATTGTTCCCTTAACTGATTAAGATGTAAATTAGTCGTGTTATTAATTGTTGTGTAAAGTGCAACCATCACAATCTTCATGATCTGTTAGCTACTCTTAGTGGATTCCTAATGTTCTACATTAATGCACATTTTTCACTTTTAATACAAGGAGTTTGGTGAGTCCAGTTTTCATAGAATTTAAACACAACTACAGTATCAGTACCTGTGTGACCCCAGTGGGTCAGTGCCAGTAATCCGCTGTTGCGCATCACAATTAAATGTGTGAATATTCACTGGCCTCAAGATGTGATTTATAATGCCCACATTACAATTCATTATCAAATATACAACTTTCAACAACTCAGCAAGCATCAAATGATCCTTTTTTTAAAGCTTGTGAAAGCTTAGTAATATAGTAATAATAGTGAGCTTCAGTGGGAACTTTTAACTGTAGGGTAGCTACTATACAAACATACACCAGTTTTACTGGTTTTTGTTTACTGGTGAAACTGTTTTTTTTTTGTTTTTGTTTTATCAATATTTTTGCAGTTATACTGCAAAAATAACTGAAAATATTAGAAGTACATCATTTCATGAGTGTCATTCTAAAATGGAGATTGATCATTATTCAGTTTGGACAATTAATATTCAGTGTCTCAGATCTATACTAGAATTAATGACTCCCAGAGAAAGAGTAAATCCAGCTAGATGTTTTAAAGAGTGACTAATGTGTACAACTCAGCAGTTAAGTCAGTTGTAAAGATGTCTTAGGCTACATTCAGACTGCAGGCAAATGTGGCCCTTATCAGATTATGTTTGCCCGTATATGACCTGTATACAATCTGTTAAAGACAGTTTGAACAGTGCAAATCTGATTTTTTTCATATTCCACCCCAGCCTTTTTCATATGTGGTCCTAAATCCAATACATATCTAATATTTTGTTATGCGACTTCACTGTGAGGATTCTGTTGGGTTCTATAAATATGCTTTTGAGCCTGGTTTCAACCAGCTCTATATGTAAAGTGTCAAGAGATAACTTTTGTTATGATTTGGCGATATATAAATAAAATTTGATTGAGTCTGAATGGCCAGGTCACATTTATCCAGCCTTTCCGTTATTGAAATGTGACAAATGTCACAATTTTGCATCCCATGAGGAGGAGTGGCAGGAAAAATATATTTACTTCTGTAAACACAGTGTGTACCTGCGTGGTCACATATTACATCAGGACCTCTTTTGTGCATGTGGGTCACTCCAGGGTCCATTCTGTTCATACTCAAAATTAATAGAAGTTGCATTTAATGTGTAATATGAACGAGCACATAAAAAAATCAGAATAGACCAAAAAAATCTGAATTGTGCTTTAAGACCTGCTGTCTTAACTAGTCCTCAATAGGGTTGGGTATAGAATAGGTTGGGATAGGGTTTACTTGTACTCTGAAGAAATGAAATGTAGTCATTCAGGCCCTTCTCACCAACAGGAGGCCAACTTGCAACGGGTGAAGAAAGGCGATACAAAGGCCAGTGTCCACCGCATGGAGATCGACAGGATTCGCTTCGTGCTCAGCAGTTACCTGCGCTCTCGTCTGCAGAAGGTCAGACAGATGTAACTTGTACAGTGTATCTCACACCCTACATCACTCCCTGCCTTCATCCACCATTGCCTTTTTGTGTCACATCTAGATTGAAAAGTTTTTCCCACATGTCCTGGAGAGAGAAAAGTCTCGGGGTGAGGGGGATCCATCTTTGCTTTCACCAGAGGAGTATGCCTTTGCCAAAGAGTGAGTAGAGTAAAACTGAAATAACAAAGAGATAATAATAATAAATAATAATAATGGATTAGATTTATGTAGCACTTTTCTATTAATGCATACTCAAAGCGCATGCAGTAGATCCATTATTCATTCACTCACACATTCACACCCTGGTGATGGTAAACTACATATGTCGCCACAGCTGCCCAGGGGCAGACTGATGGAAGCGTGGCTGCCATTTTCATGCCTACAGCCCCTCCGACCACCACCCAACATTCATACGCACTCATACACCAGTGTGAGTAGCAGCACTGTTTATCACCCTACTTGCCTCCAGCACTGGAGTGTCTTGCCCAAGAACACAACGGCACATGACTGGGACAGAGCGGGATTCAAACTGCCAACCCTTCAAGTATTGGAGTATTGTATTAGTATTGTATAAGTATTGGCTCTACCTCCTGAGCCATGGCCGATATTTGATTAAAGATCTAGAATTATTTTTGTGGCAACTTCCAAATTTAGCACTCTTTATTATGATAGTATCCTCATCTGTCAAAATTCATAGTTTTGTTTGTTTTTTTATGATGATAATGTGTTTCCATGTTCATTTCTGAGCCTCTGAATGCCAAATGGGTCATATCTGATGCCACTGAGAAACTGCATTTTACCTGAATTATTTCAATATATTAATAGGATTAGTGGTTCAGAAGATATTAAACATTTAAGATCAATAGATGCTTTTCATTGCTGGTGACTGTTTAAGTCAGGGGTATTCAAATCCAGTCCTCGAGGGCTGGTATCCTGCATGTTTTAGATATTTCCCTCTTCAAGCACACCTGGTTCAATTAATGATCAGCCCATCATTAAGCTCTGCAGAAGCCTGATAACACTGTAAATGGCTTCCAGGTGTGCTGGAAGAAGGAAATATCTAAAACATGCAGGATACCGGGCCTCAAGGACTGGATGTGAATACCCCTGGTTTAGGTCTTTGAGGGCTGAATAAATAAAACAGGTATGAGACTACTAGAGAAATTCTATTTTGAGGTATTGCACATTGATATGTTTTTTTTTTTTAAATTAAATGTCATTAAATGTTAAATGAGCTCAAATGAATCTTGATTTCTTGTGCATTTAGGATGAAGCTTTTTTGTCTTCTGGTTTCTAGATACTACGCGAACACAGAATCATACCTGAAGGCAGTTGCGCTGAAGCGTATGCCCCCCAACCTACAGACAGTGGATATGCTTAAAGCAGGTAGAATCTCTTCTGTAATGTGGTTTTCACAATCAGGCTCTCTATTTGTTCTTCATTGAATAACCTGTGAATACTCCTATTAGCATTCAGACGGCAGACGGTGGCATTTGCTGTGACATTTCCACTGTCTGTCACCCTAAATCACATGCATTTTCATGTAATCCCAGTACCTGAGCCCTGCTTGGACTCTTTTGTGTTCCTCCGGGTGAAGGAAACACAGGAAAACATCTTGGTGGAGCCTGAAACAGATGACCAGAGGTAAGATTCACTTGATTCGTTGTCTTTATCTTCAACCTCCAGTAGGTGGTAGTGTTGCTCTTTCACACTCAGTAATATATTTTGTCTGCATAGATACTGAAAAAATCTGATAACATCTTTTTCTTCTATTAGAGAGTATGTTGTGGATCTTGAAGAGGGCTCTCAGCATCTAATGCGATATCGAACCATAGCACCACTAGTTTCGAGTGGAGCCGTTCAGTTAATTTAGATAATGAGGTAAGTTTGACAGTGTCATTTTTCTTATTAACATAGTAGTGCTCTCACGCCCTCTTGCATCTGCTCTTTCATTTCCGCAGATCTTACATAACCACTTTTGCTCTGACATCTGGTTTTATTTTTAGCTCTCACTTTTTTTTTTGCAGCATTCTTTGTCTCTTGGCAACTGATGATGAAAGTGTCAAGTGTGTTGATTTGCCTTTTGAGTGAACTCCAATTCACACAGTATTTTCATGTTGCAGGTCTTTGTTGGTGAGGATGCTTTGGGCTCCAGGAGATCATGACATGTGCAGTCATGTATTTTGTAATATAGCAGCACTGAGGAATGGGCTCACCCTGAAACACTTTCCTTTCTTTCACTGATGTCAGGGTTAAACACTTATATTTGTGAACAAAGATAATTGTGTTGACACTGACACAGGAAATTAAAATACACTGAATATAATCCTATATGTATTTAGCTATTGCTGATAATATGTCAACTGAACTCTGAGATCAGGGTGAAACACAGAGTAAATTTGGTTACATAATTATACTGCCCATGTTGGTGTTTGAGAGACATGTAAATATAAGTCTGTCTAATGTTCAGGTTGATCTGCCCTGCAGTCACTTAACTTGGTATGTGTTATCTGACTTGTTCACTGCTGCTCTATGACAGGACAAATCAGATTGCTAAAGGTGTAATTTCATCACATCACTTGGTATCACAGCCCCCAACGCTCCAAGGTGTGCATGTTCAGGTGCATTTGCAGTGCTTCCATTGGCATATTTTAGTTTCAGCCATGAATTACACACAATACCCATTCTAGGCTGCAGACATCTTTGTTGCCGTGGCTGTGAAAACAACAAAATTGTTTATCACATTTCTCCTTCAGCAGTTTTTCCCTTGATGGTGTGTGTTTTTAATTTGTACCTTAAAAGCATGTGTGTAACTTCAACTTGTCTGAGTCATAATTGCTGTAATGGTGCTGTTATGTAAGAAGTTCAGACAGAGCAATCAGTGCATATTGTTTGCCTTCACACAGATTACCAAGTAATTGGAATTAATAAGGGATTGAGAAAATGACCACTGCACAACTGAGACGCAATCCAACAGACTTATGTTCTTGAATTGCTCTATCATTTTACTGTTATGGAAACAGACTACCAAGTGTTACTGTTATTTAGAAAGGCTCTCTGAGATCAGAAGTAGATGATTTGCATTATTTTTTGTCAGTTGCATCATATGTACAAAAGTATTGGGACATGTTGAATTCATGTATTTCATAGCTAATATGCTGGACTACAAAACTAATGATGCGTCAAATTTAAATTGCAATAAATGTTTTTATTTTTGTCTTTAGGGTTGCATTGTCATCTAAAGTGCTTAGAAAATGCTTCAGAATTTTTACTTAATTTTACTCACCAGTGAGATTTTTTTATCATAAGTCTATCCAAAAGTTTGTATCTCGATTTCTGAAATATTTGTCACATTTTGACCATAAATAATGACTTTAATCTATAAGTAAACATCTTCAGCTCACTCAAGCCAGAAAATCATCCTTTAAACCCAAAAAAATACTGATTTGACATTTATCATTGTAATTATTGACAGCAACTGACAAACTTTTTTTTAAACTAATTTTGCAGTAATAAATCAGTGGGAATGGAAAGTCCTGTGAGCTGTAGGTGTGATGTGTTCCACCATTTTTGTTCATCCAGTGTGTCGTCAAACTAAACCCTTGAAAGTATTAATTCACATAAATAAATAGAGGTTTGCTAATAAATGAGGAGCAAAGACATTTGTTTGACTTTTTATTAAATACAGCACCCTATAATTAGCCTTCTAGACAGGTCACCATGCAGTACATAGGCTATTTCTTTTGATAAAGTAATTATGTAATCCAGTTTAGCATCTCATAACTGCTGAAATTTTAAGTAATCAAAATATCCCAGAGTGGTATCTGTTTAATGTAACCAGGGTTCCCATAGGTTTTGCAGAAGTCTTGAATTTACAAATCTGCATTTAATACCTTTTAAAAAAGTATTTAAAAGGTATTACATTTGATATGTTAGGTCTTAAGTTATGTTGCCACAAACTTGTTCACTGTATTGTGTTTAAATGTATCTGGAAAATGTCCAAGCTGTAAAGAAAGTAAGTCTACCCAGCTCCACCCGTTCCAACCCGACAATTTGTATTGGAATTAGGAACCGCTAACTGCAAACCCGGTGAGAAATGATCACAACATACAGCTCAACGCACGTGCAGCCACGTGTCTATGCGTGCAGCCAGTAGTCACGTGCACGTCACTCGAGCTGACATTAGAAATTTTAAGGGACAAGCGAAAAGGAAGCATGGGGAAGTGCAAATTTGGCT
>JAPQRP010000030.1:23521893-23563957 GCA_037367295.1 Apogon hyalosoma
CTATCTATCTATCTATCTATCTATCTATCTATCTATCTATCTATCTATCTATCTATCTATCTATCTATCTATCTTTTGCACATTTTTGTTTTGTTTTGGCAGTTCTCTTCCTGTTGTGGAAGAGCAGTTTTGCAGTACCGTCTTCTCGCCACCGGGTGTCAGTGCAGAGCTAGGGGTGTTCGGTTACTCGTTCGGGATTTTTCGTTAAAACTCGTAGCCGCCCGTTATCTGCTCATGTTGTCTCCACCGGGCGGAGTTTGGCAACAGCCCGCAAGACAAAGACGTGTGATGGACCGGTAAAAGCGAACGGAACCGGCGTGGGCCACCATACACTGAAGGTTGGTTAGCGATCCCGCACACTTAAACTACAGGTTTGCTAGCTGCCGGTTAGATGACAAATGTGTCAGGTGAATCCACACATGAAACCCTGGATTATTACAGAAAGGTTGGCTCAGCAGTTCGTGCTCACCCGGACGGGACTGTCGAGGGCTTAGGAGTTAGCTAACCGAGCGGAGAGGAGCTGCCAGGAGACAATATTTAGCCCACCGTTAGCGTGGAGGCCACAACCTAAGTTTAGCACTGACGTGAAATGTCGTTACGGGAGTCCTCTGTCAGGAACTCGGTCCTGCTGGTAATGAATTGTTTGTGTGTTCTTCAAAACCGCTGTGTTTATTAGAGAGCATTAGCTGTGTGATAGCTGATGATGGTAACACAAAGCCATGCTAGTCCAGTGTGGTTAGTGTCGGGATGAGGGTAGAGGGTTGGTTAGCCGTCCTGCTGCATCATCAGGGGGCTGACGAGGGCCTCGGATGTTATCTCTGCACAAAATGTAATAATTGCGTGTTAACTTATCTGAAACATTAACCCTAACCACTGCCTAACCATACTTATGTTTAACAAAACTGTAAAGTAGCGCTAAGCTAACGTTGGTGTCATATTTGCACACCGCATACCGAAGACATCGTTATCTCCCATGCGTTATTACATTACACGATTGGTACTCGGGACAAAAAGGACATATTATGACATGAAGCTGTTTGTTTGTGTATCTTTACAGGCCTGTGTGAGAGTGACAACCAGAGCCCTGATCTTCACCAGACAACAGAACCACCTGCTGTGACCAGTTGTTTTTGTTTCATTGTTTACATCTTTCACCAGTTGGAGGCTTTGCTCAAATACCAAAGGACATCTGCTGCAAGGACTATTATTTCACAGCAGCTGCTTTAAAGGCCCAACTTTCTCCCATCCTGCGATGTAAATTCATCTGGGGAAACGGAAACTGAGGCAGAGAAAATAATGAGATTTGCTGAAATTGCCCAACAGGGCAACATCAAAATGTTCACTTGCACAGGTGTTTACTTTTTTTTCAGTGTTAAATGGAGCTCCATCCCCAAGTCGTCTTCATGAAGACCTTTTTCTGACAGATAAGGCCCAGTTAGGGCCAGGAGGTGAAGCCTGTTCCTCTGCTATCTGCTCTGGCCTGTGACTTCAACTGTTGAATAGATTTCATCGCCCTCCTTGTAGCAAGATGGAGCTTTTTTTCAACCCCTTTGATAATTTGTTGTGCATCCTCCTGGGTATCTCCTTCACCGTTTGGTTTACGCTACTGCTGGTCTTCATTATTGTGCCTGCCATCTTTGGGGTGTCCTTTGGCATCCGACGGCTCTACATGAAAACCTTGTTGAAGGTCTTTGAGGTAAGAGCACATTAGATATAAGACAATCATTTTCTCTTTATTTAAAGAGGGCAGGATAACAATTGTTAATTATTGTTATAAATATAATTTTACTATTACATTTTGACAGAAGCTGTAAAAAGAAACACCACAGTGTCATGTCTAAAGTTGTGTTGCTCCTCTTGCCAAATAACCCTGTCTCCTGCTGCTCCAAACATCAAGCAAACCACAGCTTAAAAAAACCTGTTGGCATTGTTATTGTGCCCTGTCCTGCATGCACATGCTCTGGTTCATATGCCACCCTTTGATCAACACAAGACACTTGTCTTAATAAAGATAGGGACCAGAACATTTAACTTTTACAACTGTTTAAGAAAGTCATTGGATTGCTGTCTTTGTGGACAAAGAAACAGCCCTGTCACTAACAGTCATTTGCTGAATTATGTAGAGTTCAATTGACGAAATGTCAGGTGAAAAATATCACATTTTCCATCTAACAGCACTTCATTTTTTGTTGCCAAAACTGCAGTAACATGACTCTAGACTCTGTAATCTAGTTTCTCTTGTAGTCTGTCTGGTGTATCTTCACGAAAACTGCCATCACTTTCCTGCATGTAACGTACCTCTGAGTGTCCTGCGCCAAAAATAAATGGAGCAGTGGGAGATATGCTAGATGTTCTCATCTCATGAGTGCAGTAACAACTGAGCTCTGCAGAAAAGGTCAAAGGGCAGTTACAGTGCAGGTGGCATGAAGTAAAGTCAGTGTTTCGGGGGTTTGGGGTATGTGAGCAACAAACACAGAAAGCACATGAAATCTTTTTGTTGAGTCTCTTAAAACATAAGAAAAAATTACTTCCTGCTTCGTTAGATACAGTGTGATGCGCCACCTTTTGTCAAATTAACAGAGCATGACACATAAAGAAAACATCCTCCTCTCTTTGCAGCTGTACAGCCTTCTGCTAGCACAGGAATTAAGTTAATGCTGCTTGTACTTTGTTGTGGTAGTTGTCTGTGTGTTCCTCCTGCTCTTTTAAAGCAACACCACTCTTAACTGTAGATTGCTTTTCAACATGATGAGCGTAATACAACTTGTCATGACATGATTTAATGGTATCTGTATGAGACAACAAAATAGCTGTTGGAGCAGTGTGTGCCTATTGTATAAGGTCAAATGTGTAAATGTTAGATTCAGTCAGGCTGCTTCTCAAAATAGGGATAATACTTTAGTTTCAAGTTCATGGTCATGCGTCATTGATATATTATCAGACAATATTTTGTTTTTGCCAGAACTCTCAGTATATAAACTCTTAGTTTATGTAAAGTAAAATGACATGAAAATTGTGTGATTTACACATAAAATGTTCTTTGCAGCTATAGAAGGATGGCCTGTGGGCTGCCCCCTAAAAATTTTTGGAATTCTTTTTTTGCCAGTCCCCTTTGGCTAATTCCTTTGTTTTGAGTGTACAGGCATGCATACCTTGCTGAAATCGGGGTATGCAGACCGTTCCTAGAGTTTTCACATGTTGTGGTATGAGGTGTAGTTGGAGACTGTTACAGTGTGAAATAGATCCAGCACCTTCCAGTCAATCATTTCCTGATCTGAGGGAACACTGTGTCCTTTTACTTGTCTGTCAGTAGATGTTACCCGTTTCTTTTTTATCTCTGCATGTGTGCACAGCGCCCACAAAAGGCTAGGATTTTCCATGGCTACCATGGGCAACAGGATGTGTTTTTGTTGTCTCAGAGTTGTGCAAAAGTGGGCATTATAACATCAGTTTTGCAGAGCAAGTTTGTCATCAAAGTTTAGCCACATGTGTTCACAGTTCAGGATGACATCAAGTTCTTTGAATTCTGTCTTGTTTTGTGAACTTGGTTAATGGTTTGCTTGAATTAATGCACTGTATGATAACCATGCAGAAAATGGATAGTTTACCATGTGAAAAAATGCACTTACCATGGATAACGCTAAATTACATGCCATGTTGATTGATTTAGTCCTTTATAGTTATGCAGAAATGTTTATGTTGTCCTGTGTCCTTTTTTCTAGGTTTCCATCATGTGTGCTTACGACTCCTAGTTGTGTATACAACTATGTCAATGGATAATTTGGTGTAAAAGGAGTTAAAAAATCTGAATTCTGTGTGTCTTGACTCACTGGTCTACTGTTCCATTCCCTTTTTTTTTTTTTTTTTTTCCAGTGGGCAACATTAAGGATAGAGAGAGGAGCAAAAGAAAAGAATCACCTCTTGTACAAACCCTACTCAAATGGTAAGGTGTGCTATTTGCATGTTTTGTTGCATGTTTAGCAGCTGTATTTGTTTGTTTACG
The DNA here is from genome assembly GCA_037367295.1 of Apogon hyalosoma. NCBI lineage: Eukaryota > Metazoa > Chordata > Actinopteri > Kurtiformes > Apogonidae > Apogon > Apogon hyalosoma. The sequence goes on from JAPQRP010000030.1 coordinate 23,525,897, forward strand.
TCCTGTCTTGTCCTAATTGCTCCAGCCATCATTGCCAAGGAGCCCACCTCATTGGAGGAGGAGATTAAGGAGATCCGACGCAGCGGTAGCAACAAAGACCTGGACTCAGCTCCTGAGTTTGAGATGTCTGATATCTTCTATTTTGCACGGAGAGGAGTGGAGAGCATTATGGACGATGAGGTCACCAAGCGGTTTTCCGCAGAGGAGTTGGAGTCCTGGAATCTGCTGACCCGCAGCAACTACAACTTTCACTACATCAGTCTGAGGTTAACAGTCCTATGGGGGCTGGGCCTGCTGATCCGCTATGGCTTCCTGCTGCCTCTCAGGTATTGGCTGATGGTTATTTAACATTAACAGACATGATAGGTTAGAAAAGGTTTAGCCATGACTGAAAATGAGCATTTACCTTCTGTTGCTCATATAAGCACCAAAGCTGCATATATGTGACTTTGACCAAGATGAAAAATGTTGCAGCTATGCATGGTGGGGAGTTAAAGAGGTCTACTGTGGGACATGATCACTGTAAACAACAAGCCAGTGACCACTGAGCAGCACCTGCCTGTTTTGTGCATGGCCCCAGTTACTCCAGCATCGCTGTGTGAAAGTACACATTAGGGATGCAACAGTACAGGTTATCCATGGTTTGGTATGTATTGTGGTTCTTGAGTCACAGTTAACAATACAGTACGGTTCAGACGCAGAGGCCGGCTGGAGCCCAGCTATATGCCGAAGTGTAACTGGGAGCTGATGGAGATCCTTAAGGCTCATTTATGTTCACTTTATATACGTAAATAGGTACGTCTGTTTCTAATGTCATCATGTGTCACTGCCTTCATACTTCTATGTGTCACGTACATTGGAATGAGCGTTTCAGTCATTCCACCAGAGGGCGCTGCTCTTAATTACCATACTAGATGAATGCCATGAAGTAGAGTAAGGTTTTTTGAGAAGAAAGTCAATAATAACAAACATGGTGACAACAGAGGAGGTTTCACTAATGTGGATACTAATGTTAATATTCAGAAGGGTAGTTGGAAGTAGAAGGGCTGTGGTCTGCCTCCAGCTCAGGCCGGGCTCTGCTGTAGTGCTTTAGACGGACTCCGCGTCCAGCTCCAACCAGTGACAGTAGAATTCTGCTGTAATATAAATGCGAGTTGTCCAGAAATGTCATTTGAAAATGATAAATGAGCCGTACTGTGGTACATGCTCATACCGAACCGTGAGGGGTGTACCGTTTGGTACGACGGTAAGACGTGTACCGTTGCACCCCAGTACACATGTAGCACACATTGTAATTGAAATATCTTCCTGGACTGGACATTGCTTTGGGTAACTTGTAGTTTGTTTTTGCTAGTTTTACCAGACATATGACTTAACTGATTGATGAAAATAATTACTAGAGCTGCAACATTTATTTGATAAGTTGTTGACTCTTAAGTTAGATTATTTTGTCATTCTTTAAAAGCAAAAAAGTCAAAATAGCTTGATTCAACCTTCTTAAATGTGAATCTTTTGTATTTCCTTTCCTCCATGAACTGATCATCTTTGGGTTTTTGTAGATTCATCAAGGATACAATCATTGGATTAATCAACAAAGAGGATTATTGTTAGTTCTGACCCTAGTTGTCTCTATTCTACCAGTGTGAGAGCATGTAGCTTTGACGTGTCTATAGATGTTTCTAGAACAAATGAAAATCTAAATTGTCTTTTTGCATACTATATAGGAAATATTTTCAGTGGGGAAATTGGTCTTATTTTCAATTCCAGTTGACATTTATTGGGTGTTTACAAAGCTGCATAATGAACCATGTGATGAAACCCTGTGTTTTTAACACATTAGCCTGATGTGGTCCTCATTACATCCACTGAGTAAAACAGAGTTAAGATCCTCAATTAGAGATGAAGGTTAGTTCACAAAGGCACAGGGACAGTGACTCAGGACTGAGCCAGGCTGGCTCAGGTCCAGTTGCCAGTGGGGAGATGAATCAGGCCACTGCTGTTCAGACAGACATCATTCTAGTCTCAGTCCAGTTAACAGATGCCCTTGTTCAGTGTTTGTCCAGTTCAGTATCTGCTGTGCTCCTTGTGTGAAGCTGTCACCTCTCTGTTTGTCTAATCCTCACCCAATTTAATCAGCACCTTCTCCAACCCAGGATGATTGGTTGATCCAGATTAGGTCGACCTTTTGGCCAGCTTAAGCATGGCCTAATATGCCATCCTGCAGGTTCTGAATTCTATTATCAGTGACTGTGGAAAGTACAGCCAAGTGTGTCACTTTTAATTGATAACCGGAACCCTGTCCTAATTGATGACATTACAACCTTATACATGAAAATTTTAATGAAGAAAGGTTGAGTGTGTTCCGAGTTAAATATGAGTTTATAAAAGTTATTTCGGGTGTTTGGAATGAATAAAATAGAATTGTTGTGGTTTTATTTCCTTGCTGCTGTAGGATTGTGTGTAACGTGTCTGTCTCTCTATCAGGGTAACTCTCGCCTTCACGGGTGTAGGCCTCCTCGTGTTCCTCACCTCAGTCATTGGGTTGCTGCCAAATGGAAGGTAAAACGGATTCACCTGATCAAAAATACCAGCTCAGTCCCCTGGAAGTGATTATCTCACTAATATCATGACACACAAAATAAATACTGTTGTCGTTTCCACTTATGTGCAGGATGAAAAACTTTCTGAGTGAGAAAGTTCATTTGATGTGCTACAGAATATGTGTCAGAGCTTTGACTGCCATCATAACCTACCATGACAGGTAATGTTCACCACACATTTGTGTTTTCTTGTAAGGAAATTGAGTCACATTTTGCATGTTACACCCTTGCTTGGTCAACACTAAACATAAAGCTTGCATAATAGTAGCTTCTTCTGGTTTAGTTCTCAATCTAAGTCCTAGATTTTTATATACAAATTCTTAAATTCATGGTGTGGTATTCGTGTGCTTATACTTTCTATTTTTTAAATGTTATGGTATAACTCATGTCCTCTGACAACATTCTTTGGTAAATGGCAATGTCTATGGGAAAGTACATTAAAACATGTAATACAAATGTCATTGACAATACTTAAAAAAATCCTTGTCATTTAAGCAGAGCTTTGGACTTGTGTTCTCTTATTTCTAATCATAAACTGTTGTTGCAGCTTGGGAAAAAAATAACAGGAAACAAAGAAAAAAGCATGTTGAGATCAGTTATTCATGAAGTTATTTTCATTTGTTAATTTAGAATTATTCCATGTTTTCTAACCTTGCAGAGGTAACAGGTACAAGTAAATGTGAGTTTTTTGAGATACTAAATTGTTTATGGCCTTAATCATGTAATTTATTTAGTTTTACAGCACCTTACCTTGTTTTGGTAACTGTTACATATTTTTTTTTCCAGCTCTCTAAGTTTAATGAGTTTGAAGTTGTAAATTGCACAAATATAGCTACACGTCTGACAGCACTTTTTAATGCTGTAGCAGCCAACTTAGTAAAGTACAGGGTTTATCCAATTTATTTAATGAAAAGGAACTTGTGTTACAGTCAGAAACAAATACATTATTTTTGTCTTAGGTGTCATTTTTAGTCTTTCTAATTTGTTATCCACAGCAGACTTCATGCTGAGACAGGAGTGGAGTCTATGCGGTTACATAATGACAGATGATTTATCTCTAGAGAACAGAAACCATGGTGTGTTAGAAGTTCATACACAGGGAGCCTGAGGCGAACCTCTGAATAGGTACATTCATATTCACTGCACAGGCATTAATAGCCTAGGTCAAGCAAATAGAATCAGTGGAATGTTTCATTTACTGATCCAAATAGGATAATGGTGGTGATTCTTTATCTAGAAAAGTGCTTTTAATTTGGACACGACAGACTCGGTGTGTGAGACAAATATACAGCGGAAGATTACCTATGTAAGGGGAAGTTGGTGCACTGTAGTGGTTAACAGCTGGCATGTTGTTTTAGTTTATTGTTCGTGTGACTGAATCTGAAATGGTGATGTTGACATGAAGACCGTCATTTGACAATGAAAGTTTGGATACTTATTGGTATTTTTCCTCATCTTGTATCACTCAAAATGCAAATAAATGCTATTGATTGCTGCACAGTCATCTCTGTTTTTAGCTTTTTCTGTTTTATTGATGCATAGTCATCTCTGTTTTTATTGATACATAGTCTCCCCTGTTGTTAGCCTTATCTGCTTCCACTATTACAATCTGTCTACTGACTGGCACTTTTGAGGATGATGTTTCCAATTTCATAGTACCAAGTGATAATGACAGTAAAGGTCTAATCTAATCTAATCTTGAACAGAGAATGAGGAGCTGCAAAAGCATTTGAATGATGTTTGTTCTATCATGCAGAACTTTAATTTCACTGTAGGATATAATTGGTAAATTACAAGTTGTTACTGGGGTCTGTTTCTGTCTAATTAATTGTAAAAAGGAAAAACTCTAAATGCATTGCATATGCAGAGTGATAAAACGTATATCAGGCTGTCTGCTATCAAGGACAAGACTCCTGTAGCACATATTCCTCTCTAGTCTGTGGCTAAAAATACAGAAGTGACACAGGAAGTGTCTCTGTCTTCCTCTATTTGAGATTGTAACCCTATCTTCGGAATGTATGCTTGGGGTACAGACTGTTAATACAGACCCCGTAATTTATGTGTTTCTCCAAAGAGACACAATGAATTGGATTTTACCCAGCTCTCTTCATAGAGGAGTGGTTTTTACTGGCTATCCAGTTTTTTTCCCTTAATATTTAATTCCAACACTGTGTAATAAAAAGACGGTAGGAGTTGGTAACCACTCAGCAGTGTTTCAGTCCTTTATACTCCATCTAGTATTAATATTCCCTTTAAAGAAATTGGCAATATACCTTTTTCCACAGTGAGAATAAACCCAAGAATGGTGGCCTATGTGTTGCCAACCACACTTCTCCCATCGATGTCATCATCCTGGCCAGCGATGGCTGCTATGCTATGGTAAGTATACACCTGCCTAGCAGGGAAATACAAGCACATCAACATTGGTCATTTGTTCCACAGCAGCTGCTTGTTTGTTGAAAGGCCATTTCTCCTACTAATAGATGTGTTGCTATTTGCATGTACTGCTTTTGTGTGTATCAGGTTGGACAGATTCATGGTGGCCTGATGGGGGTCATTCAGAAATCCATGGTAAAGGCCTGCCCACACATTTGGTTTGAACGCTCAGAGGTCAAAGACAGACATCTAGTGGCCAAAAGGTAACATTACCAACTCTCTTAATCTTTGCTTTCAATCCACTTTAATGTTCAGTGTAAATACTTGATACTTTCTATCATTGTAATGACAAAGTAAACATGTTACACACTGCTTTCCTTCTATCGTTTTGCAGATTGAGTGACCATGTAGAAGACAAATCTAAACTGCCCATCCTCATTTTCCCAGAAGGTTTGTTTATTTAATAAGATCTCTAATAACACTGTAGAAAGCCTAATATGTTTGAATTTTTAATAACTGTTTAAATCTCCAGGTACCTGCATCAACAACACATCAGTCATGATGTTTAAGAAGGGCAGTTTTGAGATTGGTGCCACGGTCTACCCTGTGGCTATTAAGGTGAGAATGTTGCATTACACAAGTTTTTTTTTTTTTTTGTTTGTTTTTTTACCTGCTACTAAAAGATAATTCACAGATTTCTTAATTATCCATGTGTAATTTGTCCTCATAGTATGATCCCCGATTTGGAGATGCCTTCTGGAATAGCAGCAAGTTTGGAATGGTCAACTACTTGTTGCGTATGATGAGCAGCTGGGCCATTGTCTGCAGTGTGTGGTACCTTCCTCCCATGTCCAGAGAGGTCAGACTCCAAGGAGTTGTTCAGCTGTTTCTTTTCTTCCACATCAGACAAGTTATTAACTAGTGCAGAGCTCCAAAGTAACAATATATGGACGATACATTGATTTTGAAAAAGACAAAAATGTGATTATATATGCACCATGGGCTTACCCTATAACCTTTTAGATTAAGATGCATTCAGCTGCAAAATGAAGTGCGTTTCTGGTTTTACAGTTAGATACTACGATGGCAAATGGATGCATTTACCCAAATGAACATGGTGACACTTGCTTTTACATCAAGCATGTCATATTTGACAGCATCAGAACCTATTTTAAATCACTTTTTTTTTTTTTTTACAATGAAGCCTCTTTTTTTAAGGCATTCACAACTGTCTTAAATGGCAACCATCATCAAACTGATACAAATGAACTTTTTTTTCAACAGACATTTTGTCTTGTGCAGCAGGCAAAAGTTTACTGCCACTAGTTTGTGTGGCTCTGTTCCTTTTAGTATCTTGCAGAGGCCATTCCAGTGAATCACCATGCACAATTCCCGGGCCTAAAACTGAGACATAAATAGACGTGGCCTTTTGTGATCATACCAATTACCCCCTTTGTTTACACAGTATTATGTGTCTTAAGTTAAAATATGTCTGCTGTGAAATATCCAGGGTTTCGTCTGACTGAGTAAACCATATTAGTACTTGCCTCACGTTTCCAGTGATTCAGCTGAAAGGTCAAATGGTCATGTTGGCCTTCATGTGCACAGTGCATATATAAAATGTTTTATTTTAATTTGTTGTTTTCCTGGTTGCCTTTTGCAGTGTATGCATAGTTGCATGTTCACAATGTTAATGAAAATGAATAATTTGCTCAAGTGCAAATATTACCTGAACAAAGTGTCATAAATCCATAACTAAAGGGCTGATTGGTTATTATAATATCTTGCTTATGTTTAAATATAATTCTTGTTCAACAGGAAGGAGAGGATGCTGTACAATTTGCCAATCGTGTGAAAGCAGCCATTGCCAGGCAAGGTGGACTGGTCGACCTCCTCTGGTAAGATTACACTAATGCCACATGACTGCTAAGGAATTTATTATGGAAATTAGTAGAAGTCACCTATTGTTAACAACATTTGTTTCCCGGGCTTTCCTGAACAGGTCTTTACGTGCACATCATAGTACTTGCCAGCTCATATCTGTCTGCTGTTTCACACATATCACTATTCATCACTGTTTTTAAATCTGTTAGTAATAAAATGTTAACAAACACTTGACAAAAAATGTTGCTGCTATAGCTGTGTTTCAGAATCAGAATGTGTAAAAAGTGATATGATAATGTATTTCTCTTTAATTTAGATGCACCCAATATGTCCTACAAAGTTATATTACCCTAGAATGTAGATTTCAAGTATGGGTTAATATGCACTATGTTTTAGTGTGGTTCAGAATAGTTGTCTTATTATGCCAACCTCACTGATGATACATGCTCATTAAACTCATAATTACAATTATCAGATCTACCCAAAAATTAAATACATTTTCTCTCTTAAATGCTCAGTCACAGCTGAGATGAATAGTGGTGTCACTGACATGATTCTGAAAAGAATCATGTCAGTGACACAGTGGTTACAGATGTGTGCATGCACCTACATCAACACCATCATTAACATAAGATTGATCCATGCTCTTTTCCTCATTGCACATCAGTTTAGACTACAGGATTAAGACTGTGAAACAGTAAATTGGGTTTTCGTTTCACTGCTGTTAGTACCTGCCCATAACAAGGCAGATGTGTGTATAATTGTAAACGAAACCACCAATGTCAAACTGTCTTGTAGGGATGGAGGACTGAAACGAGCAAAGGTAAAGGATACCTTTAAAGAAGAGCAGCAGAAGTTGTACAGTAAAATGCTGGTGGGCACCCAAGAGGACCGCAGTCGCTCCTGAAGGACCTGAGTGGACGTGGACTGTTTCAGACCCACTTGGGCACCACTGACTAACTGGGAACGTCAGTAGCGCTCCCTCTGTGTCGGAGCTCCTGGACTGGAAAATTCCCTCTCTGATGTCAACAGTACTCCATTTGGCTTCCTCGGTCACTGCGTCAGCCTGGCATGTTCGGTTCGCATCACTGTTATGGGTCATTCTGAGTCTGCTGCCCTTCGTTGGAATAGCTTGACAGAAGCCTTGCTTGCATTAGAGTGAAAACATTGTGCGCACAGAAATGAAATGTAGTCTTCCTTGGTGGCAGTCTGTAGAGGGAAATCTTGTATTATCATCCATCATTGAGTTCCCTTTTTGTTTGATAGTTTTATTTTTTAATTTAGATTTTACCATCATGTTTGTATCACTGTGTTTAAGTTACAGTTACCTAATTAGACCAGGTGTGTCAAGAGACTTAATGTAGATAAAAACTAGCCGTTCAAAGGTAAAACCTGTGACCAACTTGAGGTTTTGCATGACTGGCTCATGCCCATCTTGACAAAGGGCAAAGGCCAGATTTTGTTACATTTTGGGTATTTTTATGGTCTTTTTCCAAAGGAGAGAAACATTTATTATAAGTTTTGTTTTACATGAAGATTTGTATTGGCATATTATAGGGATTAACATCACACAAATGTTCTTGGTATGTTCATGGGTTTTTTTTTCCACTGAATGTGTAAATACTCACATTATGACGTGGAAATGTGCACCCACTGTTACTCTGAAAGGTGATGGGTTGATGCTAAACATGTCCCTGCTATTAATAACTGGAATAATGGGGCTTTTAGGGTTTTCCTTTAAGAATTTACTGTGGATGCTTTCAACATAATCGGTCCCTTAACTAAAACAGTTCAATTAAAATGAGCTCATGCATATTCAGACACACAGACATACAGACTCATCATTTTGCTGGCTTCCTGCTAGCTGCAGTGACCATCATGCTTAATTTATTTCAAAGATCTATTTCAAACATGTTTTAAGATGTAAACATTTAGTATCATTTTCTCTTTTCTTCACAAAAATACTTAAAATGATACTTCTGCTTTATCCTTCACTAGAAGATGCAGAATATCTGAATATGCAAATGTTGGATTCAGAAGTAAAACTATTGGACATAAAATGTCTTTTACTTCACAGAAAAGTCAATTTTCAATCCTTGTGCACAAAACTCTTGTTTTCCATTTGTAAGAAATGTGTAGTAATAGCTCAGAGATGGTAGTAATGTTACAAATCATTCATTTAAAACACACAAAACTTGAACTTTGAGCTCAGAAAACTTTTCCCCTCTTAACGAATGTGAAATGACCTAGTATCAAACTCAAAAATGCAAAACTAATCTAATTTTTAAGGGAAAGGGGGCCTGTAGGTGACCTTTTAAAAGCTATTGTCTTTATTTCCTCCTTTACCAATGATCTTTCTCCTACTTGGCTGAGGTGAGAGGGTGCAGCTGTAGCATGGACACTCCATTAGCCCCGAGGTGAGAAACACGATGCCTCATTTCTCTACGGATGCAGTCATCTCTATAGTTTACTGTATCAGGGATGGTCATTTAGGTCAAACTGTCAAGTTTGTTCATCAAAATAAATGTTCACAAATGTGTCCAGTGTTTTTCTTTTTTTTTTCCCATATGTTTGTTCAAAGTTCATTAACCTATAAGAGCAGTGACATGACTCCTGTTAAATAAATCAATACTTTTAAATGTCAGCAAGTATTACCTAAACTACTTATAGTAAATTAAATGGTGCATCTGGTGTTCTTTGCCATCAAATGGGCATCAACACAACACACTTTCTTTCACTTTGGCATTGTTTAATGTTATATAATAGATTATAGTAATTATTATAATAATTATAATATAATAGATATAATAATAGATTTTGTATGTATCCCCTAACTATAGATTGACCCGTTACTACTAAACCATTTTTCCACTAAAGGATGTATACAGTATGTTTCTGGTTGTCCTGTTTAAACCAAGGCCTCTCCTGGCTGCAGTAGACAACCCCAGTTGCCTTACAGGGAGGTTTCCCCTTGAACTGTCTTTGTGCCAAAGCAGTGATGGATGTGGTGGCATTCTTTTGTATCCATGTTGCAATAGCCTCAAATAGATCTGTTGATGTGGGTGAATAAGACATAGTGCTAGAGGGAGTAAGAGGAAGCAGAGGAGAAGGAGCTCAAAGGAGTGGTTGTGTAAACCATGCCATGGTTGAACAGCTCAGTAACAGCACTATGGTGAGAGCCACAGTTCGGTCCCCTGATGTCTTGAACCAGCCTGGACGGCAGACTGCTCCATGGCACATGGCACAGATCCATTTAGTCCCAACACTCAACAAAGCCATTGCACAACTCTAGAGAGAATAATGAATACACAGAATGCTACTGTAGATGTGTTACAAAATACTAAGCCGTGCTACTCTTGTGTGATTACTGGAAGTTGTAGGAGGCGTAGTGTTCAGAGGAAAATGACTAAACCACAGGTTATGCACATAAAGACCACAAATGGTCTCTGAATTTTTTGGCTGCAGTGGAGCAGGATTACAAATAAACTCAGTAAATTAACTTTAAAGCTGCTGCAATAAAGCAGACAGTGATTCAAGAGGAGCACTGCAAGGGCAAAGTCACAAATAATCCTTTGAAACTTGTTGAGAAGCAAAACTTAACTCGGTTTGACACAAAAGCTCTCGAAAATGACTTACTTCCTGTTGAGACTGAACAGAGAATGTGTGTATGGTATGCTGAATGGTGAGTTAAAGGCCCTCTCAGGTATTGTAATCAGATTATAGCTGTATCTAAATGAATAACTACTGCAACATTAGTAAATATGTAATGGGAACAGTATATTGTTTTATTTATTGGTTTTTACTTGAAGTAGTGCTACCATGCATACATTCAGAGTTGAGTTGATGTTAAATATGATGGGATTATGTAATGAATAGGTTATAAACTACAGTTTTGGTTGACTGGTGTTAGATTTGACATCAGGAAAGACTGTAATTGACTGTTCACAGCAAGTAGGCGGAGCACCGGAGTGCACAGAAGAAAAGCACCGACTACAACAAGTCGATCCGGTTGTTGGTTTGTTCGTGAGCAGCAGATGCACCGTGCAGGCTGTCTAAGTCCACTAAGACGCTACTAGTCCAATTATCCGAGAGGAGGCGGAAATCCACGCGTGTGCTCGAGTGTCAGACTAACTTACTGCCGCTCTGGTCGGCGATGGATGTGAACGTCTCTGCGGCGTTTGAGGACGACTTGATCAGACGAGATCAGCAAACAGGTCGCACCTGAAGAGACGCAGACATCCCTGCAATGCTGATGCGTTTGGGGTAGTTCATAGACGCCACTCGGACTCCCACGGTAAAGCCTGTATAAGCCGCCGGAGTGCGCACGGTAGGCCTTTACGCGCGTCATTTGGCGACGCCACGGAGTTTCCTCGGACTGTTTGTGAAGGTGGATCTGGTGTAAACATGGAAACGTACACTGATGTACTCCTGGTCACCGCAAATGTGGGCTCACTGTTTGATAATGTAAGTAAACCGGTGGTCAAAGTCAGGTTAAAACCACCCCAGGCAGAGCTGGCACGGGATTATACTTACTTAGAAATAATTAGTGGGGTCTGTGCGGCTGCGTGTTGAGTTTACGTGAATCTTGTGTTGCATTTACTCTAATTCTAATTGTGTTTTATTTATTTATTTATTTTTATTTGTCTGTGATATCGCCTTGTTTGCTCAGCCGTGTGCCTTTGTCATGTGTGTGTTGATGGGATAAATATTGCCCATCAGCCGTCGATGATATAAAGCCACGAGGTGCAGAAGTTGATGGAAATGTAGGGGCCGTGGGTGTGATGCGCAACTTGAATACGTCACGTGACCCGCTCAGATTAGAGGTGTTAAATCTGTGATCCCCGAGAAAATGATATAATAAAGTGTGATTTAGGAAATATTGAGGTTTTATGCAGAATAAACTAATGTGGTGTTTAGGATCTATAAGCGTACTTATTTATTATGTTCATGTTTTCCCTCATTTTGGGTTCATCTGTTTGGTTTTACTGACTGCTAACAGATTTATAGTGTTAAAAAAAGTGGGGAAAAAGTCCAGACTGCCCCCTTTTTATAGAGCTGCTCATTCTTGGCCCATGCCCTACCCTTAAACCAAGTTTCATGAAAGCCATGTTCAGTAGGGTTTGTGCAAAACTGACAGACAACAGGTAAAAAAAACCCCAAAACAAAACAGTGTTTTCATAGGTATACATATTTTGATGACTGATACTGATTATTGGTAGACTATTTGCACAGGAGTACTGTAACCTATAACCTCTGTCATTTGGAAATCAACCCCCAACTTCTATGTTTTATGCAGGTCTTTTTTTTCCAGTTCTGATGCCAAGTGCACTCTCACCACACACCGATAACAGCTGAAAGACAGAAAAATGTTAGTTGCTGTGGTTATCGTGCATGCCATCCATCTGATCTTTTGGATGTTGCTTTTCTTCTGGTCTTTCAGTGAATATCTGTATTATATTGTGACCTGAGTTTGCACGAACATGGCTTTTAAAGCTCTCCATTATACCATTCATATAGACCTCATCCAGGAAAGAGGATAAACAAATATGTAGTGTAAATAAAAGGGTGGCAAATCACACCAAATCGCATAAATGCACAGGACACATGTTATCATAGGACATTTGCTTTTGCTGAACAAGGATAAGTCATTTGCAGAGGAATTTCTTACTTTACATGGCAGATTTGCATGACAGAATTATTGCACATTTGCTGCAGTCCACAGGTAATGTTAGTCCTGTGTGCATAAGGCTTAAGATGGCATTTCATGACTGGTGGTGGTCAATGGTCAATGGTCTTGTGTTGTCATTCAAAGATGGTTTGATGGAGATGTTTAAGGTTTAGTGGATTGAATTTAGGAGGGCCTGATTGGAGACATTAAGTATTATATTATAAATATGATTTCATTAGTGTGACTAAAAATGAGGATTTTGTGTTTTTATATCTCAGAGGGAGCAGGTCACCATTCATAGTCCACCATGTTTACAGTCATGTTTCTACTGTAGCTCAGACTGGACTTCTTCTCTCCCTTTTTCCTTTTTACTGTAGGATTACAAGTTTAAGGTGTATTACTGTCACATACTGTGTTAGAATATGGACTAGAGTTAACATCTCCTTAACTGAAGACACTCAGACTGTACACTGTACTGCTGTAGGTGAGGATGGGGAGTGGGCGTCGAACTGCAACTTCACTGCTAGGCATCACAGATTTTCAGTCAGACCAATTGTTAGATGAAATATCAGTCCTGTTGCATCCTTAGTGTTTTATGTTTTAAATATATATATTATGCATTACTAACTACATCTTTAAATGTGTGTTCATGCTTAAATATGACCCTTCACCTCAGTGGATTTCAGCATAAGCCTGTGGTTGTTGTTCCCATTGAAACACAGGTGACAACTTTTCTTTTAGTGTCAGGATGTGACTAGTACCGGTAGTTTAGGAGACCTCCTTACCTATCTTAACTTCAGTGTTCATTCCTACACAGTTTTTCTTCCATTTTGACAAAAAAAGTATTAGCCTACAATTGCACATTACTGTGTGGCACTTTATTTCTCAGCTTAGTTGTATTTTTACACACACAAAGATGTTTTACAACAGGAAAATAAACCCATTTACCACAACTAGAAGTATCCTTTTACATAATATCATTGATTTAAAAAGTATAAAAGCTGTTAATGTGCTGCATGCACTGATGATGATGAGATTAGCAGGAATTAAATTATGGGACATTATCATACAGAGTGTTTTTTCAGTACTTGATAGTATCTGAGAAATTTAGTTGGTACCATGAAAGTATTGAAGTTTGACACCAAGCCATCTTTTTATTTATTTTTGAATGACAATAAGTCCCACAGGGATTTAGGTTTGTCCCAAAATCTGCCTGTCTGTCAAAGTTGGCACTTACACTATACTTTGTGGCTTCCCTTCTAACAAATCTTTCTATGTTTTGAAGCAGGTTCTATTTAAAGCATAGCCATAGACATTGTTTATACCCTTTGTAAAACTTACTGACTGATAACTTTAGTGTTTGAAAAAGGCTAAATCTACTTTTTTCCCTTGTTTTGGCCTTGATTACTTCCAACAAAGATTTTGAGACACTGTACAGGGGAGGAGGGGTTCTATCCCCTCATGGAAATTTGGCTCAGAACCATTTTTCCGGTTGCCAGATCTGGCTCCAGTGAAAACATGTTAGATCCCATTGTGGGAGATATGTAAACAGATGAATATCTTCCCCCAGTGGAGTTGAGCTTTTCTAGTTACTTAGCCCCCCTATTTTCTATAAACAAACACTCCTAAACATTCACCCAGCCTTCGGGATAAGAGCAAGACCTTAAGCACATCACAGGATAAATCCTAATGTTTGACAATGCCGTCTAGCTGGGTGTCCAGTCCGTTCAACCTGTAGCTCTGTGCTCCTCTGTGACACCTTTAGCATCAGTGTAGCTAATACATAGATAACTCATCTTGCAACAGATACTACTGATAAAAAAAAGTGTTGGACAAATGTTGGTGTGCATCTTGTCAGACACTTCAAACCACATTTCAGCCAATTTTCCTTAAAATTGTTTGACTGGTTAGAACAAGTACCTCACTAATTCACCATGTTGGTCTCAAAAAGACACATTTTCTTTGGAACAAAGCCCAAATGTAGCTTTGACTAAAGAATGACCTTGCTTGTTGCCTGAGAGATTGGAATGAAAACTGAGAATTGGAGTGAAAAGAGCGAGGAGGAAAAAGATAATGTTTTGCTGCTGGATTGTAAATGTCAAATTCTTTCAGTTTGGTGTCTTTTCATTCAACCTTTTCATTTTTTCTGAGTCATGACAAACAAGCAAAATTGGATCTTTTATACACTGTCCTGACTTACAGAGGAGTACTAGTATCCCTAAATTTTTTTCAGCACATGTTCAGGTGTCCTTTAGGTTGCAGCAGATGTCCCTGTTGCACTGCTATGCAAATACACTATGCAAAGCCCTTTTTCAGCTGGTGTAAAAGCACCAGGCCAAAAGATTTTACACATCTCTGTCTGCATTTGTTTGTTAATCCTGAAACAGGTGTATGACATTTTCAGATATGAGATCTTAACAATTTACTGCTTATGGCCTTTAAAGGTCAGAGTTTGTCAGTGAAGTTCTCTGATGTGGGCATCACAGGTACAGATCACTTTACCACGCCTTGTGTTTTGACATTACAGGTAGTTTTTGTTGTCAGTTAAATAAATTATGTATATTGTTGTTGCTTTGGATAAAGAAATCAGCTGGACAGTGAACAGCAGAAGGAGGCAACCAATAAACAGTGCCTCAATGAACTCCGATCATCTAATGTTGTGGAAAAGTCTAAGTGAAGTCTATCAGTTGATCTAAACAGGAAAGGGTCTACTGAGTAAGCCTCAAGTTCATTGGACAGATTATAGTGGGTAAAGTCTGGCTGTCTGCTTTCCTCGTATATGTTTTACAGTACACAGATGTCAAATGGCCATGCAAAATGAAACCGCTTTCAGAGACGACGGGTGGACGGCGGGCAGCTTCTCTTGAATGACACCACATCCTGGAACACAAACCCACTGGAACATACAGGATAATTATTGCAGTCCATCTGTATTGTTTGTTTAACCCGCTCAGAGTTAATGTTAGTTCAGTGTTTCCTTATGTGATTAATGACTCTGTGACTTCCATTTGACCTGCTTGTCATTTTAGAGTTTCTCAGCTTATTGTTTTAGTTGGTGAGTCCACAGATAAAAGTTTGGCTTCACTGGAACTACTCTCACTGGTGTCATTTTCAGGCAAATCACTCAGCTACAAAAACATCTTTAAGAAATCCGCTGTCTTATGCTTCTACCAGATGATTAAAATAGGCCTTATAAAAACTTTTAAAGGCATCTATTTGTTTGTTTTGTGTCGGGCGTGTTGCACTGCCCTCAGATGGCCAAATTATTGATGCAGCTTTAATATTTGATTGAGGAATAGTCGTATTACATTGATTGTGTTTCTCTTTGTCACTTAATAGGTGAGTGAAATCCAGAGAGAATGGTTAAAAGAACTGTACAAGGTAAGTTGTACATCATGTTTTGATATTGTAGGTGCTAAATTATATACATTTTTTATTTCTCAGTTTTATTTTTCTTTGTTTCTCAAATATTGGCCCCATGATATATTGGATTTTTTTTAGCATTTGCCTATTATCTTTATTATTTATATATCAGTATTTTTTAGCACATAGGGTTATTGTACTGTTTATTATTTACTGTACTTTCATGTAATCTGCTTCCATTTTACCCGTGCCTGTACCTGTGCTGTTTTAGATTCTTTCAGTTTATTGTTTTAGTTGGATAGCCCACATATATAAAGTTTTACTTCATTATAATTTTCATACGCATAATTTTCAGGTCAATCATGTAGCTATTTCCAGAAAATGTATAAAAATAAACTGTTCAAATAATCCTACAATCTTACATGTCTACCAGATTGTTAATTAATCCTTCATAAAAGCTTAAAAAGGCATTGTTTGCTTTTAGGAATTGCATATGTAATGAGTTCAGTATATGCGTAATACCTACTGAAATCAACAATAATGTGGTAATAATATTGATTATTTCATGACTATGGTACCTTTCACTGGGTTGGATATATTAGGCATCAGCTGAATATTTAGTCCTTGAAACTGATGTTGGAAGCAGAAAAATGAGCAACTTAAGGAACTGAGTGACTTTGACCAGGTCCATACTGTAACGGTGATGACTGGGTCAGAGCATCTCCACAACTGCAGGTCTTTTTGGGTGCTCCTGGTCTGCAGTGGTTTGTAGATTAAGGAAGGTCATCCCAATCTCAGGACTGTCATCATCTGTGGGAGGTGTTGGACAAATAAATCTGATCCATGGAGACCCCACCTCTCTACTTCCAGGACTTCAGGGATCTGCCGTAACATTTTGGTCCTGATACGACAGCAGACCTTCAGAGGTCTGGTGGAGTCCAGGCCTCGGGTTAGAGCTGATTTTATGGAAATTGGGGAACCTACACAATATCAGACAGGTGGTAATAATGTTCTGCTCCCATAGCTGCTTTATTGGAGATCCAGTTGTTCTTTAGATACTTTTGGTAAGCTCTAACCACTTCACACTGGAAATGAACAACAAGATCTGGAGATACAGGGATTATTTTCTTTTGTTCAGACAAAGTAGTAGTAGAGTGATGTTCTTGTCTGAACAAAAGAAAATAACCCATGTATCATTAAGATAAGAAGACATAATGAAAATTCTTGAACTAAGATCTGGAGATGCTCTGACCCAATAATTTCACCATCACAATTTCGTCCTTGTCAAAGTTGCTTGGATTCCTACCCTTGCTCCTTTTGCTGTTTCTAACACATCAGCTTCGAGGTATGCATGTTCACTTGTTGCCTTGTGTATCCACCTATTGATAGGTCCCATTGGAATGAAATAATCAGGATTAATACCACTTTACCGGTCAGTGGTCATAATATTATGGCAAATCGGTGTACATCCCAATTATATGTACATATACATACTCGATAATGACGGTATTTTATTTGGTTTCTTTCTTATTTTTTGGTGTATTATAAGCAGATGAGAAAAGTGTGTATGTAAGTAGTTCTGGACTGTTTTCATAGATTGCTCATATAAAAGCCAACATTGTATTGAAATCCAACGTACTGTTCTAGAAAACAGAAAATGTGCTGATTATGGATAGTAAAGCCTCACCAGTAGTTCCTTCTTTTGTGACATGCATCCAGTCCTCCTTTCTCTGTATCGAAGACACATAAAGTGAGGTGTATCTGCTTTTGTCTTTGCTGTAGACTATCCACAGCTACAAGCCGCAGTTCATCGCCTTGCACTTTCAGGAGGTGGGAGGAAAGGACTACATGGTCAACATGGGCCATGCAGACAGCTTCTTCAGGTAGGATTGAAACACGACTAATATTCTTTTTTTTTTTTTTTTTTTTTTTTTTAGTTTAAATGGTTGGTTCATGAGAAGTTCCCCATGTGATTCAGACCAGTTTTGCTTACTGAAGTCATTCCTCCTCTTCATATCGACTATTTTAAGACCCTTTCAAGTGAAGTGGGAGAAATTCTGTAGTCCATGTTGTGTGGAAAAGCTCCATTAGTTGTTGTGTTTTTGTGCAAAAGTTCCTCTTTTGGTTTAACTGGTCAGTGTTTCCAATACTCGGCATTTGAATTACAGTAAGAGAAAGAGGAAATTCTTAACTAGAAAGAATGTAATTGCTTTGAAAAATATCCACATGACATGACTGATTCAGATTGATGAAGCCACAGTTATTCTAATTACCTCCTAGAAAACAACCAGAACATGTTTTTGAACAGATGGAAGAGGGTAGATTCTCCAGTTACTTAAAGAAAAGTGTCTTGCAACTATATTTTAAAGAAACCTGTTTCGGTGTTCACATGGGTACCTGTCTTAAGACTTTACACAGGTCTATCTGCTTATTTTCTTGTATTCAAATCAAGAAGCATCTGAGGCTTAATTTCTTTAACAAATAACCTACTAATTATTTCACTGAATTGTTTTGTCTTTAGAAAGCCAGAAAACAAGGGGCCAAGAAACATCATATAAATCAGGAGTGTCAAACTCATTTTAGTTCAGGGGCCACATGCAGCCTAATATGATCTCAGGTGTGCCGGACCAGTAAAATAATAATATAATAACCTATAAATAATGTCAGCTCCAAACTTTTCTCCATATGTTGGAGTAAAAAAAAGTAAAATTACATTATGAAACTGTTTACAGCTACAGAATATCCTTTAAAAATGGGAATGACATAAATAACCTGAAATTTTCTTAACAAAAATAAGTGTGGTTTTAACAATTTTACGCCTCAGTTTATCATCTACAAATATGCATTAATACTTATAGATCATAGTGGATCTACAAAGGCACAAAACATCTAGTAACAGACACAATATTGTAAAATTGCACTTCTCTTTTTGACAGGTTGTTCGTATTTGTTCAGGTTAGTCAATTTTGTTTTAAAGGGTAGTTTGTAAATATAAACACAGAGAAAAATTTAGAGATATCATTATTTGTAATTTATTATGATGAGTATTTTACTGCTTCAACCCACTTTAGATCAAATTGGGCTGTATGTGGCCCCTGAACTAAAATGATTTTGACACCCCTGCTTGTTTATATCTTCGGTGTACATACAAACAATAACTGGACCCAAAAATTAATGGACGATAATCAAATGGAGCAGATTATTTACATATTTAGGCTACGAAAACCTGCTTTCTTTGAGCGCTGTCCTGTCCTGTCCTGCCTTTACTATTAAAATGAAAGCACACATTTCTTACACACATTGCTCACCCTTTGTGAAACTACATGGGTTTTATTGGTGAATCAGTGCTGCAGAGCATGATACTGTCTGAAAGTCTAAATGGGTGAGCTGAGAAGTTGCATTTTAATTGAAATATTTAAATGTAGTGATATGATCATGGGTTTTAGGTCTTTGACAGTTAAAAATATTCATAAAGGGATTGAGGTCCACATTGTGGGGCTGGTGACATGTGTCAGGTTCAGGTCCAGGCCCTTTGGTGCATTTTGTGCCCTCTCTAATTCATTATGTCGGAAAATTGTCTTTGATTACTATCAGAGATCAGACTTCTTAAACCCTTCACCCACAGAAACAAGCAGTTTACTTTGTTTCTATATGATTTGTGTTATTGTTTCCAGGTGCATCGAGTCCAGCGAGGAGATGAGAGACTTTGACAGGGTCTGTATCTATGTGGACAACCAGTTCCAGGCAGAGGACAGGTTCACGGTGAGAACTTCACAAATCTGCTCTTATTTAGTGTAGTTACTCCCTTCCTCCACTAGATGGAGTCCTCCTCCTGCCACTGTTGTACTGTACTGTAACCAGTCATTACTTTGGTTCAAAGTTCTCAATCTCTGTTGAGCATCCCATTAAAATATATGATATTAAAGTGACATTGCTCTTAAAAAGACACAGTTCACCTGCATTTGTTTGTTCATAAACGGTTTACTTAAATTATATGAAAATAGTGTTTCATACCAATGACTGATGACCTGTTGGCTAAGTAGAGGTTAAAAGCAACGAAATACATATTCATAAGTATATTTTTTTTGTGCATTATGACATGTCAGTGTACTTGGAAAGTGAGAAACTAAACAACTAGAGTGAAATAAGTGAAGAAATGTGGTAAAACATTAAGTGTAAATTCGAAAAGTATTGCCAGACGTCCCTTAATCATAACTGAAAAGTAGAACATTCACTTCACTAATGTTAGTTAATATTATTCTTATTAAAAACATTTGAAAAGTCCTCTAGCTAGTAAACATTTATATCATGTCATAAATTGTAATAAACTGCACTGTAACGACTAAATGTGAGGATCTTTGTAAGCCATAATGTTCTTCAAATGTTGTATTAATCCTTAGTCTTGTAACATTTTATGTACTTGTTTTAATATTAATAGTAGGGGTATTCTCATAAACCATGTTTTCTTCCAACCTCTTCTCAAGGATCAAGGATATTTTATTGTCATTTCCACTGTGCACTTACATACACAGGACCTAAAACTCAAACTTTAAGGCTTTAAGGTTGTATAGCCCTTTTTATGTATGTGCAAATAATCTGAAGTTGGTGTAAAATCATAAAATGTGTTAATAGAACATGTAAATATTGTTTGTTGATGACAATGGAATGTCCTGATCAGATAGACAATGTTGTTCTTTGAGTGTTCCAATTATGAAGTGAACCATGAACTACAAAACAGAGCAAAACAAGTGGGCTTGTTTTTCCAATTGTGATCTGATTAGTGGTGTGTTTTGGCATGTTTTTAGAACAGGAACTTTACACTGTATAACCTAGATCTTTAAGATCTATCATGAAACTATGTTGTTGTGATGACAATTGTTGTTTGTGAACAGACAGGACATGTTTTTAAAGACAGGTTTTTTAGGTCATTTGTGTCACTGCCTCTGTTTCTTATCATCATCTATCGTTCAACTCTAAGCGGAACTCTATGGGAATCTGAGTTTGTAACTGCAAGGACGCTGCGTGGGTCATAGGCTCACCCTTAATCTCCAACCTGCCATAAAGGCCGACCCCTGTTAAAGTGACCTCACACACGACGATTCACCGCCTTTGTTAGAGCCGGGTTCATAGAGAGCAGCACTTTTAATAGGTTTGACTTTTTCTAAAGTTCTGTCTGCCCAGGAGTAACCCCACGTGTGAAGAAAGCACCTGGGTATTTTTCAAACTATTAACCCTTACTCCTCCCAGGTGATACCCTTACAGTGGCTGTATGACAGTAGGGGTCAATGCCTGTTTCTGTACATTGAGGTGCGGGAAGTAAAAGGGTAAAGTCAATGGCCAGGTGTGGGGGAGACAGGCCAAAGTCAATACATTTAACTCTAGATTAAAACTATTGATCCCAGCCTATTTGTGCACAATAAATAAAGTGTGAGGGGGGGTGGTAGACAGCTGGGACTAAGTTTCCCCTGCGCTCCAGTGTTCGCACCCTCCATTCTTTGCCCTGAGAGGGCTGCAGCCCCCCCAACACCACCATGCCTCATTCTCATTTCGTCTGTGCCACCTGTATTGATTTTCAATTTGTTTCCCCTTGGCTGTGGATCATCAGTTATGTGGCCAAGAGAGGGTTTGGGGAGTTCTCCTTTCAGAGGAGCTGCAGAAGCAGAGGGGGCAGACTTGCGTGCATTCCCAGTACAAATGGTGTTTTGATAAAAAATCACTTGTAAGTCAATATTTTTTTATTAAACTGTGCACAAACCTGATTGATGAAGATAGGTGTTTGGCAGAGTATGTGGAGGAGAATGTGTATTTGTGTTTGAGTGCATGGGCTTGGCTGCACTGTTTAAACAACTCGGTTAGGTGTTCGACATATAAGGCCAAATTTGGACGCATTTTTCTGAGCTAATGACAACTGTGTAGACCTGAAATTATCTCAGTTATTATTCATTTGCAGTCTCACTTTGAACTGTGGCTTGAGCAGTCAAAAAAGATAGAAAAAAGCTCCCTTTTTTTGTTTTTTCAACTACTTTAAGACAGGTTCACATCGCTCTCTTGCTGCGCTCTAACCTTTTCTCCTTAGTTTGGACAAGTTAGTCACTAATTGCCGTTCACTGAAGCTGATCAAGGAGACACTTCCATTTTATTAAATGAGGATTACTTTGGCACCGAAGATAAATGATCTCTTCAGGGAGAGATCTCTCATGCTTCAGCTGGATGGTGGGGGGGTTGTGTTGGGGGGTACACAGTAGTCCGTCACGCCCCCGAGCCCTCTGAGTGCTGGCTGATTTTTCTTCGGCCCCCAGTCACAGCAGCAGCGCTGGCAGACAGCGGGCCTACTGCTTAATACCTTTTAAATTGTTTTAATTTTCTGTCTTTATTGATCTCACGGGGCATGATTAATCAGATCAGTGGAGCAGGCAGTTAGTACATTAAAAATTGTCAGCGCATGTCAGGGATGATTGGGTGCTGAAGTGGGTGTATGAGGTCCAGTCTGTGCTGAGCAGTTACGTGTTCACTCTTTACGTCTCTGTTCTTTGAAGTTTCACGTTTGGCATCTAGAGTAACTGTGAAGTGTATCATACAATATCGTTCAATACAAGGATCCCAACTCAACTAATAAGAAATGATCAAATACCATTTATCATCACAGCAGTTTAGTTGACTTTATTTTTCAGGCTTTTGTCACCACTTTGGCTTTCACTGGAAAAACAGCTGTTGTTTTGTGACACATAAAACTCAGTTAACTAAATTGCAAATAAAAGTCAGTAATGTATATTTTCAGGTATTCCATAGTTTGCTATACTGATAATATACATAACCCTAAAAATAATGGAAAGTGATGAAACATTCCAGTTTTCTTTGCATTTGTTTCCACATGAATCTATTCATCACTCCCACAATACTTGAAATGTTCCATCTAAAGCTGGTATTATGTTGTTTTATATGGTTATTCTTCAGACATTTAATTTCTGTTTTTCATTTCTTCACTCTACAGGCTTTGGGGAGCATGTACTTCATCCACAAGTCTCTGAAAAACATCTTTCAGTATGATTTTAATGGTAAAACCTTTCATCAAATTAAAATCTTGCAATGTTTTTTTATTGCATTATTCATCAGTACATGGGTAATTTCTTCCATTTCCTTATATCCAACAAAATTATGCCAGTTTAAATTAACATTACTCCCCTCATATCCACATTATTTTGGTAGTGGCTTGCACCAAAAAAAGAAAAAAAAAATGGAGTAAGAACAATTGCATATAAGATTCTTGTCATTTTTAAATTATGGGGAATTGCAGCACATTTCTCACGTAATGGCAGTTTGATGACCAGCTCTCCTGGCCAGATATTTGCCTGAAATGAAAGAACCTGAATTTAAAGTGGAGCTGTTATTTTCCTGCTGCATAGTCCAGTCACGTTAGACTTGAAAAAGCTCCTCAGAAAAGCTTATGGAAGAACCATAAACATCCAGGAGCTGCCACCGGCTGTGTGGCCCAAACCGATTGTTGTTCACCAAACGCTGTCTAATGTCTCGCTTATAGATCCTCTCATCACGTATGCCGCTCTGATGAGGTTAACACCAGTTTATTGATTGCTGTTTGCATGTTTTCTCACTCTTTTACATGTCACAGCTCTCACCTCCCCTCTCCCTTTCTGCCTCTCACAGTTAAGGATTTTAAAGCCGTGTCAGGGCTGAACAAGTACGTGGGCTCTCTGGACGGGGTCACCACAGTGGAGAAAGAAAAATTCCCAAAGAATTTCTGGCCTGATGTGAGTATGTATGCATGAGTGTGCATCTGTGTATGCCTCCGTTTGTTTGTCTGTGCAGGTGTGGGGAGGGGTACGTGAGGACCGAAGGGAGATGTCGGGACAAATGAGTCTACTGGGGTTGCAGGGGCTGTCTGCCCGCTCTGACAGGGAGATGAGACAAATTATGTGAAGGAATCAATAATTATCAGTTTGGCCCTTCGAAGACACAACTCACTGCTGTTTAGTGACTCACTGTCATTTATCTATGTTTGCAGTTCAAGTGGTCCAGAAAGGGCTTCACGAGGACCCGCTGGATCATACACAACCAGTACGTACCATGCACCAACATCCCTTCATAAACCGGTCATGGCTGGACTCAGCTCCTGTGTTTTCCTTTGGGGTTTTTGGTGGATTTGACCTGCATACTTTAAAGTGAAAGTACCACTCTTTGGGTCTGATGGATTGCCTAAAGCAGTGATTATGAAATGCTCGCTTGGAAAAAAATGCCTAGTCTCAATGTTGAAATACTCTCAGATGATAAATGAATATTATTACATAAGTTTGCAGAAGTTCTAAAATGTTAAATGTCTAAATGGAAGTAGCCATGCAAAAAGAAAGCAAAATGTATCATTTGATGTCATATCACAGGTCAACAAGAACATGAAAGTGACCAGGCTCAGTATGTTGAATATTTGGTCAGTGTTCTGTCCAGTCTTGAAGAATAAGGAATATACACACACATTCTCATTGTACAATCAGCTGGAAAAAAATCAGTTAAAAGAAAAATCTACGTACCAGTATAGTTCTGATTTTAGAGATCATTCAAGAAAACAGCTGTTGTTCAGACTTTATTCTCACCCTATCCAGTCTTGAACTTCAGCCACATCCAAAGGCAATAACTTTGCCTTGTTTTAGAATTTTAACCCATAAAGACCCAGTGCTACTTTTGTGTCAGGTCCCAAATGAATTTTTCCCTCTGTTGAACATTTCTTAAGTGATATATCACCATTTATTGTAATATTATCTTTATTTTGCATTTTTTTCTGTGAAAATCATGTATTTTCCTATATCAAATTCACTGATCATGCAGATGGTCATAAAAGCTCAAATTAAAGTTGATGGTTATTATATCAGAAACTGAGATAACTGAAGATAAAGTGACTTTTTCTGCACAGATATCTATAACTGAACATATAAAGAGGTGTGTCCATCCACAGTCATTGATCAAACTCCACGGGTTTTACTGGTGAATTAATGTTGTAGAAGACGACGGTGTTTCTACAGTAACCTCGAAGCCTCTGAACGTCCAAATGGGTCATATCTGATGACCATGAAAGGATGATAAACTGTATTAAACATTTTAGATCAGTAGATGATTTGGTTGCCAGTGGATGTTTGGGTCTTTAATGGATTTACTTGGGCTAAAACTACTAACTTCCTGTTTAAAAAGCAGACTTTTTAGCTGCAAAGCCAGTGCAGGAGTGTCTGGCTACCAAACCTTATCACATCCAGAATGTGACAGTGTTGTAATATGTATTTAGCTGCTAATCTGCCTTCAGTAAAACAGTTGTGGTAAATCACTCAGTGCTGCCATGCTGTCGTAGCAAGCTGCAGTTCCTCTTGGTTGTTGCTATTTGTTCGGTTGTTACCTCGGGGTGGTGGGGGGGGTGACAAAAGATCATGCTGTGAGTCAACACAGCTCATTTGTTGGATGCACATTAATTGTTTTCCAGTGACAGGCAGTGAAAAGGAGCGAGCAGTCAGCAAAAGAAGACAAATATGGCTGTTTGTGGACTCAGCATTAACCAAAGTGCACCCAGTGATAAGGAAGCGTAAAAGACACACACCATCACCTATCAGAGCCAGGGTGCACTGTTATCAAATGATTTCCTGTTTTCCTTCACCACCTACTACAAAGACAGAGAATGAAAGCTTGATTTGGGGTTAAGTTAGGGTAGAGTTCAGTTAAGGATTGGTGCAGTGTTTAGGTTTGTTGTGTTGTCTCATGTTCCCCTCAAGTGATGGAAACACAATTGTTTGTGTGTTCTCTGTAGGGGTCTGGACTTGGTCAATGTCCACCTGTTCCATGATGCCTCCAACCTCATTGCCTGCAACTCCAGTCCTTCTATCTACTCGGCTAACCGCAAAAACGCTCTCAGATACGTCATCAACAGGTCAGACTTCAGAAGCAACCACATAGCAATAAAATGAACACAATAACAGCAAATAAAAACCATGTAAATTCAGATCAGACAAATTAAGACTACAGTACTTTATGAATGGCTTTGTATTCTTTCATGTCATATAAACAGGATATTTCAAAAATATACATGAACTCTGACTTTTGAATGTAAATTTCTGCTTTTTTCCAGTAAAAGTAACATGTCTTGGTAAATATAACAGAATCAAAGTAAGCTTTAAGAGATAGTTACCCCACTCCCCAAAGGGGAGGCAGAGGGTATTGTTTTTGGTTTGGTTTGTTTCTTTGTTTCTTTGATTGTTAACACTCTAGCAGCAAAACTATTGGTTGAATTCATTACCAGATTTGGTTTATAGATTGCCAGTGACCCAGAATAGATATGATTACATTTTGGGAACAGTAGGTCAAAGTTTAACTTTTTAATGAATTTTTAAAATCTTTTTTTCCCATTTGCTTATAATGGGCAAAATTTCACATGTCTGTAGCAACAAAACTATTGGGTGAATTCATACCAAACTGAGTTATAGATTGTCAGTGACCCAGAATAAATGTGATTACATTTTGGGAACAGTATGTCAAAGTTAAAATTTTTTATGAGTTTTTAAAATATTTTTTCATCTCCCATTTATAAATTTCAAATGTCTATTAAAACATCAACCGTGTTTCAATTTACTTCAAACTTGGCACACATATAGTGGCAGTTAATATGCTGGCATCAGCCCATGTATAGACATGATAACATCAGCTGGATTGATGCAAAAATAAGCTACAGTAAGTGCGAGGGACAGGGTTTGTTGTGTAGGGTTTGTTGTGTTTGGCACCACGTGTTGCATAGTTTTTGCAGTGGTGTTATATTAGGTTGCACTGTGAATCCTGCTAGAAAAGTTGTCCATTGTAAAAAGGAGCAAATATTCCAAATATACCTTACTCTGCAACTCTTCTTATGAGAGGATTACATTGCTTTGCTTTTGCACTTTTCTGAAATGGTGAAATGGTTTACTGTGAGGAGTCTACCGACCATGGATAAATATCTCATGCAACCCACTTTAAACCCAAACTATGCCTTTTTTTAAAAGTACTAAACCATTTTTTTATTATTTATTTATTTCTTATCAGAATATCAGACAACTGCCACACTCCTCTGCCTTTTTTCGTATTTGGAGATTTTAACTTCCGCCTGGACACACTTAGTCTGGTTCAGGTATGTTAAAAATGTATTTTTCAGTAGCTCAGTAAATAACACTAGGCATCACCTTATCTTTTTAAAACTTTTCCTGCATTTTTGTTTGTGGGAGCAGCATCTGTCCACTTCAGCAGACATCCAGAGGGTAATGAAGGACAGCAGTAATGAAGTGGAGAAAATCATCTGTGAGGAGAAGGACAACGACCACCAGGTGATACAGCCGTCAGGTAGAACTGCAGCTCATGCTCGGTTTTTGCTGCTTTCACTTTACTGGCCCTCATTTCATCCACAGGTGTTGCTGCATATTGAGGAGAAGTTGTTTGCCTACCTGCATCAGGCAGTTTTCAGAGAGGACAATGGCAAAGCGGTGAGAAGCTCCTCTGAACTTTCACACATATCATCTACGACTACAGCTTCTGAAACAATTGTCTATGTCAAGAGTCCGACACATTTTCAGTGATTTTTTGATAAGATTCTCAACGAATTACAGATTACATTGTCAGCATATTACGTATGATCTCTGTGATAACTTGGATTATGTATTGAGAAAAACACCTGAAAACAACTGCACACATGTAAACTGGGTTTGTTTTGGTTACAATCATGTATCATGTGTAAACTGGGTTTTTGTGATTAGATATATTATGTAATGACCAAAGCAACTGAAATAAGGATTCAACAAGTTCATTGTCATATACACAGCAGTACTGAGCAATGAAATTCTTAGATTGCGAGTTCTCTTCACACGACTAATGCAAACAATTAAACTAAAATGAAGTAAAGGAAATAAACTGTACACCAAGCAAGAAAAAATGAATAGGTAAAATAAAATAAAGCGAGTACTCTGTGCAAAGGATAAGTGTATCAGGGGCAGAAAAAAAGATTGATTTTACAAGATTCACAATACTGTTACAGTGGTAAGACATGATAAGGTGAAATAAAACGGACATGTGTAAACACTTTTTTGTCTTTGCTGAAGTCAATGCGATAATATTTCCCGTACAGACAATCAGTAGTGGATTCTGTCTTTCAGCTTTTACAATATGACAAAGAAGTTGCTGCCTTTCACGATGTTATTCGGGAAGAGGACATTAAGTTTCCACCTAGGTAAGACTTCTAACAGTGAACTCATGCATAAAACCCCCTCCTCACAAATCCCTTTCCTAAATTATACCCACCTCTGTCTTAGCTACCCCTACAGTGAAGAGTACACTAAACCCACTCAGTACATGAACACTCGCTGTCCTGCCTGGTGTGATCGTATCCTCATGTCACACACTGCCCAGGAAGTCATCACCAACACGGTCAGTTATTGCCTTTATATTACAACTAAGGAGGTTATATTTTTCAGCTTCTATGTTTTAATTGGTCCGAATAGTGACATTATACTTTATATCATAACATAACATGACATACTGTTGAATTTTCTTCCAAGATGGGGAACGGTGAGAAGAGCGTGGTCTACAACACAGTGGGTCCTAACGTCTGTATGGGAGACCATAAGGTAACGGTCTGAGTAACAACAGGACGTTCTAAAGACCATCCACCAGACCTTCTAGACTAACTCAGGTGTTTTTTTTTTTTTTTTTTTTTTTTAATATTTTTTTGTAGCCAGTTTTCTTGTTCTTTGGGCTGAAGACAAACGACCATTGACTCAGATCCTTCTCAATGGTAAGAGCATATGCCAGTGTGTGTACACTTTACAGGATGTTTACGCATGTAAGTGTCTTTGTGGTAATTCCAGAGGGGGGATTCAGTGCGTGAGAGTGATCGCAGTAATCTTGTCCCGGTCCCTGGAGAGCCATAACCCAGGCGAGCCCAGTGGAGTCGGGATATGAACTAAGATGAAGTGCCTGCAGGACACGAGCGCTCCAATGTGTCTGGTGTAGCTGGACCACAGACCATCAGCACCTTTCACTGATCTATGTCTATTGAATCCTCTGCGCTGTCAGTGGCCACATGCTAAGTGCATCGCAGGGCCACTTTTCATTAATTACCACCTTGATGGCCGGCCAGAGACACATACATTGTGCTGGACAGGGTATTGGCATTTTTACGGCCATGATTTTGTTTTTCTGCCATTTAAATTTATTTTTCTCAGGACATACTGTTTTTTCATGAGCATCCCTCTCCAGAAGGATGCAGAATGATTAGATCTACAAAATGAAGGGACTTAGAAGATGCTGCAGCCTGCTGGCTTTTGCTTTTTTTTTGTCTGATACAGTGAGACAACAAACAGGTTTATTCCAGTTCATCAGGGTTCCTGCAGGGTCTTAAAAAGTCTTAACATTTTTTAATTTACATATCTGCATTTGATACCTTAAAGTCTTTAAAAAGTATTAAATTTGATATGGTAGGTCTTAAGTTATGTTGCCATAAACTTGTTGGCTGTATTTTGTTTAAATGCGTCTGTTAAATGTCCAAGCTGCAAAGAAAGTAACATTATTCTACTCAGTTCCACCTGTTCCAACCCGACCATTTATACTGAAATGTAGGAACTAATTATTGCTAACGTTGCAGCCCCCAGTGAGAAATGACTAAGTAAATAAATACATTTTCCTAAATTCTAGGAGACACAAATTTTTGCCAGTATAGTCATGAAATGGGCATTAAATTCTGTTCTAAGTATCCTTAAAAAGGTATTAAAAAGTTTTAAATGAAACTTGTAGAAACCAGTAGGAATCCTGAGTTTATCAGTGATGATGTGTACATGCACAAAATATATAAATATTTCTCGCCTTATTTCGAAGAAGACAGTCTTTCTACTCAGCTGTTTTCATAGCTCATGAAAATGAATATTCTTACTGATGCTCTTTATTGTTTATCAGGTGAAAGTAAGGCGGTGGATAGAGGCAACTTGGCCTCTTTTGCTACTTTCTGTCAAATAAGACTGTAAAACTTCTCCTCTTGCGGCAGACTTGTGTAACCATACAGACATAGCCGTCCTTCATCCACCTTCTCAAAAAGCAAAGTGTATTTGTGCATCTCCACAAACCTGATAAGAAAGTCTCCTTTAATGTTTAAATGTTGAAATGTTACTCTATACAGTCAGACAGTTGTACTTTACTTTTACTTTCACTTTATCCCACCCCAGGCCACATGTCACAACCTGCCATAAACACTCGAGATGCCCATTTCAATAATAAGTATTATTATTGGCTATTGTGGATGTAAAAACTGAATAATGTAAGCTGAAAAAAATGGGATCTGTTTAATGTTGATTTGTTGTTAAAGTATTTGTTTTGTTATGTTTTACTCTTCCTGTAAGCAGGAATTTCCACAGAGGACAGTTGACAATCTTGTTCTCAGTAGGTGAAAAATGGTTTAGCCTAGATTGCATTTAGATATTGAACATTTCCTCCTCATATGTAAGTTAATACATGGAGCTATTTCCAGACATGTTTGAATAGATACGACAACTCCCTCACAGCAGTCTGATGATTTCGGATCAAATTCATTTTTGATTCAGATTTTGAGAAGTTTTTAAGGGGTTTTTAATGTTGGCTTTTAATTACACTAGACAGTGGACAAAGAGGGTATTTAATGTCATACATCTCAGTTACTATTATTGGTGTCACCGTTTGTCTCTGCAGTAACACTCTCTTGCTTTTTTCCATATTACAAATGTTACATCAATTAATACATTGATACCAACTGTTTTATTTATTAAACTTAAACACGGTTGTTGTTTTTTTTTTTGTCTCTCAGTCTTACTCATCCTCCCTCAGAAAATTATCTTGTCAGATTATCTGTGCTGCTCAGTTTCTGCACAGAAAGTGATTCTACTCTTTCCTTGTGGACATCTACCTGTTTTCATTGCCAAAATGACTTAATATGAGCCTCATGTTTACTTCTGACTGTAGTGTGGCTTTACAAAAGGCTCTCAAAATACAGTACCTTTCAATAATGCTGTTTACCCAAGAATGCTCATACAACCTGAATAATCACAGTAACCTGCATACCAATGTGTCTAAAGCAGAATATACTCAATGGGAAAAAAAACCCTATACAGAAAATGAAGTTTACACCATTCAGAATATTGGTATATTTGGAATCATAGTGGGTCATTAGTGTCTGTTACCTAATTGGTCAAATACATCATTGTTAAAGTTACTGATGAGTAGATACCAAATTATCTCTGTTGCTTCCCGGTTCAATGATACCCTTATAACTCTGTCTTCCTCTGTTCCTTTTCTCTGTGCAGCACACCACTGCCAAACCCCACAGGTCAAAATGACCTCCTCCTCTGAGTGCAGCTGTATTAATATATGCATATTTATTATTGATTATAAGTAATGTGCTTTATCATTACATTCATGGGTCCTGTTGGGATACAAAGATGATACTTTCCTCTATTGTGTCTGACTTGGGTTTGGATAGTGTCAGATTAAAGAGAAAAATGAGTAGCAGGGGCTTCACCAGGTCAAAGAACATAAACTGTAAATGTATATAAAGGAATCCGGTGCACATAAAACACAGGGGAAGAATGCATGAAAAACAAAAGGGAAAAAAATGGGCTGTTGCAAAAACAATCAATCACGTTCAGTCAGTATGTAGTGCAAAACATTCAACAGCCAGAATCAAGACCAGGGCACCCTGATATAGAAATAAAAGTGCTTTGATACCTGTAGGGACACCAACCCTACCCACCAACATGTTTCAACTACACAGAGTCTTCGTCAGAGCATAATACAAAAGACATGCTCAATTTGAAAACCTCAGTCCATCATGGGATGCCAGTTGTCTTGATCATGTGACAGCTGCCTTGAAGTATGACTGAACAAGTGGTAAAGGAAAAAAAAATAGACATGTAGATATAAAAAAGAAGAAAAATGGGTATGGTAATAAAATAGATAAATGTAATATAAGGTTGAAAGATGAGGGGAGAAGGAAAAGAATAGCGTCGACATATTTTATAATCTGTCTCAGCTGTGATCCACTCAGAGAGGAAAAGAAACAACCACAGTCGTCTCTGTTGTCACTCCTGTGTTTTGTTGTCTCACATTTTGCCTGTTTGTGTGCTTGCTGTGCTCTCTCCTCAGAGCTGCACCACAGTATCAGCACCACAGCGTGACACTTACCAGCCACATCCCACCCATCCTGCACCCGCGGGGCTCAATGGAGTTCGCCCTCCTCGTTAACACCCTCCGACGCATCAGCGCTCTCTCTTACACCGACTGACGTCACAAGAGATTTGATCCGTTTCTGTGGCAGATGTCTCGATCGATCCACTTTTTAATCTTCAGAAATATTCATGCCAGCGTTCATCATACACCATATGCAGTGAAAGTAAGACTGTTTTAAAATGAGACCAAAATGATGATGTAAAGACTGCGAAGGATGGACCTTTTGCTAAAGAGTTTTACTTGGATGTGTACACTCATACAAGCCTGTTAAATTGTGATACAAGAATTCATCCACTGTCAGGCCGCTGTTTCAGGTTTTTATTTTGTAGAGTCCAGTATTTTGAGGCTCAAGCATACTTAAACTTCCAGCTAACTCATTAAAAAGAACATTGTGTTTTTATTAGCTATTGTGGATGTAAAAACTGAATAATGTAAGCTAAAAAAAAAAAAAAAAGGGATCTTTTTAATGTTGATTTGTAGTTCAAGTATTTATTTTTTATGTTTTACTCTCCCTGTAAGCAGGAATTTACACAGAGGATAGTTAAGAATCTTGTTCTCGGTAGGTGAAAAATGATTTAGCCTATGTTTTAATAGATGCTTCCACTCCCTCACAGGAATCTCGTGATTTCAGATCAAATTCAGCTTTGATTAAGATTTTACTATTTTAGGGGTTTTTAATATCAGCATGTAATTACACTAGACAGTGGACAAAGAGGGTATTTAATGTCATACATCAACATGTTTTATCCTGTTTTAATTTAGAGGAGTCTCAGTTACTATTATTGGTGTCACCGTTTGTCTCTGCAGTAACACTCTCTTGCTTTTTTTCCATATTACAAATGTTACATCAATTAATACATTGATACCAAGTGCTTTATTTATTAAACTGAAACACAGTTGGAGTTTTTTTGTCTCAGTCTTACTCATCCTCCCTCAGAAAATTATCTTGTCAGATTTTCTGTGCTGCTCAGTTTCTGCACAGAAAGTGATTCTGCTCTTTCCTTGTGGACATCTACCTGTTTTCATTGCCAAAATGACATAATATGAGCCTCACGTTTACTTTAGACTGTAGTGTGGCTTTATTAAAGGCTCACAAAATACAGTGTATATACATATATAAATACAATACTGTGCCAAAGTCTTAGTCCACTTTTAGCTTTTGTTATTTTTGCAGGATTGTAATGAACATATACATTTATTTTTCATTTTCTTAAATATGGAATTATGTACGCAGCATTAAAAAACACAACAAAAAAAAACTGAACTAAATGCATTCTAAAGGTTAAAGTCACTATTTATTATGACCCCTGACCCCATGACAAGAAGCAACACAATTAGAAACATCTGACGTGTTGGATGAAACCTAATATAAAACATTAGAAGATTAAGGTAATAAATCTCATATTGTCTGAACAAAACGGTTAAAGACAAGTAAATGCAAAGGGAGGTCACACTAAATACTACCACTTTGGTTTATAGAAGCTGTTTTTTCTCTGAAACTTTTGTTTTCAATGCTGTACATACTTCCCACATGTCCAGATTGTACCTTACTACAGAGGGAATTGCATATGTGTGGTCATTAGAACTTTACTAAACCAACAAAGCTGTTGGTCTAGGGCTTTGGCACAGTGCTGTACATAAATACACCTGTGTGTACCCACACACAACACAGAGGGCACTGTTTGCTTTTTTTTTCTTTATCTGATTTTTTTGTTGATTGTATAACCTTGTAGTATCAGTGCTGTAATGTACGTTCAGTGCATGAATTACTGGTTTGAGTTGTTCAAGCTGGCTGTAATAATGACTACGGTTTGCTATTTGTCATATTTCAACATTTGAGTATTTTGTGAAATTTGTTTTGTTTTACATATCTTGATGGTACAGGACACTCAAAAGTCACTGCAGATATTTATGTCCCTTTTGGTCTCTCAGGCTTACTTGTACAATGGGATGGAGGTTTAAGAGATTCACTGTAACAAAACTGAATCGCTGATGCAGATGTTTGTGTAGTTCATTATAAGGCCAGTATTACCTTTAGATTAACTCCATTCAAACACTACATTGTTGTCATGTATCACTTTTGTAAATAAAATATTACTGAAATAAGGGTCTCATTATTGTTAGCTTTACCTGTGTTGTGCAGGTTACTCTATGTTGCAACAGATTAGGAAGAACTACAGTCATTTCTTCACGTGCTTGAGTCATTATTGACAAGCTCATAAACCATCTATTACTTCCTTGAAGTAATTATCTCCAGAAGCTGATAAACCTGCTATGGTTGCTGGCTGCAGGCGTACCGTTTCTCGGAAATCATATTTGCCTGTTGTTTTAAACGTCACAAGAAGATAAATATTTCAAATAAAAATGCTTCAAAATCCAATACGATGTAAACATTTCTGTTCATTTTAGTCACAAAAAAGCAAATAAAATAGAGGTTACACCGAAAAAGACCGGCAGGACGGCACATGTTAACTCATCCTGACTTATATAATAATGTATGTCTGTGTTACATAATCAGTTTTCAAAGATATACCATGAAGTGACTGAACAAAAATCCCAGGTATTTCCAATGAGATGTAATGCATCTCTGATTCAAAGAAGTTTTCATGGCTGTTTAGGTAAGGCAATGTCTGAATGTTTTCAAGGATCAACAAAGGAAAATGTACCAGTGTGTGATTTCATCATCGTTGCAACCTTCTCATCTTTATGGCATTTAATTTCACACACTGATACAGAGGTTTGTTTGATTTGCATGATTTAATTGCTATTTAAACAAATGTTAAAATGTGACAGTAAATCCAACACCTTTTGCTGAATTTGAATTTGCTCCAAATTAACTTCTTATTCAGTTCTTATTTATTTATTTATTTATTTATTTATTATTTAATTAGTTTGAAAGCGTAATGAAAATTAAATAATCCTGCCGGAAACATAACCACCGAGCAGATGCAGAAAAATCACGTGACCCAGGATCACATGTATGTCACAGCTAAGCTACATTATCAGTATAAATGACATAAGATTAGACTTTGACCCTACATTCAGCATCTGTGCCTTCATATCACAGCACTTATTCTGAGCAGATTTTATGTCAGTACTGAGAAAAAAAACTGAATAAACAGAAAGTTGCACACTGAAATCACCCTAAAATGTTTTAAGTGCAGATCAGCATTTAATTTAATCATCAAATAATATTACAGAAGATAATAATATATTTTATTGTCTCACAATTTGCGCGTGCTAAACTTTGGCAAGCACAAATATTTTACTCTACAAATCTTTTGTTGTCTGCAGTCCAACAAACTTACCGTGCAGCATTCCACTTTGTGTGATAATTTGCCGTTGCATGCAAACGTGTGTGTGAACATACTGAGCCTAAAGCATGAATGAGCTGATCTGTTGGTATTGATTTTGCGTCTGAGTGGGTTGTGTGGGTCATTGTCTTCAATTAAGCTGCACCACTATTGTAAATCACACCAGGTTTGACCTTTGCACTTCTTTTCAGTGTTTGCCCGATTTACTTGCACTTTCATTTTAACTGTCATTTGGCTTGGTTTTCTGGCAGCAATTACTATTAGAAGAAATTGTGCTACTCCAATAATTTATATGGTATTGATTTTTTCTAAAGAATGTTTTTTTTTTACTGTGTTAAAAAAAACAAAACTTAAGAAGAGATAAATGCTACCACTACATTATTCTATGACATGTTTGTATACACCTGTGAAGTTCTTCAAAAACTGCATGTACCCAGCCTGTGTTTGTGTGATGGGAACAGAATATCCCATTTTACACCCTCTTCTCCTCTGCCATTTTAAAAATGATAGAAAAGTTTTCCCTAAGAATCAAATTTTTTATCTTTTAGTCACCTATCTCTTCTAGAATGAGTTAGTTTCTCTTGGCAATGAAAACCTATAATGTTTAACATGATATAATGATATTTTATCACACCCTCCTGAGACACAGGAAAGTAAAGGTTGTTTTGGCTTCTTTTTTAATTGTCTTGATTGGAAACAACATGATGCAACATATTTTTTTTTGTCATGGAATGTCCTTTGCAGTGGACAAAAATGCATTTCTGGGTCTCAGGAAGATATAAATAAATCATGAAAGACCTATACATTTGACCCATAAAGACCCAGTGCTACTTTTATGTCAGTTCTCAAATGAAATTTTCTCTATATCTAACATCTTTCTTTCATTATTTACAATATTATCCTCTGTATTTTGTATTTTATCAGTATAAATCAGGTATTTTCCTGTATTTAATTTACTGATCATGTAAATGCTCATTAAAGCCCAGATTAAAGTTGAAAATTATTATATCAAGAGCAGAGAAAACTGCAGAAAAAGTGACTTTTTCAGTCAAATCTATCATTAACTGAACATAAACCCAGTGTCTCCATCCACTGTCATTTATCAAACTCCATGGGTTTTACTAGAGAATCAATGTTGTAGAAGATGAGTGTTTCCATGTTCACTATGGAGCCTCTGAACGTCCAAATGAGTCATATTTGATGACCATGAAAAGATTTTATTTATTATTTATATGGATTGATGGGATTAGTGGATCAATAGGTATTAAACATTACAGATGAGCAGATGCTTTTGGTTGCCAGTGGCTGTTTGGGTCTTTATGGGTTATTTTTTCCTCACAGAAATAATCACATTTTTTTAACTGTATAAAAAGAGAAAATAAAGTCAGGTCTTAGTCTCTTTTTTATTAATTTATATTATGAATAGCATCATGCAGTATTTTTTTCATGTCATTTTCTCATCTTTTTACAAAATAATACATATAACACTTTTCTTCTACGCACCAGTGTAACATTAACCAGAGATAATTTCTCACAGTAACTTATAAAAGTAAATGTTTACTGCTCAGTTTTTACAGTCTGATGGTTTGTCTGTGTCTGAGCACAAATGCACTCCTCTGAACATGCGTAACTGTCCTCGGATTAAACATTGTATTCAAAACTAATTATTATATATATATATTTTTTACACTTCATTACAGCATGCATGCCCACTGAGGAGCGTGTGGGGGTGTGTACGTGCGCGCGCGCGCGTCCGTGTGAAACGTGTCAGACGTGATGCGGTCCGAGGCGCAGCACCGAGAAAGCCCTGCGGTGTTTGCGCAGCAGAAGTCGGATCTTGTCGTCGTCAGAGTCGGGGTCCAGGGGTTTGTTGTACTCTTCGTCCTCCACTTCGTTGTCCGAGGCCTCGCCGCCCTGACCTGCGTGGGTGACCTGCGTGGAACTGGGCTCCGAGGCGCTTTTTTTCCTCCACTTGGTGCGTCGGTTTTGAAACCACACCTGTAGAAGGGTTTCCCGTCAGTGGCTGTTATTCATAGTTATCCACAGTGAACCAACGTGTTTACAGTCAAAATGAAAACATGAAAGGAGCAGGTGAGGGTTATTGTTACACATTCCATGCATTTCAGCAGCAGTGGGGACTTCCAGCTTTCTTTCCAATAGTGTAGTTTCTTAACCTTACCTTAACCTGGGATTCCGTCATCCCCAGTGAATAAGCCAGCCTGGCTCTCTCAGGCCCGGCCAAGTACTTAGTCTGCTCAAAGGTTTTCTCCAGAGCGAATATCTGATGTCCACTGAATGTTGGTCTGGTGTGTTTCTTCCTTCCTGACATCTCCCCCAGAGGACCACCGCCTGAAATGAACAAAACACAAATATCACAATCAGGATTCGTCACTCAAGTATCTCATTTTATGTTTCATCTAAAAATTATTTACATAAAATTTTAGAATTAGGTGATGTGAAGGAGGAACAGGTTCAGCATCTAATCAGAAACTGGATTTTTTCATGCACTGAATCTGTCACGATGAATAAAGTTTAAGACTGTATTAAGCAAAATGCATCATGTTTGAAATATATTCTTATTTTCTTTTAAATTGTAAGAACA
>JAPQRP010000030.1:23564060-23586980 GCA_037367295.1 Apogon hyalosoma
GACTTTAATTTTTTTTATATAGGAATATTAAACCTCTCAGAACAAAGCATGCAACCAAAACTTGCTTGTCAAATCATTAATTCAACCAATGCATGTTAAAAGTTGTCTTTTCCAATAAAGTAAGTAAGTTGTTGCTTCATCATATTGTGAAATCTCTTAGTGACTCCTCAGAGGCTCAGAGGAGTCCTACTGTGTTGAGGAGGTGGAGGGTGAGTCCAGGCTGCAGGATTCACTCACTGTTGGTGCACTGCTGCCTGCCTCCTCTCCAGTCACAGCTGCTTTCTGCCCAGCAGCTCACACTGCGACCCTTCATGGGGCATTCAGCTCCGGGTTTGGAGAAGCCACCCAGCGAGGAGTTGTAGTCTCGGTTATAGTACACGGATGTGCCAGTGACAGAGGGGCCGAAGCCCCCCATGGTGGAGTATCCAGACAGCAGGGTGGTGGTGCCCGTGGAGCCCACCCCCACCATGGAGCGGCTCAGGATGTCGCTGATGCCGTGGGGCGTCCCGGCTGGAAGCTGGCTGTTCAGGCCAGTGTTGAGCTTGTAAAAAGAGTTGGGCACTGAGTACTGGCACACTGGAGCCTTGAGGTCCGAGGGAAATTGGTTCAGGCTGTTGTTGAACAGGAAAGACCCCTGGATGTTTGGATCCATGGGAAGTACTGTAACACTGCCTCCGGGTTCCAGTATCCAAAAAATCCAGTAAGATCCAGTTAGGGAAGACCTTAGATGGGCCTGGAAAAACTTTTACCACCCGCCGGTGATGTCTACACCTGGGATAGCACCACTGTTTGCACCAGATGTTTAAAAATAAATGGGAGCACTAATAATGATAATGCAGTCCTTTTTCGCAGCTTCAACCCCGTCCCTGGTCAATGCCAAAGTTGCTATCATATCACTGAAAAATGTAGCAGCAGATGAACTCTTCACTCTCGCCCTTCGCCTCTCTTTAGCCACAGTGTGGTGTGTGATAGCTCCATATCTGAAGTCTCAGGTGAGCCCCCTGTACACAGATTTTAGTGCTGTCCTAAAGACATTCGCCCCCTGCAGACTCTCTCCTCAGATATCATAAATAAGCAGTATGTGGAAATGGAGTGGCACCTTGATAAAGATAGGCCACATTAGAATGCAGCCTGGGATTGGCCTGGGTCTCACAGCATTAATGTGTTTCTATTGGCTCCCCGGTGAAAGCCGAGCCTTTTATTGGACAGCAGCAGATTAATAGTATTTTGAACAGGTGGAGTGGGAACAAGTTGATTTTTTGATGGCCTGCCATGTCTGACCAAGTGTGGTGGAGCACAAGCAGCTGAGCCTAGAGTAAAAGGAATGCAAGGAAAAGGCTGCAGGGCTGCACTGTTCTCTGGTCAAAGAATATAGAATAATTAGAATAACAATAATTAGAAACGCAGGTTTATATTCTTTTATACATACACAGTAGTATACATACATAGTAGTTTCCTATAACACATGTCCGTGTTGTTCAGCACTGTCCATTGTCTTCTTACATTATTCTTCTATGATACTTCCTCATGATCAGTACATAGGAAACAAATTCTCACTTTAATTTAATCCTGAGTTATGAGGATTTGTGGACATATGCTATTAGAGTTTAATAATAATAATAAAAAAACAAACAAACAAACAAAAAAAACCCAACTCAGGACAAATAACTAATCTATCCCTAATGCAAACATCTACAATGTCTTAATTACATAAACTATGATGATATTTATTGGAGTTTACAATGTGTGATATGAATTTCCAAACTGGCTTGTTTGTGTCAGTAATCCAAGTGACACACCTTGTTTGGGAAAACCTACTTTCCTTACCTATTGCGGTTGCTTCAGAGTTGTCTGAATCCGGGTTTTCACATCATACCAAGGGTAGTCCAGACTTGTTCCATCAGTTTCGTTTCCATAA
Organism: Apogon hyalosoma; assembly: GCA_037367295.1. Classification (NCBI taxonomy): domain Eukaryota; kingdom Metazoa; phylum Chordata; class Actinopteri; order Kurtiformes; family Apogonidae; genus Apogon; species Apogon hyalosoma. The sequence goes on from JAPQRP010000030.1 coordinate 23,565,979, forward strand.
GTTTCCATTTATTCCAACAACTGGTAGAAGGCTTACTTATGTGTATATGTTTCTGTATAATAGAGTAAAATAGTAAAAATCAGTAACATAAAATGAACCTATTTACACTTTGTCCCAATAACAGGAGCTACATCAATAGACTTATTCCTCTGTAGTGTTTCCTGTGGACAATAACTAATCTGTAAATATAACATATTACTTGTATATAAAAACATAAATTCAAGTAACTTATTGCCATTACTACAAAAATAATGCAACATGACAGCATTTCCAAAGCCACATAGTGCACAAAATAAAAAGTAGATTAAAAAATAGAATATTAATCAAAATAAATTAAAAATACAAAATACAACAACTTGTCAAAAGCAACTGCAAATATTGCCAGTCATATTATTACACATGTTGTTGTAAAACATAAAATATGCCACATGCTATATTTAGTTGACAATGACTAAATGAGAATGATGTATTTCAGGCAGGTCTGTGGTGGCCTTTCCAAGTTGAATTACAGTCATGTGATAGTTAGACAGAAAAGACCCAGTAAATTTCCAAGGGTGACGATATCATCCTGGATTTTCAGTCACATCCTCGTCCTGTCACATGATCGGGAAGCCAACCAATCCAGAATAAGAAAATGTCGGTTGACTCTGTCCTGTAGAGGGCGACAGAATCTCTTAATCAGTCCAATGGATGGTCAAGGGGGAAATCCAGAGAATTTCTGATGGAATGCGTCTTTTCAGACACTTTACAAAAGCAACTTATATTGAGCCAATTTCCTGATCTGGTACATTGAGGTAATTTTCCATGGTCCTTTAAATCAGGTTACAATGAGGCCATGTTGCCTTGTATTTCTTGTTATAAAGAGGATGCTGTATTCTATCTTTGATAAAATGATAATAGCATGGTCTGGATATTGAAATATGATGCAAAAGGGACAAAAGTCAGATCACTGCCTGGTCTCTGTATTATAGTAGTTCAAACAGGGGATAGAAAAATAAAACAACAATACAGCATTGTATAAGAGCCAAGCAACACATCTAATAAAGTAATACAAGAAATGCAATACTACAGTGACAAAAAAAAGTATGTGAACCCTGAAAATTAAAATTTTCCATGAATTTCTTGCATGTGTTGATCCTAAAATGTGATCCAATCTGCATCTAAGTCACAAGTACAGACACAGTGTTCTTAACCTAATACCACACAAACAGTAATAATATTTCACATCTTTACTGAACACAGCTATTAAACATTTACAGTGCTGTTAGAAAAATGTCATCCCACAAGTCAACGACTCCAAAGAGAGCTGATTGGAGTCAGGAGTTAGAAAACCTGAAGTCCAACCATCATTAGGAGATGTGAGCCAGTTGTGGAGCTACTTTGACTTATTTAAAAAAAAAAAAAAATCTCTCAGACCTCTTGAGTTTACTGTTCGCAAGAAGCATCTGCTGATGTGAGCTATGTCTTGTAATAATGAATTAATTAAAAAAGAGATTTCTGAAGACCTTTGATCAAGAATTGTTGCTTTACATAAGACTAGAAGAGGTTAGAAAATAATCTGAAAGACTTGAGGGATATGTCTACAAGTGGAGATGATTTAATTTAAGGTAGGGATCATTGTCTCTGTTCATGACTTTACAGTACATACAGCCATTCATCCATGAGCTGTCTCCTACAGTTTTCAGCATGATGACACATACTGAAACTTCAAACCACTAATCAGTTAAAACTATTTCTTACTGTAATCAGTGGTCTAGGCTTATATTTCTAGTCAGAGGGTCATTTACTTTAACACAGAACATAAATGATAAACCGGAACCTAAAAAAAATATGGCCACCAGCCAATCTTACTCTCAGCTTTAGGTACTTTTCCAGAGCTAGTCCCTCCCTCTGGTCCTGCCCTTTCACTTCCACACCATGTGTGTTTGTGTTGTGATGGCACATGTGCGCACTACTTAAAGGCAGGACACAGTCATACCTCACCAGAAATTAAGCAAGATATAGACGTAAGCACATCTTCTCTCAGATACATGAAGAAAAGGTTCCTCTGCTTCTTCACGATGGGGAAGAGCAGTAAAAGCAGCAACTCGGGTGAGATATTTATTTTTGATCTTTCATTTAGGAAACTACAGTAAATTAAAGCAGTAGTTTTACTTTAAAGTTTTTGTCAAACAACATTTTGTGGAAAAAACACTTTGTATAGTTTAATTCTGAATCTTAACAAAGCACATTATTCTATTTTTATGGATATATGACATCTTACAGCGTCTGCCACTATTTTTTTATCAATATTGTATTATCAGTTATATAGTAAGCATTGTAAAACTGATAAGTGGAGCGAAAAACTGAAGAAGAATTACAAATTAATTATGTGTGGGCTACTGTAAAGTGTGATAGGAGTTTTACATGAAAACATGAATGAAACTAAACATATTCTGTTGTTACTAATGACTAAGTTGTTTCATGCCCAGTTGGTTAACAGCAATGCATCCAAAATGAGTCTTTGCAATTAGAGGAAGTGGGGCTCAATTGTTTGATTTTATTCCACATAACTCCACTTGTCACAGTAACATGAGTGGATACTGCGTCTGTCTCATTGCAAGTTTTGGCATAAATGGCACATTATTCACCTAAAATAATGCTAATACTAAAAAAGAAAGTACCTGCTACTTTCATTATTACTTTATTACAATGAGCAGGTGTAAAATTGTTATCAGAGTCATCTTTATTGCTGTAATAGAGAAAATAATAATTACCCAGCTTCCGTTATAGCAAAGTAAATAATTTAGCTGGATTTTGACAAAATATGAGGAAAACTCATATGTACAAGTGATATTATTGGCATTTTTATGTTTTAAACAGAAGTATTGGGGTAGAAAACTTTGTGGTTTCTTGTTATAGCTATGATGCTTGAAATGTGTAAGTATCTGCTAGTTTTGTAATGACTGGATCACAAGTTTTTTTCCTTGAAGTGATTAATAAATCCATATGAGACTCATCTTTATCACTGGAGTATTTAACCAACAATTGTTTTTAGATTTTGATTAACTAAATGATTTGTGTTTGTTAGTGTTTTTGACCTAATTAACCAAACAGTATCCAGGTTAAAAACATCCGTGTTTGTTGTTGCAACTGTGATGTGTGAAAATAGTTTTAAGGTGTAATCTACTAGATCTGCCTACAAAACAATTTCATGATCTGACATCAGTGATAACAGTGTTTTTGTTTTCTTGCAGGCGTTCAGCTAAAAGGGCCACACAGGTGCGGCTTGTCCTGCCTGGGTCCTCTCACCTTTGACACTCATGTTGGCAGTGAAGTCCACCTGAGCCAGGGAGGTCAATGCGCAGAAAGGCGCAAGGACACGTTCAAGAATGGCATAGTGTTCAGCAGCCGCCCAGTGAAGGTTCAGGAGAGGATCCGCCTGCAGGTGGGGGAAGTTGTTGGTATGTGGCACGGAGCTCTTCGTGTGGGCTTCACCACTGTCCCACCTACAGGCAGAGCTCTCCCCCTGCCCTGCCTGACCATACCCAACCTCACTGACACACCTGGCCACTGGGCTGCTCCTGTGCATCAATCCCTCTGCAAACAAGGCTCAGAGCTGCAATTCTGGGTTTCCTATGGTGGCTCCATTTATGTGTCAAGTAACGGTACTAAACACAAGTTACTAACAGGAGTGGACCTCAGCCGTCAACTTTGGGCCATGGTAGACGTCTACGGACAGACCTGCTCTGTTTTACTCCTTGGTAAGTTTACTATGAATGCAGAGCAGCCTGTTTTTCTTGTTCTGATCCACTTGTTGTATGAAAATCCCACATATACTAACAGTGCAGCGTGTTCATTTAAGACGTAATGGTATGACACTGTCTTTCCCATGCTGTTTGCAACAGGATCTGAGAAAAAGAATGGTTTTCACATCAGGAAATCATGTTCTGCACTTGAGCACCTCAGGAAACCTGATTCTGACCAACCCAAGGGTTTCTTTCCAGATGTCCCCAGTGGTGAATACTGCAAATGGTTTGACACAAAGGCCCCAGCAGGTAAAAGAAAACACTCTCCTTTCAGTGTGATTCACTCTGATTTCTGTCTTTTGCACAATGTACGGATATATGTTTTTCAAGGTGGTGATCTGACCCTTTTTATTGTATTTTCTTTGCAGTGAGAGACAACAAAATGGAGTGTGTGGTGTGCATGGGAAAGGAGGCTATCATCACTCTAAGGCCTTGTGGCCATCAGTGCTTATGTACCTTCTGTGCCTGCAGAGTACTGGAGGATTTTGGCACTTGCCCCCTTTGTCGCCAAAACATCCGAAGTCTGTGAGGGAAGAGGAGGTGTGTGTCAGGAACCCATGCACCGCTAAATAAAAGCCTCTAAGAGACTGTAATAAATAGAACACCTTATGAAAAGGTGTTAATGCTGTGGAAATGGTTGTCCAGGCAACGTCAAACTCCAGCCATGAAGTTTTATATGAAGTATGTCTTATTTGACATGTAAATATTGTACTGCATATGTAAAAAAAAAAGTTGTAATTAAATGTACAATAGAGATAAAATGTTTAAATCTAAGTCCTATATATATATTGTAAAGTTTTCTAATGTGACACATATTTTTTGTATTTTGTATAAATGACACTGTGACAAATAAAATGACTGCAACATAGAACATTACAACAACTTCCTCTCTTTTATTCTTACATATTATATTAAATGACAGCTGAAAATGTAAAACTCCAAGTGTTTATGCATAAAACACACCGACAAGAATAAACATGCTTATCGCTATTCAATAAAACAATTATAATGTCAAAATGAAACTCAAATCCTCCACTCAGTGTCCATACTGTTATCACTGTGAGTAACTGGACCTTGACAGAGATCGTTTTGATGATTGCAGGTTTCATGGTCAAGAACGAACTGTTTAGATCAAAATGAAAACTTTGAGATAAGAGCATTAAAAAAGGTGAGAGAGGAAAAGGAGTTTCAATAACAGATCTGAACGATACATCTACTAATATTTGCTGCAAAGCTTAATGTCAATACTCCTTCTAGCAGCTGAACATGAATACACTTTTTGGATCCATACATGGTACATGTGTAATTTTGAAAGTCTGCTGGTTTCACTATGACTTGTTTACAGTCACATGTTTAATGGGGGCTGTAAATGACATGCAAAATACATTTAATCATCTCAATAAATCTAATGACAGGGACACATGTATTTTGCACAGGTGCACACATGCAAAAATAATGAACAGCTTCATGTCTTAAGGAAAACTGGAGATTAAATGTCCTCATGGGATAATCTGATCCGTTTTTCAGATTTGATTAATGCGTGATGACCCCTCTGTGACTCTTTACCACAGCCTAAGAGCCGGGTTGTGACAAATCAGGAAAAGAATCCTGCAAGGTTTTCCAATATAATATGATCAGTGTTGAGAGGGTTACTTTGGAATCACTAGTTACCCTATTTTATTCTGACAAATAATGCCACAACTGTTAAAAATGACAAACAAAATGCTCATCTACATTTAATAGTTCTCTGTATATTTGAGAAATTTAAGTGTAAAAGTATAAATAAAAGTATTATCAGCAAAATGTACTTATGTATGAAAAGTAAAAGCAGTCACTGTGTGGTAAAAAGGTGCCTGTCAGTGTTTTATTAATAATGAATTGTTAAAAATCAAAGACAAAATCAGTCTCTGCCATTAAGAATCAAGTGTGATTGAAAGAGATTTTATTAGTTCTAAACAATTTTAACATTTTTCATTGAAACAGTTGCATATGAGTACATTTTTTGCATATATTAATAATTGTATGCATGTTGTATGTGTTGTGAACCACTTCTGCTGCCTGCAACCCTTCACATTCAAAGTGAAAGTACTACAGTTTTGCAGTTTCGTTATGACTTGTTTTTGTCTTTTATTCAGGTTATAAATGTCAAATCACTTTATCTCTTCAACAAAGGAAATGATTCACAGAGCCCGTTAAACAAGACAAAATACACATGCAGTTTGACCTTGAAGACTAAATGTTGCTGATGGTGTGAGAAATTAGCACCTTCAGCACCAATGAAGTCACTTATAAACCCATTTGGGTATTTATTATGCAAAATCAAAAGAGCTTAAAGTGTAAATAGGTCACGTCTTATGGGGAGGCTGAAGGAAACTGGCATTAAATTTACTCATTTGTGCAAAACTGATTTATTTTGCAGCTTGGATTCATAGGATAAAAATACTTTTATTGTGTGTGCTGTATCTATCCCAATAGCACATGATAATTTTTGAGAAGTTACTTTTTAACAAAGGAATAGGTTGTAGATGATCAGTTATCATGTTTTAGTGTATCATCAAAGTAATAAACATTAAATAAAATGAAGTAACAAAACCACAAAAACAAATCACACTCACAACAGCCACCATATTAAGCTTAGATCCTTTACTTGCAGAAAAGCACTGACATCACTCTATGAAAATACCACATTATAATCTGCATTTGAACCTTACTTAAGAATCAGAATCAGCTTTACTAGCCATGTTTGTCCAGGCAAACAAGGAATATGACCCCGGAATATATGTATTATCAGCAAAATGTACTCAGAGTATGAAAAGAGAAAGAAGTCACTGTATGGGAAAATGGTCCCTGTCAGCGTCTTTGGGAGAACCTCTGCATCGTAATTTCGTTTGCTGTTACATGCTGAATGTTTCGTTCTGCTGTGACTGTCAAATGACAATAAAGTCTATTCTGATTCTGATTCTAAAGTATAAATACATCAGATTTATACTAAAGTAAATGTATGTCATGTTTTTGTGCTGGATGCATCATCTGTCAAAGATAATCTAATTCTATGTTACTGACTTACAGTTTTGGAATGCACTGGATACTACTACTGGCTTGTTTTGATAATCTGTGAATTCTGCACATGGGTTTGCAGATATAATGTTGGCTATTATGATGTAATGGAATTCACTGTATGACAACAATCCTCTGTATTGTAACCCTCATGATGGAGCCTGTTGTTGTAGTAGAGTCAAAAGCCACACACTCATGTGTTTAACTGGTACAAACAACCATGACTTAACAACATCAAACATGTATTTATAATAATAATAATAATAATAAGAATAATAATAATCATCATCATTTTGCTTTAGACACTGTTTTTCAGACAGTTATATTGCTCTGTATTGTAGACTTTTGCCCATAAAGTTGGACTAAAAATATTTCTTACCTCTTCTCAAGAAATAATTCTTACAATGTGATTTATTCTTGATAAATCATCTGTAAGTGGGACTCAGTAAGTAATCATTCCATCTGGTCTAAGGTGATTACTGATGTGTATAAATAGGAATAAAAAGATGAAAGTGTCTGAAAACACAATCATTCCAACTTAACTTAAACAGTGTATTCTGTATTGACTGTAACATGAGCGATAAGGTACAGGTGACAAAATAAAGAAAAAACAACACAAGTGCAAGATAAACCACATCTGCTGCCCTAGTTAAGATAATATTAATCGTCCAGCTTGATATAGAAGACAAAAGTATTAAAAGTAGTACAGCAGTTTCAGATCTTTGGGTTCTTTTGGTTTTCTCAGCAGGTCCTGTAGGTTGAAGGTGGCTGTTCTTAGATTTGGCGACATCTGGCGGTGCATCTTGATATTGACTGCATGGAGTTGTGTTTTATACCACTAAGGGGCAGTGTTGTACAACTACAAATCCACTCCAACTGCAAGTCCATGAACCTGAAATGAGAGGACATGTCATTTAATCTCAGGACCAGGTTTACCATCAAGTCATTGTAAATTATTATTACCATTAACTAAAAGTATAGAAACATGATTAGAGCTGTAATGGAATAAAACCTGCAGCTGAATTGTTTCTAAGATGTTAAAACAGTCAATTTTATGAACTAAATACAGATTCTGTTGAAAATAATGCAGGTGTGTGAGTGGGCAGCTGTTGGGGGACATGGCTGACCTGGACTGGGCACGATGGCCGATTCCAGAGAATGTAACATGGATGTGAACTTTGGTTGCTGATCTCACTGCCAAGCTGTTAAATATTTATCTTGGATGGCAGAGCTGAGAACTGCTTCAGGATCCTGAGCTCAGAAATCCAGTAGGCGTCTGCAAGCTCTGGGACTAATATATCACGACGAGGAGACATGGGAGTGGGAAGAGACAGATTCCTCTCATGAGCTTAACGGAAGCTCAGCAATTGTAACGTAGTAACAGAAATACTGTTGACACTGAAAAGGAGAGCAGTGGTACTACTTCTTTTGGCTTTTGTGCAAGAGTTGCCTCATATATGCTAGTTAATGGTGCTTTGTGTTGGAACATTACACAGAAATAAGCATCTGAGGCCTTCCAGCATTAGCATATGTGTGGGCTCTGTCATATTCTATGTATGCACTCATCTGCACGTATAAATATCCTTTTTTATGATTAATGATGTATTTTTTTTTAATGATATCTCACCTCAGTAGCAAAGTAGACTCCATTGTGCGCATGTAATGGATGTTTCAGACTCAGCATGTGAGAATAGACCAAAGCTATTATCATATATGTTTCAATGCAGTCTATTTATTGGGATGGCTATGGAAATTGCCTCCTCTTTCCTTGCACGTAAAACACTGGAGGGCGGTACTGACGAGCTTGTGCCTGTATGGGAATCTCTATTATTTCCAGCTGTGGATGGAAACTATTACTGAACGCCTTCTCCCTGATGAGCTTTCAAGTGCACACTCACACACACACATTCATATGCAAACATAAGCCGCACACATTCATATATATATATACACACTCTTACGGACACCCGGTCAAACATTCAGGCCCACGCTGAATCATTGAGTAAAGATAAAAGCCACCCTGTTTGTCAGAGAAAGAGAAAGAGAAAGAGGGAGGGAGGGAAAGAAGAGCAGCAGTGGTTCCCTCCTTCGTTTTCATTCACTTCCTCTCTCTCCCTCTGCACTGAAGAGACCTCACTGCTCAGCCTGCACTCGCCTGTAAGTACTGTACAACTTCTGCTGTGATTTTACACACTGACCACCATTACAATGACAGTGAAGGCAATTTTTAAAGTTAGAAAGATTTGTTTGTCATTGACAGAAATCAGCTCCATGCCATTGCCAGATGATTTGTATTTTTATATAAAAGGGAATTACCTTTGACAGAGATCAGAAATTTAAGCATCAGGTTCTTTTCCTTCATCAATGAGTTTGTCAGTGGATATAACTATGACAAACAAAAACTGGGCTACTGTGTCTTCTTTCCCTCCTTTTTTCCTAGAACATTGTTGTAATGAAAGGAGCGGATGTGAGGAGAACTTCACTGAAGTAGATGCCAATCTTTTACTGTGCTCTTCTGAAGATGGCTATCACCAGAACTCTGTTGTGGTTTTACTTTTTTTTTTTTTTTTAAGGGGTAGTCATATTTCCTTGCAACATATTTACATTTTTACCAAACTTCTGTATGTCTCAGCATCCTAAAAGCAGCAGGTCCCTTGAGGATTCGTGTCTATATAAGAGATTGTTTGTCCTTGTTTGCTAGATGAGCGACCCGGAGTCGTGGGACATAAACAGTTCAGATTAAATACTGTTTACTGCTGAAATAAACTCTGATACTTTGTGTTTGCTCAGTCAGACATTCCTCAAGTGCTACCTCAGAGTAAAACCTGTGGAATAAGTGACACAAACAGCACTGTACGATGTCCAGGCCTCCTTATCTCTCCTTTATGATGATGCTTGTTCATAACCTCATCATGTATTTTTCCAGTATCTTTATTGGGAGGTATCCATAGTGTGTGATTGTCACAGACTTGTTCCTTCATGCTTACTCAGAATAAAGAGAGGATTTCTCAAGCTAGTGGTGAAAAACGCTAAAGGCTGTAGTCAACAAGTGATGTAGTTTTGGATTATATAACAGATTTATGTCATAGTTTATTAACTCACTGGAGTGTCTGTCTGTCAGCCCCTTTAATGAGCTGTGTCTTTGTAGAAACATACTGGCACATACCACTTAGTGTGAAAGGACAGTGGTTGGCCTTTCCAGTATGGTAAAGGTCTGCTGGAATTCATCCATCTCAGTGAAGGACTCAGACAAAAGCCCATGGTTTTCTCCTCCGTTGTCCTGATAAACGTCTGTGTGACAGAAACGGACGAGGGCTTGTGTTTGTTTGGTGATGAGATTGAGACAAAAGTGAACAAGGATCCAGTGTGGGAGAGGTGTCGTTCCTGAGCCAAAGCAGTAATCGTCTCTTGCGTGATTACCTCATTTAGTTGCAGAGTGACAGGGTGTCAGATCTGGTCACAGCAGGGTGAAAGTCTGCAGCAACGGGACGCAGATTACAAAGGAGTTCCAGCCTGAAAACTGCACTGCCCAGTTTGCCCCTAGAGTTCAACAGCTCAACTGTTTGGCAAAAACAACCCTGTTAGGAGGCTCAGTTAATGGATATGGGTATCTGCCCTCAGTTTCGCTCTACCAAGCCAGACCACTGAATTATTAAAAAGAGCTGAGTCTTTCCATTTCCAGCGGGAGCTGGCCAGTGTACATGTACTAACACAGAGATATTCATGTTTAAACAAATAAACAGACTACTGACTCTGTTCCTGGTCTTGTTTTACCTTTATCTAGTTTATTGCTTTCATGTAGATTAAAAGACATTCTGAGGAAAATGCTGATTGCAGGTGAACCCTCACCTGCAGAATGTCCCTTGTATCTCAGCCTACCCACTGCAGACACCGAGCCAAAACAAGCCTGTCAGCACTTTAGATTTCAGGTTATGTGCTGTTTGTCTAAATTGGCAAGAATTGAGGGCAAACTGGAAATCCTGGTTTCATTTGGGCAACTACTGTATGCAAGAGGAACAGTGGGATTTGAGAATGTGTCTTTTGTTTTTTATGGTTTGAAGAAGAATCCTACTGGACACATTCAAGTCTAAATGGTGACTGACTTATGTGTACATGCACAGTAACTCATACACTGAATAATTCACACATCGTACCCTCAACCGTCAAATCAAACTTCTCCTGGTACAATGTGTGTGATCATGAGAGGTCAATACAGTTCCGCTGTTACTGTTGGACTATATGGTGAAGAGTAATGAGACACTTCCAGAGTTACTGGAACAGAAAGAGCTTCTATTCTCCCTTTGTGCCTTTTGGCCAGCAAGAGACCTGGCCTTTTGCACTACACACATGTTCTCACATAAACACATACACACAAAGCAGAGGGAAGCATGGGAGAGATAAAGTTAGGAGGGGTGTCATGGAGCCACTGGGCAGTGTCTGGGAGGTGGAGGTGATAAACTATTTGCATTCCCCTTTCGTTAACCCTGCGCTGTGAAATATCACCTTATCACAACAATAGGGCTTCTTCACTGAAGGAGGTGCCCTGAACTGACAAGCCAAGAGCAGGGTGCCTTTTGAACGGGGCCGAAGGGGTTGCTATGGCAATGCCTGTCAACCGGGAAGTCCTCTGCTAAGAGAGAGAGAGCGGGAGAGAGCGAGAGAGAGAGAGGGAGAGAGAGAGATTGTGTGTCCTGGCAAGTTTCAAGAGTGAGAAAGAGACAGAGCAGGAAAGGTCTCTTACGTGTTTTACGTACACGACTGAGGCAGAAGGCGCTGAAAGAGGTGTGAGTTCACTTGTTGGTGCCATTTTTAAGGTGAGTACACTCTTCCATATTGGAGCACAGATCCAAATCACTACTGTGTGATATCAAAGATTTATTTTGCTCATTGGTACAGTAGAATCTTTTGTCCAAGGTTGTTTTTCAAGTGTTTTTGTAAGGTTGAGTAACCTGTCTGACTGCTCAGGGCTTACATGCTGCTCTACAGGATTAGTACTGCAGACCTGCCCACAATACATTCTTAGAGTAGGGATGGTTTTTCAGTGCACCTGAAAACATGTTTCCTCGTTGACCCATGTGATCTGTGGCCAGTTGGTGTTGAAACAGTTCTGTAAGAGTTAACTCACTTAGCCTTGGCTTTTGGGCAAGTGGAAGTGAGGTATAAGTGGAGCACAGAGAGAGGGCACTGTGGGTAATGTTTCCCAACATTTCATCGCTCTGCCCTGTAGGTGCACAGGCAACTGTCAGGTTAGCTCCAGAGATTAAGCACTGGAAGGCATTTGTTCTGTCAGGACATTTTCCCATCCTGCTCAAGCCTTGTGGCCCCAGGACTGTCCAGAGGCTCCCCTTACTGTCAGGGTGATTTCCGCAGCGGCTATAATTTCCTTTGTGATTTTACAGAGGGGTCTAGCTGTCAGACCTCATATTCACAGGTTCTGCACAGCTTTGAACATGCTAAATGACAGCCATGAGGATTGGTGGGATTTTTCACTTGTTGCTGTGTTTCATCTACATTTCCTCATTTCTCTTATAGGTTGTTATTAGAATTCTGCTTGTTCACATCCATTCTCATAAGAAATAATTTTGCCTTAAATGTGGTGTGTTTGTTCTTAGAGGAAATATCAGATAATCTTGGGTGATACTTTTGTACTGGGTGCTCCATGGAGAGAGAGAGACTGAGATTTATTGCCTTGCAGCTCCTCCTGGGAGTTCAGCACCTCTCCATTGACAAGAAGCACACAGACTCTGACTCCTCCTGTTACTCAGACTGTGGGAGCACCATACAAGGAGGTGAAATACTTTCGTCTTGATAAATGTGTGTATCCCCCAATAACTGCATATCATAAACTTGCGGCTCCACGACCTTGTATGGGCTACATCTGCATCCGCACATCTGCTAAATTGCAGAAGGGCGGCATGGCAGGGGTTTGTGATCAACCTCACAAGCAGGACCTCGAATGTCTCCTACATAACTCCTGAGTGACTCACTTAATGTTTAGAACTAAATTCCAGCTCTACTTTCTCATCAAATGTGCTTGTAATTACATTCTTACAGCTTTTTAAGGCAGGATTCTTTCAGTTTTATGACCCTGTTATGTAACCTGTTGGGCAGCAGTAACACAGTGTTCATGTCAATGGTTTGATAAGCCTTTACTCCCCTGTCTGTAATGATGATGTTCTCAGTTCAGCTGTCATTTAAGGGCATGTTGCAATATCAAAGAAATAAACAGAGGATTATACTTTCTTAAGATTGCACAATATTACTAAAACTGTTCAAAGTTAAGCCCAGTGCAGGTCACTGCTCACCCAAACAACATGACCACCTTAAGCAAACACTGAGCTTATATTTTGGTTGGTTTTCATTATCTGCATGAACAGGACTTAGATCTGTCCATCAGTAGCAGTTCCCACATTGTGGAGTCAATGATTAACTCGGTATTCCTGGTCACCACACTGCACACAGAGGCAGAGGACAACACTTGTATGAATGAATGGAGATCAGTTCACAAGTGACAGTTTTATTTGCTTTATTTAAGTCTCAGGATTTTTAGTCATTGTCGTCAGTCTTCACCAACAAAGTCACCACTGTCTCTTGCTTGAATAGATGATGTATGGACAGCATGATTCTCCCTCTGACCACAAATCATTACTTTCCTCATGGTGCACTGGCAGATCCCCAAAGTTCATGGGTCAACACTGTGGTAGTTATTTGTTAGGCTATGTGTGGTCACCTTGACAGACTTGTTCATTGTTAGAACAATGTAAGAAGCTCTGTATGGTGCAATGGGAGGTTGTGATATGTCACACTTGTCCCAGACAGACCTGGGTGCATCCTTTTATGGATAAAAGTCACACTACTAAAGGAAAAACTGATGACTGGTGCAGAGTGTTGGTGAACTCTGTAGAATATTGACTTCAGTACAGTTCACTTTTAGGGCACTGAATAGCAACCTTATCAACCAACTATCTGTGAGTAAGAAAATAGCTAACAAATAAATATGAGTAATATTTTCTTTCTTTCTTTTTTTTTTTCTTTTCAGTTTTGTCACACAATTATGTTGGTATTCCCAACCGTGGAAACTTCTCTTTGTAGTTCACAGGAACCACCAGGGTGTGGTGAAGTTCACTGACCTCGTAGCTGCTGAGTAGGTCTGGTCTGGCTCAACAATTCCAGATAATAGTCTGGTTCCTCATTTACTCTTTCTCAACAAAAAGTAGAAATTCCCATGCCTCTGTAAAGTATTTTTGTGTATTTATGCAGAAGGCTGAAAAAAATTAAGGTGCAATAAGGTTCAGTATATATTTGTTTCCACTGTCTGATTGGATTATAATTGCTTCTGTTTCTCTTCATCTCACTTAGCTCGAAATAGATTCTGGGGTATTAAAAAATGATGATACAAACTTCATGTATGTTCCCATGCATGATACTGCAAAGTTAAAAACATGACAAAGCCTCCATCCATAAGACATGATAAGTCACTAAATGGTTTGATGCATATGAAAATGACATAAATTTGATGCTGTAGCTTTTGTAGTTATGGACTAATGTGTTAGACTGTGCTCTTCATCATTAAAACAGCAAGTGATCAAGCTTCTTTTGGAAAAATGGCATTCATCCCTCCAGCTGAGTTCACAGAATTGTAAAATCAATGCCCTTATAGCACTGAAGTTGTTCTAGAGACATGTGATAGCCCAACTTCTTACTAAAACACTTAATGTTGTTTTTTCCTTTAATTTGTCAGTCGCTTGTACATCACAACACGTTTCTTATTTTATGTGCTTGACGGAATTTTAAAGGCCTCTGTTACTTGGATCAGTTTTCAGAGTTTAACATCTGGCCCAGTGCTTCTTGGGACCGGATAAGTTTCCTGGGGACAGCAGCAATAATTTCCATACCAAAATCCCCTGATGTCCTCAATTACCCTGTGCAGAAATGTAAAGTAATAGCACAATGTTACATGGATTTCAGCAAAATGTGAAAAGTGATATTTTGAAAAGAAGATTATTTGGGTTACAAGATGCCTTTGGTGTCTCTTATCCTCAGATGAGATGCAGGTAGACCTTTTATGGGGATGTTTTCCTTTGCATCCAGAGTACTGATCCCCAGTTAATAAAAAAAAGTGGTTTAACTTGTGCAGGCTGTGAAATACATGGTCTATGTTCACATATTTCAGTGAGAGATAGCATCAAGGCATTCACACAGCACCAATGCAAAAAAAAAAAAATCTCCATGAAAAAGTTTATGGCTGCCTCTGCTGTTAAGTCTCAGTAATTACATAAGAATGCAGTGGACGTTCAGAGCAAACCCAGGGAGAGCCAGACTCCATGGACAGGGATTTTTTGATTTTTCCTTATTAGGCAGGATTGTGTTTGGTGGTTTGGAAGGGGGGGATGCATGCAACACTGGAGGATTTCTCTGTTAGGTTTAGTTCCCCAGAGAAATGAGACACAGACATGCTGTTATGACATTTGCTTACTCATTGTGATGCTACTTTGAGGAGGCGGGGCTTTTCAATTTTGAGCTGAAAGGAGAGTAGTTACAATGTCAATGGTTAAATAATTCAGTCGTAATAAAAGTTCTAATATTGAGAACTGTTCCATTGTTGAGTTTATACAAGAGACAATAGATTAATGTGGCAGGAAATTGAGTTAAATTCTAAAGTTACTCTAAACATGTAATGGAAAACATTTACATCACATTAGTTCATTTGTGAATTGCAGTGCATCTATGGTAAAATTACTACAACTCTATAATTTGGACACAGTATAAAAGTAAAAAAAAAAAAAAGCATCAAAATTATATTTGTTAAAAATCTGATAAATTACTCATCTGGTTATTTGAATATATTTTTTTGTGGTCTGTAAAGTGTATGTCAGCCTTCTGTGGGGAGACCTGGCATAAATTGGGAACACTATGTCAAACACATTGTAAATGAGACAACATTAAGACATAAATTGTAAATGTGGCTTGTTTGCAATGTCCTCTATTGTTGGATGGATAATCTGCATGCTGTGATTACTTTTGATGGTGACAGGTCATCTGTCATGGCTGAGCAGTAATGGTATTATTGCAGACACAATCCTCCGGTTCTCATATTTTTCCAGTTATGTAACGCAGTTTATTAGGGGATGATGACTCAGTTAGAGTGACATCGTTGTCTGGAAATTAGAGCACTGATTCTATCACTGCATGGGCTCTGCTCAGTTTCCTAACCTTGTGCACAGACACAGCGGACACAGTTTCCTTGGTCTTGACCATCATGATTATAGACTCTAATGCTCAGCTGCAAATGCCACATGGAAAACTCATCAGTGAAAATTGTATTGGGCAGCTCTCAGGATGTAGTAGCCTGGCCCACACTTGGTCATTGCTTTCTTGCCAAGTTGCAAAGCCATGGTTTGCAGTAGAACAGAAAAAAGGAGTCTAATCCTTATTAACCCTACTGTGGACCCCCATTACGGTGTTTCACTAGTTTAACAAGAGAACAGTGAAAAAGAAAAACACTTAAAAGTTTGCCAGGAAGGATGCAAAGCTGTATGGTGGCTGGACTTTAAATGGCAGCTCTGTCATTATAGTCCATGTAACCACTGTAGATGAGAGGTGCATACCTCATACAGGAGCGGAAACATCCTCCCCCTCATTCCTCTCTGCCTTTTGATGTTACAACAGCAGAACCTAATCTGGTTTTCTGAGGTGCAATTGATTAGGATCCGGTCTCTACTTTCAGTGGCAGACCTTCCCCATCATCCAGCCCCTCGAATTTAGATCATTATAGTGTTGTATGACTGGGAGGAATGAGGCAGCAATGTGAGTCACACATATTGCTTTGGGTGGGTTTTTTCCGTAGTAACAGGGAAAGTGGGTGACGCTATTTTTCCCTTGTTTGAGTGGGATTGGATAATGGAACACTTGTCAAACAAGTTGTGTAAAATGTGAATTATGACAGTAAGGGTGTGTGTGGAACCCCAAACAAGTGTCTCAAAGGGTTAAAAAGATCATGCACAAAGACTTATTATTGAGGATAGAATGCAACTGATTGAACTCTGTTGACAATTAACTATTCTGAAATATTCACATTCAGGTGGGGCACAAATGCACAATGCAGTGCAATAATAATAAAAAAAAAAAAAATAATGTAAAGTTGTTATTATTTTTTCTAATGTCATTGCAGATCTTTTGATGCTGGGTGCAAGAATTTGATATCTGTCACACAAGGACGACACCAGAGCACATGCAGTCTCAGGTAAAGTCATATCACAAACATGGCAAAAGTGTTTTGAAAAATCTTAAATAAGATTTTTATGTAAAAAAAAAAAAAAAAAAAAAGCATTTCGGTGATGAAATGGGTGTGGGTGGGTTGGGGTGGGGGGGCATTTTGACCATTATTTTGCAGCACTGGGGCTTTCCCATGACCCCCCTCAGCAACACCACAGAGAAGACTTCAGCACCTGATCCAAACATGTAGAGATCTATTAGAGCAGCCAGAGTGGTTATCATGGGTGGGGGGAGTCAAGAAATCACCATGGAGACCACAGGACTATAGCAAACCCTGCTGGACTTTGAGGGTGACACCAATGACCCCTTCCCAACCTCTGCGGCCTCAGCTCCACCCCCCCGGCTGCAGAATACTGAGGCCTGGTGAAAAGGAAGTTAATGGGCTCATAATGGTCCTCTCCTGTTTCATTGCCCCCTCTCTGCACCTTGAATGAGCCCTTTCTGCAGTTGTGGCGCGAGAGATGATGAAGTGGGTGGAACACCACTTCCCACTGATCCTCCTTTAAATAAATTAGGGACCTTTTCATCAGAGGCTCCCCCACAGAGGCCTGTTATTCTCTAGAGAAAAGCTGGGCTGCTAACAAGTTCACATGACCTTCCATGCAGACCAGTGTTTACCCAGGGCCAGCAGGAGGACATGACAGGAGTAAAGTTCACACATTGTTTTTATTCTTCCATATTTTTCATTTCCTCCATGTTTAGCAACATGCAGAAGCGGCAGGCGATCCAGATGGCTCCCGGATTATCTTCTCCAGGGAGTCCAGAGGTTCTTCAGGCCAGCAGATACTAACATCTCCAGAGCTGACCCAAGAGGTGGTCATCTCCCCTGGTCTGCCTACTCCTCCTCTGAGTCCTTTTCGCTCTGCAAGGCTGCCATCTGCAGACGTCAAGGTATGCACTCAGATATCCTTACAGCAGAACATGGAATTCAGTAAACAAGTGCTCCTCCCTGTGGAAAAATGAAGCAATACAGGCCTTACATCCAGCTGTGGGAACGCTTTAAATCAGTCACTGTTGTTTTGTAATTGTCTGAGCTGTGTATTTGGCTGGTACACATTTATGCTGTTTTTGTTTTCAAGGTGTCTGAGGTAAATGGAAGTGGACCAGCAAGTCTTAGCTTTGGATCATATTATGGCCCAGCACAAGTGCATGGTAAGGAGCACTTTCTAAATCTGTTCATCACATGCATGCTTTGAAGTCCCACATAATGCTTTTCCAAGAGAAATATTAAATTAAGATCCAGTTTCATTAGGATCTTCATTAGTGACGTGGGAAGGCATAATGCTGTTATTACCAGTACTCACAGAACGATGTGAGAGCGTGTAATGGGGTTTAATGGGGTCATACCTAAATTTTACGGAAAAAAATATTACTTCTAATGGCAGTGCATGATAGGAACAGTCTCATGTCAGATTTGGTGGGTGGTCAGGTCAATCCTATTTGTGTCATTTTGTCATTCAGGAGGCATGTCCAATGGTGTTCAGAGCTCTGCCACTCTACCACGCAGCTGGACTCCCACCAGGGAGGAGAGGCTCATCAAGTTCTCAGGAATCGGCCCGGTGGATGAGACAGGGATGCCCATCGCCTCTAGATCAGTAAGAGGAACATACAGATCTCACTGTTTCATAATCAAACACAAGCTTGACATATTTGGCCCAGATCCTCAACAGTATTTGATTTTATGTTGCTTTGCCATATGTTGTTTTTCCCAAATCCTGATACGCCACATCTGTTTACTTTGTGCACCTCCCATGTTTCCTAATGCCAGAGTGTGAATAAACCCAGAGACTGGTACAAGAGCATGTTCAGACAGATTCACAAGAAGCCAGAGGGTAAGGACGCTCCTCCTCCCACGCCTTTCACACTCTCACACCAGAGAGATTCCTCTGTCAGTTTCAGGTACTGTAGAGGTGATCCAGCAAGCAGATTACTGCAGAGGGAAAATAAGACATGATGAAAAACCAATAAAGTCTTATGTCATTTCTGTTTATTAACACTGACAATAATCCACCTTCTTATCGCAGTACCTCCCAAATCAGGCTGTTCATCTATCTGTTACTGGTTGCATAATAGTAACATTCCCTATTATTAATGTGATTAAAGCTGCACTAACAATGTTTGAGAGCACTGATGAGATTCATTTTGTTTACAGGAATATTTTCGAATCTCTGCAGGTTCTTTTTTTATTCAAATTAGTACGATAAATCTTGGTTACATTAATAATCCTGAACCTACTGTGATAAAACAATGCAGTATGTGGAAGTAATATTTTTAATACACTGTTGCTCATAAAGTTGAAATTACATTTCTTTCTTTTTTTTTTTTTTTACCTCTTCTCATGAAATGATTGTGACAATGTGGTTAATTCTTGATAAATATAATGTAACTGAGACTCAGTATGTAATCATTACACTAAAGGTCAAAGGTGATTGCTGATGTGTATAAATAGGAATAAAAAGAGGAATATGTCTGAAAACAAAATTATTACAACTTGGAGGGCAACAGTGTAGATATGATAAACTGATAAAATAATAACCTTTATGGCTAAAACCATTCCTGTCATGCAATATTAAAAAGTACTACATACTGAACTGCAAGTGCTAAAAACTTAATTTACTGGTTTTACAATGTTTAGATCAGTACCCATCACAATCAACAACTGTTTTGCTTAAATTATCATAAACAATAATTAACCATCCACATATTACAGTGCATGACAGATTTACACACTGGTATCAGTAAAATAATGTGACAAAATGAAACAATCTGCAGTGACTTTGACAAGTATATTTTGTTCATAATAACTTTCTTAAACACATTTTTCATACAGAATATTTGCTTGCGTTACAGTATTTTTGTAGTTTCACTTTTGTTTTATTACTTTTCCTCAATGAAGCATCATCTAAATAGTCCCAAATGTATCATAATGTATCATACTCCTCCAAGAGAGTATGTGAAAGAATATTTTTTGGATTCTGCATACAGTCAGACTACAATCAGTCACTCATACTGTTTTTTTTTTTGTTTTTTTTTTTTAACAGAACTGGAGGATTTATCAGAGCAATGGTCATCTCAAAGTAAGTCAAAACCCCTCTAAGTGCACAGTGATCACTTACTTCAGTATCAGTTTTACTCAAACCCAAACTGTTTTCCTCAACAGAGATCCAGTTATCTGCCGAGACAGAGACAAATAATGAAGCTGACAAGAATCTCTTCAGACTAACGCCTTATGGATCCCTACCAGACTGGTGAGTTTTTACTGATACTTCAGGATCACATGGTGGATGAGCATATGCCAGAACACACTGGAAAAATATCACATAGCAACTACACATACTTTGATAAGCAGTAATTTTAACACCTTTTGGAAATTCAATAAGATCATGAGTGAACCTGAGAGCATGTCTTTTTCACTGTAGTATGAAGACTGAACCATGTAGTGTGAACATGCACATATGAGGATCCAAAAACAGAAAAAGATGCACCTGCAATATCAAAATCAGAATCAGTTTTATTGGCCAAGTTTGTGCACACAAACAAGGGTTCTTAATCTAAGATCTCAGATGTTTTAGAGTGGCTATATGTAGAACAAAAATAAAGAATAAAGAATAAGAATATTTCCAAAACTGTACAAATATTGTGACACTGAAAACTAAACAGAACAATAGTAGATGTAAAAAAAAAAAAAACAATAGTACGTTATATGAGGACAATAGTGCAGAATTAAAGGACAAAAATGCAAATAGTGCAAATACACTGGAAAAAAAAATCTAAATTTTACCATGCGTATTTTTCTCATTTCTAATCAAAATATCTCATCACACTTAAAATAAGACATAATCACCTAAAGAGTAGCTTTTCAGTGAGATATAAGAACTTATT
>JAPQRP010000030.1:23587013-23656957 GCA_037367295.1 Apogon hyalosoma
AATAAGATTTTCCAGATCTATTGTCTAAAAATAAGTTCTTATATCTCTCTGAAAAGTTACTCTTTAGGTGATTATGTCTTATTTTAAGTATGATGAGATATTTTGATTAGAAATGAGAAAAATACACTTGGTAAGACTTACGTTTTTTACAGTGTATAGATGAGGTATACTGTCACAGTTTGTAATATATAGTATATAATATAGTTTAGTTGAAATAAAACAGAAAGATACAATTTAACAGCCAAATAAAACGATATCATGTACAAACACACATCACCTGGCTGAGTTTGCACACATTCACTTTCCATAATATGCTCTTGAATTCTTTCCTGACATCAGATAAAGGCAGCAGGTGACGTCTTACATGAATACCAACCAAAACTCAGGCCAAATGCTGTGGGGGGAAAGCGCACGGGACAGACAAGTTTGGATTTGTTGTTACAGGCTCTGACAATGAAGCCATGATTAAGTTGCTGTCCATGGTGTGTGTGCTGGGGTGTTATGTTTCAGGAGCGAGGATGTAGATAAGCTGTCAGACCCGGGAAAGCGGCAACCTCAGCCCAAGAGCATATACGACTTTGAGCCTGGAAAGAGCACGACTGCGGAAAGCCACAGCCAGGTACAGCCTCACACACAGTCTCATCCTTCAAAGACAATCTGTGATACCACTTTGATTACAGCATTAATCCATTTTTACATGAGTCTGTAGCCTTTAGATTTATCTAGCATTGTTACTGGCTGTGATCACTGCAATCCTTTGTGAAGACTTGTTCTATTATCCCAGCGTGGGTTTCAAGTGTGAGGATGGGCACTTTTTCTTAAAGGATTAGTCTAAGTCTTTGCATTTCATCTTCTCACGCGAGGTACTGAATAACTTTGAAGTGTAGTCATCCCAGTGAAGCTGTTACTTACCACCAGATGTGCTCACACTTTCTTTTATTCAGAGTGCAAAAAACTTCCGGTTTTTATTTGTTAAACTTGTAACACACAGAAACACAGTATCTACATATTTTTGAGTGTTAACAGACTAACATACAGTATTGAATATTTGTTTTTCCCATGGTGTTTTGATGTGATGTCTCGTCTACTCTGCACTCACCTACCGACCCTGGAGATTTACAGAGTGGTGTCTCTAAAGTGTTTGCTTAAATAGCTGTTGCAACAATGTCCCAGATCTGGTGCATATTGTGCCTTGTGTCTGTGTTTCTGAAGAAAAGGAATCTTTGTTTCCACTCCCCCACAGGAGCTGAGGTGTCTTGTGATCCGTATTATGGTGTTAACCTCTTGTGGTGTATAATGGCTTACAACATGGAGATTATTTCATTTCCTCTTTACAACAGCAGTCAATGTTGAGTGTTTACAAAGGCAACACACAGACCATATCGGGTGTTGTGCTGCTTTTCAGTGACATTATAGTCTGTGATTTTAGTGAGGATGACTCCCAACTGGGAAAAAAGCTTTGGCATTCAGACACACACATTCGGCCAGGGTTTAATAAAAAAAAAAACAAAAAAAAAAGAAAAAGTGAAAGTGGAGCAGGGGTCTGAGGTTCACGCCAACAATCCTTTTAAAGTAATACTTGATAGAATCTGCTGCGGTTGGTGTAAAGTTGTGTAAAGAAGGTGAAGCCTTGGCTAGCTGACTGCTGTAACATGACATGTGCAGAAAAAGATGTGTTTTGTCTGGGTTAGTTATTTTCTCAGATAAGATAAGCACATTTCAGATATTAAGAAGAGCTCATTTTAATTGAAAAAAATGACTTATGTTCTGTCTCTGAAAGCCCCATACATCAGTTTGGAGAAATGTATTTAATTCTGGTTGAGAAAGTCTTATCTTGAATTCATGAGATGTTCAATTATTTTTACAAAAAGAGATGTCTCTAAACCTCTTTCAGAAATACTTGCATGTAAACAGAATCCACCAAAACTTTTCAGCTTAAACGCATTGTTTATTTAATTGGATCAGTTGGTGTCAAGATGAATTTAGTAACAATGTTCCAGCAAAACAATTTGTCTTTAATGCTGTTGTTTTGGTCTTAAGGCTCATCTTCTCCCCAAGAAAGAACCTGAGAAACCCAAGTCTCCATCAATCGAGGTAAGATTGATAGCACTCTGCCTTTTGATCCATTGAGATTTCACTTTTAAACCATGGAAAAAAGAATAATTAGTGCCACAAACACAGGTTGTGTATTAGTGTTTTAATATTTGCCCTTCCAACTCCATCATTACTGTGGCTCAGGCCAGTCTGGTCTCTGAGCTGAGTCGGTTTGAGGCTGAGCTGGACTCGGAGATCCAGGGCCTGGAGAGGAGACTTTCCCAGAAGAAGCAGCAGCAGCAGCAGCAGCGTCGAGGCTGGGGTGAGGTACTGAGCCCCTCCTCCCCTCCTGACTCTCTGTGCTGAAGCATCCCTCCTACTCCCCTTCCCCCAGATTTATCAGAATCCTCACCCTTTACTCTCCCAATCCAAAAGAAGGCTGCACGTCTCAGTGAGACCCCCTTGCTTGCTAGCTTTGACCCCACACCATGTGTCGTTGTACCTCTGTGACTTGGATGACAGCACTGGAGTCGCCTGCCTGCCTTGCACTTGGATTGATCTGCTCTTAATCACCTGCCTGCAAATCCCCTCCTCCATCTTTACCAAGTGAAAATCTTCAAATGAAGACCTTTGCAATCAGTTTTCCTCCCATTTTGAATAAAAATCTGTTTGCTTGATAGCATTTATAGATGTTCACTTCTTTAGAGAGAGACTTGGATGACAACTTTACAACAATGTTTCTATTTCCAACTCATCATGTGATTAATTTTGCTTGATATACATTAATTACACTCAAATCATCGGCAGCTCAGACAGATCAGGCTGTGGTGCTGAGTGTGAGCAGTGCTGTACACAGACCAAGGAGGATAGGACCCAGGGGATTTCTTGCTCCTTTGGGAGTGGTCAGCATCTCTACTTGGTCTGAGTTGTTGGATTTCCTCAAAGCTGTGAGTGCTGCAGGGAACAAACTGTTTTTAATGTGCACTCTGCTTGCAGGAGGCTAAAGGCAGAGATCTGGCAACAGCTGCAAACACTGGGACTACAAGCTACAGGTAAGCACTCCAAACATGATCAGCACTTTAATGAGGAAATGAATGACTTTAATTAGAATTAGTTTGAGTTTGTTACACCTTTGCTTTAACATGATTTATCACTTAGACATGTGGTTCTTTAATGTAGGCATGTTTACCTTAATATAATTCACATCTATATTGTATTAAATGACAAATGTAAAATGAATGCACTTACAATGTACTTCAGCTTTAGACTCTCTTAGGTTATAATCTAGGTTATAATCCACATATCTTGTATTTTTTACTATTTCAATTGCAGTGACAGTTAAACAGGATTACCTTCTGTCTGTGCATTACTGTGACTGTTATGTTATCTGTCAGAGAAACACACAGTTTTTGTTTAGTGTAAAACACTACCCAGAGGTGCAAAACATCAGGTTGTGATAATCAAAAGACATGAGTTCATCATGACGTAACAGGCCTCCTCTGAGCACAAACAGAGCCCTGTGATTGGACAGAACAACCATTAAAACTCCGCAGGGTGCCTGTTAGATAATCAGGTGACTGTCTATGCATGGCCCTCTGTTAGGAAGCTGTTGAACTTTAACAAGCTTAAGTACAGTATTGGTTGCTTTAAATGGCATTCCACATTTCTAACCAAGTGTGTAATGCATTCTTGGAGGATTCTCACTGTTATTTGCAAAGTGGAGGTCATGGGTTTTGACCTTTACTGGCTTGGTGGGCTGAGGGTTGTTTTTTTTTTTTTTTTTGGTAAGAGCATGTTGCTATGGATGTGTGAAACTGAAACATACAGTAGCAAATCAGTATTTTTTTTTACTGTCATCCAGAGATGCTGATGAACAGCTGCAAACACAAAACTACACTGTGTGGAAATATGTAAATGAGTTCAGAGGAGGTAGTGTGGGAAGCTTTGGACTCTGGATGAATTAATACCTAATTCAGAATAAGTGGCATTTGTGCCCCATTGTGATTGAAAGTTTCAGAGCTGCTGAGTTTCAAACTTTATCTAAACCAGATTTTAATTCAGGAACAAGACAGTGAGTCACAGAGAAACATCATTTCCTTTTATCTGTCTGAGTATTTGTCTCATCTCCATCCAGCTGCTGCAGCCAGATGTTTTACACAGTACATCTACCAAAAAACGCCACACAACACGTCCCACCAGGGGTTATTTGTCTGGCATGGTTTTATGAGAAACATTTCTCATTACATGATGATAATAATATAAACATTTAGACTAATATGTTCTTGATTATTTTTTCAGCAGTTCATCAGCATCAAAGCAGCCTGTCCATCGATCTGCAGCCACATCCTCCTCAGCCTCTACTCCCACATATGGTAAACATGGACTTTGTTACCTTTTACACACATTGTGATTTTCCCACAGCTTCTCCTGAGACAACCTATCTTGATAAGAACCTCTATGAATCAGTCCCTTTAAGAATGCCAATATAAGAGGCTGCCTAGGTGTTGTCATGTTTTCTTTGCAATAAAAGTGTCAGAAAATGTCTTTTTTGCTAGTTCTTTTGCGCCTTTGTTTTTAGGATAAACTTAACTTTCAATATCTGGCCATTAATTACCATTATTATAAATAATAAATGCTTAAAACAGTGTGTTTTAGTAAAAATTAAAAAAAAAAAAAAAAAACAGACTTGAAGTTTTTAGTACATTTATGATCAGAAACAATAATGAAACTTTTTGAGATTACAGAAATAAACTTTCAACTATTTTACATCTGCTCAAACATGCTTTTTGGTCTTGAACATTCAGTATCTGTATTATGGCTTTATATTTTTTGTTGGAAAGCTCAGGATGCAATTTGAATTTTGTGGATAGTGCGAACAGTTCAGGAATTACAGTAATTTGAATGCTGTAAAGTGCAAAATACAGCACTGGAGAGATTGCAGTTGTTAAAGGGTTAAAGGTCACTTCTGCCAATACTGTTCATTTATTCATGACTCATTCTACTGAAGGATGTGTATTTTCTGGAGGAATGCCACTCTTTTAATCAGGCAGCATATATTTGAAGACAGCTTTTTGTAATTTAATCTGGTGATTTAATAACGTCATGGTTCTTGTTGTGTCTGTCTCCTGTGTTGGTGTTTTATATTTTAGATGAAAGTGAGCTGAGCATGAAAAGCTTCAGCAGGGAGTTTTTGTTTCCTATAGAAACACCGGTAGATGGGTGGAGAGGAAGCTCAGGAAAATAGGAAGTGGAACTTGGAAGACCTGATTAAAGATTAGCTTAGCCCAATTGTTTTTTTCTGGAAATGACTCCACAGGGAGCCGGTGTTAATTATTTTGCAGAAACTAGTGGAGCTGATACGCCTGTGATTCAATAACAGCACTAACGTCAAAAGCAGCACGTTGAATTAAAGTGAACACATTTGAGACTTTGCTCACGCTCGTTCCTTCGCTCTGTGCCACAGTAGAACGACTGTCCCCTGCAAATGAAATCATGGCACTCCCACCAAAGAAAGAAGAGAAGAAGGTATGTCCATATGACTTTCTTGTTAATTTAATCTACTATGCAGTCTTGAGGCGTTTTATTTTTGTGACCTCAAAAAAACCCTGTATTGTTCACCTAATAAATGCATTGGCACAGGACTGAATGATTTGTTTGTTGCTACAGATGAAAGCAGCACGAGCCAAGTTTAATTTCCAGGCTCAGTCACCCAAGTAAGTTAATAAAGTATACATGTTCCATTTGTTTAATTTGCAGTTCTGATAAATGAGAATGTTATCCAGTATTAGATTTACAGTGAGAGAATCCAACTCATTCTTTTTTAAATTAAAGTTAAAAGTTATTGACTTTGTTTTGCACATGTGAAACTAATGTTATATATATATTTTTACTTCAACCCACTGAGTTTCATCCCCTTCATTTCTTCATTTAGGGAGCTCACGCTGCAAAAAGGGGACATTGTTTACATCCACAGGCAGATCGACGCCAACTGGTTTGAAGGAGAGCATCATGGAAGAGCTGGCATTTTCCCCACAACCTACGTGGAGGTGATTTTTAAATGGTTTTCAGTTGATGTTTTTTTTTTATGTGTAAAGTGTTCAGTCTTTAAGACCATGTGATCCTGACATAAGACTCTGTCCTTTACAGATTCTTTCTCCTACAGAGAAGCCAACACCTATAAAGTCTCCCACATTACAGGTGTTGGATTATGGGGAAGCTGTGGCTCTGTATAACTTCAACGCAGACCTACCTGTCGAATTGTCTTTTCGCAAAGTGAGTATGGATATGATTCCTGTTATTTAATGTACTAATAAATGGACTAAAAGCTGATCTGCAGCTGATCCTTTATACAAACTGTAAACAGTAAAAACAGATTATAAATTGACTCTGCAATTTTTTTTCCTTTTTTTTACTGGGACACTTATCTTTAGCTTCTGACTGGAAATCTTTGTTAGCATTTGGGAAATTGAGGAAAATTCCAAAATGAAGCACAATTTGCAGCTGGATAGCTGTTTGTTCCACAGTTTCCATAATCTCCAAATGTCACCAAAAATGGAACACTCAAGTCTGTCATCCTGTTTCCTGCCTCTTGCTGCAGCCAAATTAAAAATGTTTATTATAAAATTATCTTAAAAACATCACAGTATTTGATCTTTCTGCATCTTAAGAATGTGTGCCTTAACTTGTCAGATAACTTGTATTTTACATGAGCAAGGACAGACCTGTGGCCAATCATTAGCCTGCTGAACAAGGATCAAAAATGTACCTTCTAATATAGTTTTACATAGGCTTGAGATTATCTCATATAAGTGTAAATAAATGTTTTTATAATTTCATTTAACATATGTAAATTGAAATCTGATACCCCATTAACCCTTAAAGACTATTTTCATAACAACATCCAAATTAATTTTTCTCTTTGTTTCACCTTCCCCAAGTGATTTATTACTATGTTTTAATAATACTATTCTCTGTATTTGGCATTTTTCTATGAAAATCAGCTATTTCCCTGTTTTTAAATTACTGGGGTAATTATGTAGATGTTCAGTAAAGCGCTGAGTAAATTCAAAGATTATATCAAAATTGCAAATAAAAAAAAAATTGCAGAAAACTGGAGAAAAAGTTACAAAATATGTCCTTTCAAAAGTGTCTACAACCACTGCCATTTGTCACTTTACATATCTGAAATTACTGAATCAGTGTTACAAAAAATTAGTGTTTCTATATTTACTAGGGAGCCTCTGAACATCTAAAAAGACACATAAGATGCCACTGAAAAGCTGGGAAGCTGCATTTATTGATAAGATTAGCTGTTTTATGTCACTGGTGGATCTTTAGTTCTCTGAGGGTTAAGGGGGCCACAACCTGGTCTTAGATCAGGGGTGTCCAATCCTGGTCCTCGAGGGCTGCTATCCTGCATGTTTTAGATGTTTCCCTCTTCCAGCACACCTTGACGGTTGTTACTGATGGGATACTGACCCTTGAGGACCGGATCTGGACACCCCTGTCTTAGATGATATATACCAGGGATGTCCAACTCCAGTCCTCGAGGGCCAGTATCCTGCATATTTCAGATATTTCCCTCTTCCATCACACCTGGAAGCCATTACATCATTATCAGGCTTCTGCAGAGCTTGATGATGAGTGGATCATTAACTGAATCAGATGTGCTGGAAGAGGGAAACATCTAAAACATGCAGGATACCCCTGATATACACTTAAGTACCAAGTGCATTCGATTTATCTGTTTTGATACTAATGTCTATTATCTAACTGGCCAATCTTCTGCTCTGGTTACCTGTTTAGGGTGAGGTGATTAGTATAACCAGATGTGTCGACGATAAGTGGTTGGAGGGGCGGATTTCAGGGACCAGCCGGAGCGGTATCTTCCCTGCCAGCTACGTCCAGGTCAACAAGATGCCCCGCACTAGATACTCCACTGACGACTTCTCATCAGGCCCCTTGTCTCCCATCTCCCCTGGACCCCAGAGTCCAGGACGTCCACTCCACTCACCCTGCCCACGATCACCACTGTCCCCATTCACTTCCACCTCCCCCAGCCCCAAATCTGAGCACTCCCCCCTCAAGTCGCCCTCACCGGTCACTTCACAGGCACGCTCCCCTACGCTGACACCTGTATCTAAAGAAACAGCCTATCGGTGGCCTCACAGCAGCTACAAAACTGCTTCACCAACCAACCAGAACAGCCAGTGGGGTGGGACACATTCACTTAACCAGAGCTCAGCAGCTAGAGCTGTTTCACCTTCCAGTCAGCCTTCAGTGCACAGAGCAGGAGCTCCCACAGCGAACACTTCCAGATACACTGACCCCTCACAGGTCTGCTTTCACTGCTTCACTGTCACTGCATGTCCACACCTGTGGTCGTACTGTTTGTGATGACAGGAATATTCTTACTTTTTAATGATGGGGTTTCTGATCATTCTAGGGTGCAACAATAAACCAGGGTGCTCCATCAAATCCTCACAGCAACTCAATATCACAAGTGCCAAACAACTTTGGTTCAACAGTGGTACAACGCCAACCGTATGTCTCTTTTCGAATTCTTTGTAAATTCACTGTGACAGCACAAATGGATGAATCTGTGTCGAATATGTGGCTCTGATCATTTATTTCGCTTTTTCCCCCATGTTCTGAATTTTAGATATAAAGCTGTTTACAACTACAAACCCCAGAATTCAGACGAGTTGGAGCTCAGAGAAGGAGACATTATACAAGTGATGGAGAAATGTGATGATGGCTGGTTTGTAGGTAAGGGGGAAAAAAAAAAGATAAAACTATTTTCAGTGAATGTTATTTCTCTACTTTGCCTGTGAGATCATAACAATGGAATATGACAATGTGTCATTAGGAAATTTTCTTAAAAACTCACATGCTTACATTTAGCTTTATTTCATGGATAACATATAAGAAATTTGTGTTGATGCATCCATAAAAGTAAGATTTTGTTTTGCAAGGGGATTAAATAATTCCTAAAACTTCTTGAATAACATGAAAATTTTCTGTGAAAAAAAAAAAAATAGAGTTCAACATGACTTGAATGCTATCCTGTTTATTAGCTGTATCAGTGCTCCCTCTAGTGGAAATTATTAGACATTACAGGTTCCAACTAATGTTCTGGTTCAGTCACTGAATTTCAGCTGTATATTTTTACATTATATGACAGTTTATTTATCTTATATTTATTTGTCTGAACACCATGTGTGCTCTGTTTTGTTTGTTTTTATTAGGTACGTCAGAGCGGACTCATGCTTTTGGGACATTTCCAGGAAACTATGTTGCACCGGTTTAACTGCTTCACTTTCTGCTTGCCCACATCCATCTGGACTCATAAGAGCCACATTAGTCACTCCAGTGGATTCTGCTTTGATACCCCTTTCCCCTTCCACTCCCAATCCGAACTTGCATGCTGCGTTTCCCAGAACAGAGGTGACTGCAGGGACACTGTGTGGTTTTTCATCTCACCTTCATATAAAATGCATGTGAGTGTGTTGCACTGACATTTTGGAGTGTTGTTGCACACACCATTTCAGAGGAAAGAATGAATTCTAATGATACTGTTTCAGATGCAAAGAATGGACCGTTTTGTTCCACAACTATTTGCAGCTGCAGGAAATTTACATTCCTTCCAACTGAACAGCACTGTTCCATCTGAGGTCCTGATACTGTGTGATGCTGCATTCAGCTGTTTTGTCACCACAGTGCCATCACAAACCACTGCTGAATTTTTATTTTTTTTAAGTAGGCTTGCATATTTTTCTTGCATTTCAACGGGTAACTAATGTCTATCAAATATCTTCCAATACTTCCCTTTAGATCTCTGAGAATACCCTGGGCAAGTTTGGGGAAACAGGAATGATGAGCTGTGCTTTAAAAGGAGTAAGAGTCAGAAATGTCAAGATACGTTTACAGCCTTCCACAAGGCTAAGCCAAACAAATAAAGCATATGCATGTATTGATTGTATTGATTGTTAATTGTGGATTATCATAGAATATTTGGCATTTTATTGTTTTATAAAGTGTGGCCTTATTTTGGACTATTAAGGGTAAAGTAGGAGAGGAATAAGATCATGCTCTGTGCTGTAATAGAACTTGCTTTACTCAAAAGCTCCATTTCCAAACTGGGCCAGATATTTTTAGCAGCTCCAAGTGCAATCTAAATTGACAAAGAATGGATAAATGGTCTTTTTAAGCATTTGAAGTAACACTGTATGTGCCAAATCTAATCTTTCATGATATGTTTAACTCTCCACAAATCATTCCCTCCTCACTTTTTTAAAGCCACTGCTGCTTTTACAATATTTCTTCCATTTATTAGCATTTCCACTTCAACAGCATCCAGAAAATCACCTGTGTTTTCATTGCCAGTGCAACCTCTAACATGTGTGACCTTTCAAAGCCTTTATTATAAGAAATCCCTTAGTTACTTGTATTTTGATATGATACAGTACATTCATAATTTCACTGTAAAAATGAAACATTTGTTGCAAAGTTGATACAGAGGATGATTGTACAGACTGTAACCTTTTATCAAATTGAAAGTATAATATATATTTGCTTATAAAACAATGTATCTCAAATGTATGGTACGCATTTTTAAGCAATTAAACAATACAGAGTGATACTGAAAATAGTGTTTGTGTGTTCAGTTTGTTAAATGTCTATGATTTGCCTTAAATCCACAAAAACCTAATTCACTGAGTGGGAAAGAAAAATAAAAGAAAGAATAATAGGATTGGAGTATAAAACAGTAACAACAGGAAAAGCAGTGTTGATAAAGATACCTATTTAAAGAACAAGAGGAAAACAATCAAGCAAACTTTAATATTGTTTTTCTCAAACAGAACTAATGTTTCTCTGAGTTCACCATAAAAAGAACAGCAGGATAAGTAAAGAGTAAGATCATACAAATATGAAGCAGCACAAGTAAATAAATAAAGGCAGACACACTGAAGGTCCAACTGATACAAAATGAAGTGCTGTGAATCAGCAATGAAAAAAGTATGATCGGAGTTCACTGTAAAGGCATGTTTTGTCTGGCAGCCTGAGATAGACAGATGTTTTGCAGGAATGGCAGATATGAGATTAAAAGGATACTAACAATGACATATTCTGTCAGAGAAACCGGAATCACAACTGTGAAAAGCTCACTTTTTTTTAAATTTTTTATTTTGCTAATGTAACCAAAACATTTACAACTAAAATGCAGTTAAATACAGAATAAAATGTCAGGGCTTGTTCCAAGTTAGTTTAGCTAATGCATAATAAGCAAAATATGAAAATAAATAATTTGCTATGGGACTTTCAATGTTTATTTATTTATACAAATACATGCAGGCTGTACTGATTAATTGGTCTTTTGCACCCTGTTATTTTGTGGGTGGTTAATATTATTGCTAGTTTAATCCCTTGTAACAGTATTCACTACTTGTCCTGCTTAAAGATTAGTTTAACCCTCAAAGATCTAAACAACCACGGGCAACCAAAAGTACCTACTGCTCTAAAACATTTAATCACTTTTGATCCCCTAATCTGATCAATACATGTAAATGATTCAGGTAAAAATGCAGTTTCTCAGCTTTTCAGTCTTTTTTTTTTTTTTTTTGGACCTTCAGAGTCCACTACCAGTAAAAACCCATGCAGTTTCTTTTCAATTAATAATATATATATATGTAAGCTGAAACAGTCACTTTTTCCTCTGTTTTGATATAATAACCTTTTAAATTACTCTGCGCTTTTGTGAACATCTACATGCTCAGTAAATTATAGGCTAAATAGAAAAATACCTAATTCTCACTGGAAAATGCAAAGGATGCAGGGGATACTATTGTAATAAATGGTGATAAATCTCTTAAGGAAGGTTAAATGTAGAGATGAACTCAGGGGAAAACAGCCCAAAAATGGTTCTAGGTTTCTATGGGTTCATTCTAATGAGCAAACTCTTTACACCTGCCAGGTGAGAGTGCGCGTCACCACGTGGTCTCATGGGAACGCTGCGTCATCACTTAATTGGAGCACGAGCCCTTCTCTATCAGCAGGTGGCGCACGAAGACAAACCAGGTCTTTTTTTTTTTTTTTTTTGATAAATGGCTCAATTATCACCGCTGCACCCTCCTCTGCTCCCGCCTCTCATACTGTACCCGACACGCCCCGGGTTGGTGCTTTTTGTCAGATCTTTTATTTTGGTAACAGCACATGGCACCGCGAGCTCATCACAGAGGAGGACGTAGTGCGCGCGCAGCCACAGGTGGTGTCAGTGCGTGCCACCTTATCCTCTGAGGCACCACGGGAGACGGAGTCCGGGGACCAGCAGTGCCTCATCACTGCGGAGAACAGAGCTAAAGCCGCTATCCTGAGGCTGTTTTCCTCTCATTTTTTGGTGTCAGTCTTTGCGCCAGTTTGAGCTGAACTGGGATCTGCTCTTTAACTGGGTGTGTGTTCAATATTTTTATCGAGGAACGCGCTTTTAACAGGTGGACGGGGCAACATTGGTCATTAAATCAGACAGCACTCATTTAGGTAAGTTAACATTTTGTGTCAAACTCTTTATGTATCTCTAAGAAACAGATTCGAAAGGGACATAATTCCACTAATATCACTCCGTTTCTATTTCTTTATTTGTGCGATAGCTTCTTTGATTTATTATAGGTTTATTGCAGTTATTATTAAATCTGAGTTTTGGTGTTTCTAAAAACAATGGGAGCCTAAGAGAATGCACTGAGGCATTGATAAAGTATGATTGATGCCAGGTATGTGAGCAGTTAAATGTGCAGCACGCACTCATGAGTTAGTGAAGCATGATAGAAGTGAAAATTGGGAAACACTCTAAAATTCAATTCAGTCAGAAGACACTTGAGCTTACACAGTGGGCTTCTGTATTGGAGGATAGGAAAAGTTGAGCTGCAAGCAGTCAGAGTGATTTGTGGTAGGGCTGGACCAGGTGCAACTTCAGGAAAGTTGAAGTTGGTATTTATGACACATTAGTCCAAGTGGTGAGGCTGTTCCTGGTCTGTTGGAAGAGATGACTCTGAATCAGCAGGTAGTTCAAATTCAATCCAGCAATAAACCTCATTTCTTCTTTCCTGCATGGCTATTCTTCTCTGTTACTTAATCAAACAAGCCATATGTTTAGACATAACAGATCTGGCTGTGATGTCAGCAGGTGGGAAACCACTTAAGGTGCTTATCAGAGTTCACGTATGGTCCTGAAAGTCCCCTGAAAACTGCATGTTCCCATTCAACATGTACTGTTTGTATACCTTCCCATTGTGACTGTGCCCAGGAGCCTTTCATGTGTGTCCACTACCTACCCTCCTCTCACTTTTTATTGTGTATGTTTCCTGGTGCCTTTGCTATTTTTGTGAGGTCACTATGCTATGTTATTCAGACCTTTTTTTTTTTCAGAATAAGACTGAAGCTATCAAGGAGCCAAAACACATCCCTGTAATTTTAGATCGAGGAAAGTGATGGCTTTTCAAGAAAACGGGAAGATCTCCAGCTCTTTACCTTCTAGTTCAGTAAAAGACTTTTTCATTGGTTTAAGACAGTGAAATTACTTGATTCATGTCATAGTACTCTGTCTAACTTTTTACTAAAGACTTATGGTGTTTGGTAGTTAAGTCAGGCTTATTATAGGCAGCTTTGTATGAAGTGAAAATGTGTAAACTTGTGCAGGAAGTCAGTGTCATCTGAAGTTTTTTTGTCAGGTTTCAGTCTCAGTTGAGGTGTCTCAAAATTGCTCTGAGTGTTGTGACTCACATCAAATCAGATTAATAAGTAGAAAAGAAACTATGGGTTTCTCTGACATAAGACTCTATATGGGTTGTGGTTCAGTAGCAGCAAGCTCTTTTGAGTGCACACATAATGAACAAAGTGGTGCTTGGTGTGTGTCTTTGTGAGGAGGATCTAATGGTGCATGCAGAGGATGTGGTGAACTGGCTTGATTGCTGAGCAGCTGAGTGTGGAGTCTGTTCAGTGTGAAAAGACGTAACATGATCTCCAGAGGATGATGCAGAGGGAGATAAGTGGAGCCAGTACCACAGCGTCCTTGTCGTGTTACCAACCATACTTCAAAGTGGACTCAATTAAGTCCATTGTGGCTTCATTGCGAACACTGTGGCAAAGTGACAGAAATTAAAAAAAACAAAACAAAACAAAGGGCTTATCTTAGAAGCTACCTTTTTGTTTCGGTTGAAATAAGATTATGCAACAATTTACAGATCGTTATAGTGAGAAGAATATCCCACACAGAGCTTTTTCTGAAGAGAAAAGGAAAGGTTAACTTTGCACTGTAGGCAGTCTCTAAGTGGTTTGTGTGGCTGGACCAGGTGCAATATCAGGAAACTCTACAGCAAGAGATCTGGGAGTTTTCTCACTAAAACAGGGAGTGACACACAAACATTATCAGTATTTCAATGTGTTATTATTTTAATGACACTAAGTGCTGTTAGCAATGGTATTAGCAATAGCACCCATGATTATGATACAGAAGCTCATCAAGCAACGCCCTTTTGACATCATGTGTTATTGTTGACATTTTACCATCTCCCTAGTGACTGCAGCTAAATCTGACCAAATGGGTGTGATTTAGAGAGGCAAAGAATGTTATTTTACTTTTGTTTAGTCCAGGGAGAGGCATGCAATTGCATTCTTATCCTTTTGATTCAGTGGGTGTGTGTCTATGTAGGTGCTGGCCCATCAGTGCACAGAATGACACAGAGGGTAGAGTCAACACAGAACTGCATCACTGAGTCGGGCGGTGGAAAGTTCACACTGGTGTATGGCCACCAGCAAGGGCCTTGACAAGTGTGATTCATACCAAGAATATTCCCCTGCAGCCATAATGGATCAACTTAGGGTTTCTTCACATCAAAGCTTAGTCTGGGCTTTCAGTCGATCATCTTGCATCTGCTATGCTCATCAGTCTTTCTTTCAGAATCAGCATGTTTGGTAGCTAGTGCTTGTTCATTTTCACCTATTGGATTCTGGCCCAGAGTATAAGCAGAAGAAAAGTAGTATTAGTTTAGCACTCTGTTGACTCAGGAAATAGGTGAGGAATTGATGTAGGCGGCCAGATTTGCCTGTCAGACATTTCAATATCATGATGTTTATTCTAAAAATCTAACAGTTATACCACTGCATACATAGATAATTTTTTTCCCCAAATAAATGAAGTGTTGGTAATGTTTTGTTAAGCTTAATGATTGTAATGGTTTCTTGAAGTGCATATATCTCATTTTGCATGTTGGCTACATACATTGACTACTGGTTTCCATAATTGTGTTGTGGGGACATGTGTATTGAAGTTAATGACTCATCAGGGGTGAGTCATCATAGTTTTTGCCACACTTGAGAAAATAACACATGCAGACAGTCTGTTAGCAGGTTTCCCTCATTTAGACCAAATTATACATAACTATATGTTACCATAAAGATGCAAAATTGAAGATTTCACATCACTTAGGTGTTAGCTATTGTGTGTTTACAAGTCTGAGCCTAAATTACACCCAGGTTCTCCTCCCCTGTGAGCTGTTTTATTATATGATTTTATTCAGAATGTAGTATTAAGTGTCAGTCCTCTTAAAAGTAAAAACTTGATATACTGCTGATTGTGACACAGTCAGACCATTTAGTATTTTGTCAACATTTCAAGGCTCTGGATTTTGGAGCAGAGAGTCCTGGACGAAATATTTAGAAGGCCTGTTTTTCTCATTCATGCCTCTGCTATCTCTTTTGCCTGTAGGGACAGTCTCTTATGAACACATGTTGAAAAAGGCCTATAGAGTCCATACTTGTACAACAGTGTTGAGCCTCCCCCTCAAATTGAGACTGTCCCTATGGAAAGTTATACACAGCCGTAGCCTGAACTCACTGGTGTTTTTTTTTTTTTTTTTTCTCACCAATCTGCTACAAAATGTGCTTTTGATGCAATTTTGCAGCACAGGCATTTGAGAACTTGTGACCTAAATATTTTTGGTGAACTTGGTATGGTAAAAGCTCTTTTGTGCTTGTAAGAAAAATTCATTTCAGTTTTTTCATTAAAGAGGCTTGTTAGCATAAAAAGACCTTCAGCTGCATTTTCACCCAAACCTTAAATATGTAATAGACTAGAGCATCACCTTTTAAGGCTTAAATTAAACTACCAAATCATGCTGGTTGTACCTAATAAACTGAGTGAAGGAGCCATTGGATACGATGCCATTTGTGTTGCCATCATTGTGTTTGTCATCCAGCTGTTTTTATTTATGTTTTCAATTTCAGCATAAAAGGCCTGAGTGAAACCACCAAAAATTCAAATAAAACTCAAATTAACATAAAACGTATGCTTTGGAGAGGTAGAAATTTTGCCATATCAATAAAAAGTTAATGGGATTGTGTTAAATGGAAACGCATTTAGTAATTACATCCATCTGCATGTAGATTACAACATTCACACAAAAAACAATCAAATTCCATATTAGATGGAAAATGGCAACAAAATACAACTGTGTATGAAGAGCTATACAAAGACTTTGACAAACTGTGGAAGAGTTTGGCCCAATCCCAATTCACCCAATTGGCCCTCCCCCTTACCCCTACCCCTTGGCCCTTGCACTTGGCACTACCCCTTGAAATGGAGTTCCAAAGGGTAGGGGTTGAAACATTCCCCTGTGAAATGAGACAACCCTTTGAGACCTGTTACGTCATCAGCAGTCATCAATGCCGATATAAACAGATGCGACAACCTTGTTTCCAAAAGAATTCCATTGCAGCTATCAACTGCAAACCGCAGAAATGTGACCAATAACACATTGAAACGGCATTAAATGGTCGATCAAATGATTAAGTTATTTTACAAAGAAAATACATACATTTGTGTGTTTCTTTCATCACACTGCTACACTTTTTTGCTGTTTACCTCCACCTTGCTGATGATTCAACAGAATTATGGGAGATTTCTCCTACCCCCCCGTTTGTAGTGTGGTCCATTTCAAAGGCCAAACAGCCCTCCCCCATAGCCCTTCCCCTCTGACTCATTGAGAATCGGGACACCCCTACCCCTTCACATGAATGTGCAAAATGGAGAGGGAGTGGTAAGGGGGAGGGCCAGGCGGTGAATTGGGATTGGGCCTTTGACAGCATTTGATTCAGACAAGTTCTTTAGCTTTGTTCAGGAGGCTCAAGTTAAAGCTGTCTTTAAGTTTTTGACAAAATACTTATGTTTATCAGCTCTGATGACTGATGAATATTCTTCTTTTAACGTTCAATTAAAACTAGTACATCGAAATGTGCATGAATTCATGTTTCTGAAAGTATTTTGCAGTACATCTGGATAAAAACCCAGCTAGTAAAGAAGGTTAAATAATGCCTCCTGTAGTTTGTTATATCTTACACCTTGCTATGTATTTATCCATAAACCTGTCAGTTGGAGTATTTGGTGATACCTACAGTTCCAGTTCCCATTCTCCTCATAGTTAACTCGAGTGATGCTGAACTGCGAGCCATAGAGGTGACTTCATGACTAAAATTCCTGCCATTGTTTGGGTGTGTTGAATTGTCCTGCCAAATTGGCGTGGCAGCAAAAGCAACGAGATGTCACCAGAACAGAATTCACCTTTTATGTGTATTGGCAACTGCTCAATAGTATTTTGTTTCATAGAGGGTCTTCATCAGACTATATTCAGCACTTTGTTTTTTACACGAACAGCAGTGCAGTCTTAAAACCTCATCAGTGGCCAATTAAGCACAGACCATGAGTGTGCCACTTATCCTCAGCACCACTATGTGTTGTTTTTCTTCCGCTGTTTGTTCACTCTGCCGCATACTTTCACCATCTTTTCACCCTGACATTATCCACCACAAGCTTTTTATGATGCTAACACTGGACATTTATGCAGAGAATTAGCAGGGTGCTTGGTTGATAATGGCCACTCTATAGGACAAACTGCTGAGGCTCATGGAACTAATTGACACCCCCAGAGGCTGGGAAACTCAGGGCGACTGCTCCCTGTCATTATCACAACAGTACTTATTTCTGGAGGCCACAGCAATTAAAAGACGCTAATGATGGTGAGCCGTATTCCTGCTAATTGGCCCAGACTGTTAATGAGTGCCTGTCCCAAACACTTGTGGAATGTACAGGCGATGAAATGGGTCAGTGTTTAGGGAGAATTAGGGGTGTAGTGTGACCGATGTCCTAGATCCACCGTATTCGGGCCTGTGATTTCCAGAAGTCTTTCTTACTACCACATCTGCCTGATGTTTAATAACCACAGTGTTTGGGATAATTGAGAGGCATTCATTATAAGACATTTAAGATCATAATTTACTTTTTTCTGCAGTACTCAGTACTTGATTGTCACATTTCAACATTCAAGTCATCTGTTGAAATCACTAGTTATTTAACCAGTATGAACTTGCATGGTTACATTATGTATACAGAGTTTCAGACACTATAGTAAGGTTTTAAAGGCTTGACAATTAAAGAACAATACTGATCTGCACATCTTCTTGAAGACTTGGCTTTCCTTTGAACTCGCGTATCCATGATTAGTGTGTTATTATATTTGTAACATTGTGGTTCTAACATACAGCAGTAACGTATGAAGTTCAGCATCTACTGTCAAAGATGAGTTGCAACACAAAGCTTTGTGAGATAAGTGACGATGCACAATATTATGTGTGGACTTAGCGTAAAAAGTCTACATTACTGTCAACATGTGCACTTGTCTATTACTTGCTATAATAATGTGTTCAGCTAAAGTCACTGCATGTTTCATCATCTTGTGTAGTTGAATGTCAGTCACAGCTTTGTGTATGTGTTTACATAGTGCAGGTGTTGATGTCTTTATGAACCTGCTCCTTTCAACATCAGGGTGCAACACAAAGCTCTCTGTCTCCCCAGGAAGCCAGAAGTTGCATCCACAACTATGACTAGTGCCTCAGCAAACTCTATCTCTATTAAGTTCTAAAGAGATGTGTATAAAAGTTGTCAAGTTTTGAGCTGTCAGGCTTTGCTGATGGTCTAGTTGCATGATTACTACTGAAAGGCTGTTTATAAGAATGCTTTTGTAATTCAATGCAATAGTGTAAAGTAGGGATTTGTCATTAAAGACTTCAAGTCAGTATGTAAAGTAACAGAGTTAGGAAGCAAACATTATGTCAACCCGGATATCCTCACTATTAGCAGACAGTATTGGTTGTGTAGATTCACAGTTCTCTCTTAACATGAGCTCATGAAGAAGGCTTCAGACTGCTTTAGAAAATCTAGATACAACAGTAGCATACTACCCACTGTCATCTCCAATTAAAAGGTTGCAACATGTAATATTTCGAAAGCTTGTTTCCCTCCAACAATGATAGACATACATCTGCTGGTTCTGTTTTTTGTCATGTAACTTTATTATGTATTAAATCAACAGAAGTATAAACAAATTTTGTGACAAATGATAGGCAGAGCTATCGGTTCCAACATGCCGGTCAAATTATTGGTGCCACATGTAGCCTAAAAATTGGACCTGTTATAGAATTAAAGAATTTGTGAGGCTCTGCACATTAATATTATATTAATGCCAGTTTAGAAAAACAGAATAGAACAATCAGGACTCTCCACATGTTTTCACCATACTCTGGGATCTTCAAAGTCTTGTAGCAATATCTGTAAATTTTCTTTCAAACCCTAACCATAGAAATTTACAGGATCTAGAAGGACCTGCAAATTACTAAACACATCAACTGAGCTCTTAGACAAGTTTATTTGTACAGCCTGTTCTCAAAAGGCTACCATACTCCCCATCATATATCATACTACTCCACTATGTACTGTATACGTCTGCACTGTACACATTGGTCACAATGAGACACAATGAAACGTTCAGCTTCTTGCACACTGTAGTTACAGTCAAGTTTTTGTTTACATTTGTTTCTCCCAAAAGACCATTTGGATTTCATGAAACTATTGGCTTTGCAGGCACTTTAGCTATGTTAGTCATGTGTTTTTGGTTTCAGATTCTTCCCATTCCTATTTGATGTGGTTACACAATTCATGTCAAGGGGACTTAGGACAGTTAAAGTGAAGTGTTGCTGGAGATGAAAGGCGGCTTATGCAAATGTTCGCTGTCTTCATCTAATATTAAGCGTGACCACCAGAATCACTTAACTCTGTTGAAAGTAGTTAAGCATGTACATTTGTGCCTTATGCATAATGTACACTCTTATGTAAAAATCTCTCTCTGTTTTTCAGGGTTTTGACGGAGTGTGTGCTGACCTGGTCGCTCAATGGCCCTGACTGTGAACTTGATTGGCCCCTCGCCATGGGGGTTCCGAATATACGGAGGAAGGGACTTTAAGAAAGCTATAACTGTATCAAAGGTACTCGTCAACAGCCTTGTCACACCTTATCAAACCATATCTTCTGTTTTTGACAAAATGGCCTGCAGTAGCATGTCATGCAAAGTCAACTTCCTCATCACTGCATTGCTTTTCTTGTCTTTGTTTTTGTCCATGACTGCTTCGTACCTGTTTCCTTGACTACTGAACCCATTAGAAAAGAATGGAAGTAGATTACATTAGAAGGAAGCCACTGATTACAGTTACAGTGGAAGTTTAGGTGGGAGGTGACGGGTTCCTGATCCCAGAGTCTGTGCTCACATGTGTACATTACCACGTGCATTGACTCTTCCCTCGTGCATTTTGTATTTACGGATCATATTTTCTCAAGTGAGAGTTCAAAAAAATGGATGGACCTATATAAGAGGAAACATTGTCACAGGCAGAACACAGTAAACACCATCAGGAAACCCTGCTTAGATTAACTGCGGTATGCCAGGCCAAAGACACTCAGTTCTGCCCACTGCACATCCTGGCCTTACATCACTGCCTGGATTTTTCCAGAGCGGCTTTCCCAGTAGCTCCTGTGTGAGCATAAAGGATAAGTTATGGCAGAACAGAGTTTCGCATAGAACGGTTTTAAAGCTCCTTGAATTTCAAAAGCATTTATTGTTTGCCCTCTCTTGACAAGTTATGCTAGAAAAACAGGTCTCCTCATAAATAATGGTCTTCCTGACTGAATTTGTGACTGCTCTCTAGTAAACAAATCATGTTTGCTTGTCTCAAATATCAAACAGAGAAACAGTTCCCTGCAGAGAGTGAACTGTCTTCACTAAATTTTTTAGTCTGGTTAGAGGAATGACCCCCCATTGTCTGCCGACAGTAAAGCAGCTATTGGGTTGGACCTTCCTAAGTGTTTGGCCCTTGGCACAGAGACGACATGGATGCCCTCCTTTATTCCTGTTGGCCTGGGAGATAGCTTGCCCCTGTTTTCTTGGGCACAGACCCTGGAAAAAGAACCCCCAACTGCTTTTAGTTTATGTGTAACCAGGCGTGTCTTGATTAGAAAAGGCACGCTCTATTGTGGGTCACCACAGCAACGCTTAATTGCCTCTCGATTGGGCCCACAGACATGGCACCTATGCCCTCTTGCTTGGCTGAACTCACAAACAGGCTGTTGACTGGCATTCTCTTTGCATTCAGCCATTTTTTTTTTTTGTAGAGACAGTAGAAGGAGACTTTCACTCACACTCATTGGCTCTTTGTTTTCCTTTGCATTCTTGGTTTTATTGCCTCTTTCTGTTTTTAATTGCTAGGCGAGCACTGTTTGTGACGAGTGTCATACTTATTTCTAAGCCTTAAGAATTGCAGAATCGACCTCAGTTTGACTTTTGTTTTATTAAGCCTGCGTGTGGGGTGTGTATGCCTTGGACACATGAACCAAGCCGAGAGCAGGGTCTGGAACATTACGTTTCAGGCCATTAGTGTGGAATTCCCTGTGATGCGGCAAGATAGCATTGGCTTTGACATGTAGTGAGCCTGGTGGCAAAGGTCAAGCCCAGTCAAACCATCAAGTAGTGTCACACTAATGACTTCTCCCCAAGGGTGTCATGAATCTGTCAGCTGTTGACCAGCACTCGCTGCTTTTTCCATGTGTGTGAAAGGCTCTGTCTGCTATTGATGTATTCTAGTACTCATGCTATGAAATATTGAGAGACTAAAGAAGCTTTTCAACACAGTTTCACTTTT
Source organism: Apogon hyalosoma (assembly GCA_037367295.1). Taxonomy (NCBI): domain Eukaryota; kingdom Metazoa; phylum Chordata; class Actinopteri; order Kurtiformes; family Apogonidae; genus Apogon; species Apogon hyalosoma. The sequence goes on from JAPQRP010000030.1 coordinate 23,609,121, forward strand.
GCTCCATTTTGATGCTCAACCACCATCAATTTCTGCTCATTCTACACCATATGATGCAGAGGTCTACCAGGAATAGACCTATTATCATCTACAACTATTATAGAATATGATAATCTGCATCTGGGTGAAGTCTAGGGAAGGTTAACATCTGAAGAAATTAAACTACAATAATCTACACCAAACTTATATTTTTGGGTAGGTAATTACTTATATTTTCAGGAAAATGTATTTTGAAATGAGAAAAAATTTATAAAAAAAAAAAACAGTTTGAGGAGTTATGAGTGTAAATGTTTGGAAAGGGACAAAGTTTTCTGCTGTCATTCTGGGTTCATTTTATAAACTCTCATAAATAAACTACATTTGTTCCAAATACATTGCTTTTTGACAGTTATATTATTTATGTTATATTCTAAACACACGGTGTTTAAAATTAATAAATGCATATATCTATGCAAAATGCATTTCAGTATAATGTTAATATTATTTGTATGTTATAAATAGTATTTTAAAAATGTACATGACATTGATAATTGAAAGAAAAATTAACAATAAAAAAAAAATTAAAAAATTTGATATTTACTTTTGTTGTCCACCCGTGATGCTGCCATTTTTCAAAACTCTTGCTATTTAGGTATGATAAAATATATGTTTCCTCGAACCAATTATTAGGTTGTAAAATAGAGGGTTTAAGGTATACACTGAATACATTTTAGGATGAAAATGTCATAGGTACTTCACTTTTGAGAACTCTGTAATTCTTACAAAAAAATGGACGTAAATTCTTTTGTCCTCCGAGATCCATTAGTTTTTGATATTTTTCATTTGAAAATATTTGAAACTAATTTTTGCCCTTTGAGTGTGTTTAAAATGGCATTTTCAACCTTTCCAATTATGTGTAATATCTGTCTTAAACTTGTCTGGTTCAAAAGTTATGAATCAAATGTAGTGGGCTGTCCATCTGTGACACACCCACACACACACACACACACACACACACACACACACACACACACACACACACACAGCCACCCCCGTCTGTCTGTGTGCTACATACAAAACTATCTGCATTCATCAAGTAATCACCTGAACACAAAAGGGGAACAAGTTTAGTTCCCTCAACTAATCATTTATCCTCCCTCAAGTTTGATGTGAAAACTGTCATTAAAATTCTAAGCTATCCAAAATGTTGACCCCAAGAATTTGTTTGTTACTTGTTTTTACTGAAAATCTATAATGGTTATTTGTCTGCTAATAGTTAGTATCAGTATCAACCCAAAACTTTCTTGATTATTCATAACTGCCTATTGTATGCTTGCCACATAGAAAGAAGCTGTAAAGCATTGTGTGCAGAAGCTGAGGGCTGTAGGAATTAACTGGAGCTCATTTCTCTATTCAACAGGTCAATGAGGGCAGTAAAGCACAGCAGGCAGACCTGCAACCTGGTGACATTATCTTGGAGATCAATGGGGAAAACACTGCAGACATGCTGAATGTTGAGGCCCAAAACAAGATCAAGAGCTCCAAGACTCATTTGCAGCTGGTGGTGGAAAGGTATGCCTGCATATTCCATGAACTGGAATAGGGGAAAAAAGGAAGACAGATTGACATGCATTTGTACTGAGTCACACCTACAGCAACTATTCACATATTTGTGTGGCGCTAACCTGTACACAAAGACATACAGTACATAGACGACAGCAACAATGAAACAGCCCTGAATGCTTATTTTTTGTGCCACAGTGTTCCCAGCTTCCATCCGTCTGCTCTTGACACTGTTTTTATCTTTATCACGCCACCACTGTACAAACAAAACAAATGATCGTAATCAGGGGAAATGCCAGCATGGACCAGAGCCTCACTGTTCTCTTCTCCGGCGCTTCTTAATAAATGCTGTTTTGAGATTTGCCAAGGACCTATTTGGATGACAGGGAGTTGGCTACTGAAAAGGTTTTCCTTTAGCTAGGGTTGCTCTTGGCTGGCATGTTGATTAAAATCCTCCCCAAATTCATGTTTCTTGTCACTGTTGCCCTCGTCACTTTGTCTATGGTCTGTCTTATTGCATGCGGCCACTCATGCAAACGATGTATACACACCCACACACACTCGTGTGCTTTCACATACTTCCTTCTGGATGTCTCATGTCCATGTGAGTGAATTTTTCCCTACTGACCTCATGTCTACCACCAAGCCAGAAAAAACATGAATACTCCTGGGCTGCCCAAGTACAATGCCACTGTGCCATATCTTTAATCCCACTCTGAGACTGTCAGTTTGTTTTGGCTGGAAGACCCCTATCAGCTTCCCTTCCAGTCCTAGTCTTAATACCACTCACCAAGTGTATAATCTATTTAAATTATATTCAGACAAGCACTCAAGTCTGTAATTGAGCAGAACACATCTGATTTGTTCTCTGTCCTCCTCCTTTTCAAGTTTAACATCTGGTTGGCCATCAGTGATGTGGGTACTTGATCTGTTCACACAGCTGGTGAACAGAATCCCACCGAATGGAGCTGGCATAATCCCATTCTCAGAATAGAACAGTGTTTCTTAAAGGCATATAGGCAGCTGTGTATTGAGATAGTCTTTTAGTGTTGATGCATTGATTTAACCAGACCCCAGACTCTGTTAACTGACTTTATTTTATTGCGCAAACTACCAAATCATCAGTGTGTCTTCACTGACCCTTTTGAAGAAGTTTGTTTTTAGTTGAGCTCTGTTTGCAGTTTCTTGTTTTTTGCTTCACTGTTCATTGATTCCTTCTGGATGTTTTCATTCTAACCAAAACATTTGTCATTGTTAATGTTTTTTTTTTTTTTTTCCTTTTTCTCCTGTTCCCATCCGTAGAGCCAATACACTTATGGGTATGACTGTACCACACACTACTATAGCAGTACTAAAGAATTTCATCTGTGACACTGTAATACAAAATATGTTTTGCTACTTATTTTAACAAATGCCTTAAACCTTGAAAACTCTGTGACAGTCAAATAAATTCAAAATCCAGTTACTTCATTACCGTCAGATTTTCTAGAAGCTGTGCTTTGACTTTACAATGTATATGTGCTTGAACATGTCATTATTTAGTGTTTTAATATTGCAATTCACAGAGCATAGAGGAATTCTTACAGTGCATACTTTACAAGAATCTGCCTCAGGCAGGTTATGTTCAGGTTCTCTCAATGATCGCTATGAGCAGCTATTCCCAGCAAAGGGTTTCAGGTGCTGTTTTATTTTAGTTTCTCATCTCTGTGGTATCAGGTCCCACATAGTGTTTTTATCAGAAAAAAAAGTATCCATAAAGCAAATGAAACTTACTGGTTTAAAAGTTTGATTGTTGACCCACAATCTTCTCAGGCCTTAAAACCACAATTACTTTTGATGTAAGTGGTAGAAAGAAGACTGTCAAAGAAGCATGACATTATCAATGCAATTCCAAAGCAAATTTTTCAGGTTTGTCACGTTACCATTTTTCTCCATGGAAGAAAACTCTCTGGGCCTCTGCTTAGCTATAAGTTTTAATGGCATCTGTATCCTGCACACAGTATATGCAGCTCAGGCCACGAGAGGTGTGTTTCTGAGTGATTTACCACAGGCATTTAGGCCTTCCTGTGTGCTTCATTACCCCGGGCTCAATCGAGAGCCAGTCAGCCTCTGGCCCTGCAGCCAGGGGGCCACTCTGTGTTTGCGTTGGCGTTCGCTGCCCATATTTTCCCTTCAAAATTCAATGATGGAATTGCTTACAAAATGTGCTTTCTATTAAAGGAAGTAAAGCAAAAGTAACTAGCTGGAAAGAGAAGACACACAAGACAAATATTTTTGAAAGGGGACAACGTCCTCTCTAACTGTCCTAAAGTAATCTGTAAGATTAATTGGAACACTTTACTGAATACTTGCCATTTGAAATATTTTCCCCAGCCTTTAATCCTAGAAGATTCTGACTTTAGATCCTTGAAAAAATATAATCACAAAATTAGGATTGTTTTTTGTTTTTGTTTTTTTTATCACTCAGCATTTTGTGTGCAAATAAACGATACTACAAAGCTAATATACACCAGCTGTCAAGTCTTCAACCACTTTAGCTTGACTTGCCGTACTCCTTTTGTGGCTTTTTTCCCTCATTTTTTAATTCAACAGATAACGGATATTTTGTTCAGACAGATGTCTCTTTTCAGTGAAATGACTTTAAGATATTAACATTGATTTTTTTTTTTTTTTTTTTTGCATTCTAAGACCTGAACCTTCCAGTCCTGGACAGACCAACGGCATCACCACCCCAGAACAGCTCACCGGACGCTTTCAGGTCAGTGCTTAAAAACCATAAAAGGAGCCTGATCTGTCTAGTTTGTCCTGATTACTTGATGTAATTTGTTAACTATACACCACCTCTGTTTTTGTTACTGTTTATTTTGGATAATGCAGCATTCTGAATTTTTTGATACATGTTTTTCACTGTGTTCAGTATGGCAGTAGGAGGATAGTATTTCATACTTGCTCCAGTCCTGACAGCCTGTTTGGACATTATATTTTGGGTTTTCTGCACCTTATACTTAAGTCTTCTTAACTTCAACCTACAGTCCTGCTTAGTAGATGTTGCACTAGTCAGTGTCAAAACAAGATTAAGTCATACCCAGGCAGTCACATCACTCTACAGCTGAATGAGTTGACCAAAACCTTTCAGATGTTAAATTTGAAACTGGTTTATTTATGTTTGATACCATTGGTATTTTAATATGCTATAGATATCACAGCTTTTAGTAGCAGCAATAAGCTAGGACACCGCTGAGTATAAGGGACACATTTGAGGGCATTTGGACTATTCTTGCTACTAAGGAAGTGCTTGTGTCAGGACGTTTCGAGTTAAATAATCATGAAAATGTAGAATTCATATTGAAAACCACAGCATGTTGCAGAGAACAAGCTATTCTGGGAAATCTTGTGTGCAGTGTGTGACTGAAACTATGTTCCTGTGCTTGCAAACGGAACACAAGTATTTGACAGAAGCTGGTAAGTGTAACAGACTGATTCCCTCAGACAAAAAGGACAACCTGAGTGTGGAGTATAGGGCAAAGATGTACTGATTTATGAAATACTTTTCTTTGTTGCACATTGGTTTTTAAAAGTGAAATGAACCTATTGTCCCCCTATCAGGACATCTTTTTTCAAAAACTATTTCATGCTCAGACAGTGCTTATTTTTAATACATGCTACTTCCTAGTGATGCCAAATAGCTAGGAGGAAATGGGTAATCCACACAAATTCAAAGCTCAGGAAATAGTGATTCCTGAAAAACAGCTGAAGTGATAAAGGTCAAGTTATGCTTTTTAGAAACCAAGGCACCAATATCCCTGTGATGTCATGTGTTGTAGGAGGCAGTAATAGTGAGTCGGGATGAGAACCAGAACTACACAGAGTACACCATATCCAGCCCTGCATCACTGTCACCTGGACCTTATTCACCAGACCCTCCTGCCAGTCCTGATGGAAAGAGAGAGAGGCTGATGCCAACCAACAATAAGAGGTAGCTACATTTTGGCTGGACACCTAGAATGAGTTTGGAGATGAAAAAGTAATGAAATCTAACATTGCTTCATCTATTCTAGTTGAACTTATAAAGCCTCAACCAGCTTGTCCACTGCTGCTACATTACTGTTCCAATGAAAGCAAAGGTTTAGAGTGTCTGAATTTGTACACATATGATCCAGCTGCCTTTAAATTACAATTGGATCAGAAATTCTTTCCGTATTGTATTGGTACGAGAGAATGTCCTGAGACGTTTTAAGGCTTGACATGTTTCTTTTTCAGACTTGCACCCATTCAGTGGTTAAATAGGCTTATGTCCGGACAAAAGGTTGCAACAAGTGCTCTCTTGACTCCATAGTAAATAGGTAAGAGAGTAATGGACAGAAAGTGGAGCCATGGGATTGTACTGTAGTAACAAAGGATATGCACAGGATATCACATTCCACCATTTGCATTCAGTTTAACAAAAGGCAGTGAATGGAATGTTCACCGTGCTTTTTCTCTCTCTGGACATTTGTTGACCCTTTGGACAAGTTTGTAGGTCACAGTTCAAACCCAATAGGTTTCCTTTACTGGAGTGTGTTATTAATATAATGAAAGTCTTTAGTACTATTTAGTACTATTTAGTGCTATTGCACTTATATTTTAGTTTTGTATTTTAGATATTAGCATTAAAAGCAGCTGTATTTTTTTTTTCTTTTGAAAGGTGGAGTGGGGTAATAAAATCACATTTCTTTCAACTGTTTTATATGAAATTAATGAAGCTAGGAATATTCCATCAATCAGTCCTGATCATTCACTCACAAGATGGTTGCAAAACATCCAGCAATACACAGGATACATGTGTTCACAATATAATGTATACCTGATTATGATTTCCTGCTGTCATTCTGTTATAGTGTCCAGCTGCGTTCGTGGTCTCCAGAGGAGAGAAGTCACAGACTGTCCAGACCGCTATCACAGGTTGGTTCAGGTTTTATTGACAAAAACTCCCCTTTTTTTCCTTTTGTTGCTGCTGTAACAGTTGTTAGGTCTGTGTTCAGAAACAGTTTATCAGTTTCTTTGTCAGTAACTGCCTACCCTGCTGAAGAAATGCAGCTCAGTTCCAACTATAAATTGTCTTTAGTTAGAATAATTGGAGCTTAGTGAGCTTAGTACTGTCTGCTGGAACTAGAATAAGAGGAAAGAGATGGCTCTGTTTCTGTATTTGTATTGTTACACATTTTTCTGAATATTATTGTTTTCACAGTATAGAGTAGTAGTAAAGTATGCAGAATGTCCCAGTGAAGACTGTTATTTTCTGTAGCTGCATATCTGATTTCTGGTCTCCGTGAGAGGTACTTGAAGTATTTTTTTTAACTGGTGCTAATCCAGAATTCTTGGCCTTTCTTCTTAAATGTTATCAGAATATTTCTTGTGAAAGGTGTGTGGACTGCAGTCCTCTGAATGTGAGCCATCATACAAAAGCAGGAAACAGAAATTATTTGACATTTTTCAAGCAGGGAGGGTGTAAACTAAAAAGGTCAGTCTTTTTAAAATATCTGACCTTAAGATGAACAGCAGCCTGAAGCTGTTACATTCGTAGTCTCTTCAAAAGAGGAAATACGCATCAAAACAATGGCCTTAACCTTTACTTGTCTGAATGGAGAGTCATTAGTCTCAGTTAGCAGTAAAATATGGAAAGTGGTAAAATGTAGACATGAGGTTATCGTGAGAGTGCAGCTAAACTATGCTGTGCTTATTTACCATTCCAACAACAAAACCAAGAGGGGGGACTGAGGCGTCTGGAAAGACTTCAGTGAGCTGAAGAGAGAAAATGTTGTGGGAAAGTTCGTCATAAGCTATTTCAGCTATGCCTACATGCTTAGTCTCAAGCTTGGGTCCCACTGAAGACAGAACATGTGAGATGACAGAGCAGGAAAAAACATACAAGACCTTTTGTAATGGCACAAGGAATTCCAGCCATTTTTATAACTTTTGTGGACATTACATAAAGTTAAAAAATATGCAAGGCTATGAACTTCAAAACATTCAGGCTTTCCCTCTGTGAAGTCGCCAGCTGAGAAGATCCATTTTTAAGTTCTCTCCTTGGGTTTGAGATTCCTCTTGTTCACACGGTAAATTGAATATAGATGAACTGTCACACACAACAGCCTCCACTCTATAAAAGCAGAAGCTAATGTTACAAATGTTGATTCTTTTCACACTGGAAGCAAGATGACCAAGTCTAGCCATGATGTAATTGAGGTCCAAGTGGGTCATTTGAGGATGCTATGATTTGTTTTCCTAAACAGTTTTGACCACTCATTATTTACCGTAAATCAAGATGTTCTTAAGGATAATAACTAATTTGATGTGACTGCAAACCACATGGCATGCCGTCTCCTTCCAAGTTGTTTTAGCTCAGGGAGGGTGTGCAGGATGTCTGTGTGTGCCGACATGAATCAGCTCTCTGACTGGCTCACTGTTAACAGATCCAACTCAATGATATGTGATGTTGACTTGGCTAACAGACACCCCAGGCAGACAGTGGACTAGACTGGAGATGACAGAGCGGCCAAGTGTCAAGCCTTTTATTCTTTGAAGTGATTTTAACTTTTCTGCCTGTGGCTCAAATAGATTTCGATTCAGGAAGCAAGGTTGTTGTACCGTCATTAGATCTAAAATTGACAATATTTAAGTAAAAACCACATGGGCTTTTCTCTCTACTCTTTGTTAAGACATTAAACTAAGTGTCCCTGAGCTCACGGTGTTTGATTTGGCAATATAAGTATCATGAATGCAAGCTAGCCCAATGGGAAACTGATCACATCCTATGTATTGCATGCTATATATTGTTTATTTGCAATTTCCTTTAAGCCCCCAAATCATACAGTTGGTGGTATTTTGTGCATAATTTCAAAACCACTCCAGAGCAAACTTAAAGGCTGAAAGCCAACAATCCATATTGCATGAAAAACATCCATTTTGACCAACAAAAAACACTTAAGGAGATGTGTTGTGGCTGATAATTTCATCAAGCTTTTGGGAAGAATCATTCTCCTGCTATGGGTGTCCATCCGGGACAGGGTCACATGTTTGTGGTATTTGCAAGGTCACCCCTTCTCCCATTCTCCCTACCATTTTTACAATCAACCTCTGTTATTTTTGTGTTGGAATGATTTTGTATCCTCTGGGACACATTACATTCCTTCTATCTTCCTCCACTCCAATATCAACTTATCCTTTTTTGACTTTTCATCCCTCTGCAGTGGTATTTGGTGGTTAAAGGTCAAGCTCACTGTGACATCAAAAATCATGTTTGGTCATAATTCAAGAATTCCTACATTAATTAAGACACTATTTCACACACGTGTCAAGATAAAATGATGACATAAGGTTGGGTGTTTTATAACTTGGATTCCCTTCATCTAGTTTTAAGGATTGATCACTGATTAGAGGATATTCATGCAGAAAAAGGAAAAATAGAAACTTAAGCTGTTCATCCAATAGCTTTAACATAAAGTAGTTATGGGTTTTAAGAAGATGCTGTTTGATTTGGAATGTACACTCTGATTCGTACTGGAGACCCAGTGTTTATCATCATGCAGCCTTGTAGAGTTGAGATTTTGGGTTTGGCTGAACCCTCCACCAGAGGATGTCTACCCTTGTTTTAAAGCAGTGACGAGTCTCCAGCTGCAGTGCAGTGATTAGTGAGTGGAGTTCTTTCAGAGCACTCAGCGGGGAAATGGCTGGAAAGAGGCCTACCATGGGCACAGTGTGCATAATGCTGCTGTGGCTGGAGCCATCGTGACAAGGGCCTCTGTCCTGACTGAGAGGTGCAGAGTGCTGATGTATCAGGTGATCAGTCTCTCTAAAAGGCTTTTCCACCCCTTGTTTTGGCTCCCTGAGTGAGGAGAGTGGGATGCGCAACAGGATCCTCTATTTTCCAGAGTGTTGGATATCCTGAGAAAATGCCCTGTACAATAGTGGCTGTGATGGCAGAGGCAGTGGAAGGCTGGTGCGGCTTTTCCCTCGCGTCACAAGGCCTGTCGTTGTGTGACAGGAGTTGGAAGAGAGGGGGTTGTGGAGTGGAGTGGACACCAGGGAGCTAGCTGACATTCCCAAACTGTACTTTACACCACTCTACACGGTGTTAAGACTACTCCAACACAGCAAAGGTCTTTGTGCTTCATCATACCATTCAGACCTCCACATAGACCACACAGAAAATGTGTTACGCACATGAGGACTGCAATGTAGATATTGGATCTCTATCATACTGAATACAATTTTTCAGTGAGGGATTTTATGCTTTTCTCCTCATGTGTGATACAGTGTTTGTGTGCAGAGATGGACCATAATAACACTACGGCTGACCAGAGTCACTGATTTCACAAGTTGAAGTTTTAGCCTGTGTTTTATCAAGAAACATTAAAATAAGACTCTCAGCACTTTGGATTCATCATTTCCTCAGTTATACTGACATGATGTATTATACTTATTTGTGTTGCAGTGCATCAAGTATTGTAGAATTACTGCCATGATCTCCATTATTACCACTGGCAACATATTGTGTGTATAGTAGTGATGTGCATCTCTCCCTTCTAAGATTATATAATGCACATGTAGATATTGGCCTGCTGTGTATTTGAGGACCGATGGATTTTAATGCAAATTGATTTGGTTGTAGTGCAGTGCAATCTGCCACAGTTTAACGTAGATGTTAGTTTTCCATTAGAGATTAAAATAAACCTTTTTTTTTTTTTTTTTTTTACCTTTTTAAAAGTAGATATAGTTCATAAAAGAAGAGATCATCCCAAATGTGGAGAACAGGAATTGTCACATAGGAATCAGTTGCCAATGACATGCACACCTCATTACCACACACTTTGCATTTGACAGTTCTTGAGTAATTTTTGGGTGGTTTTCTTAGATGTACAACTCTAACATACACATGAGATCTTGTCTGCTTTGTGTCTTGTGGCTTGACTAATTGTATTACATTAAATGAAAGCCCACTCTCTACTTCATGTAAGGTTTTTAGAGGTAAAAAGGGCTGTAGATCCTGTGATGACCTTGGTCATTGCTGAGCTGTAGCTGAGTTTTGACTAGAAACAGTCTTTAATATCTGTATCTTTATCTGTGTGTTCTTTCTTGTGCTAGCGTTGCTGTCATAACTTTGCTGTTATTGTACCATATGAGTGTTTTGTTGTGCCAGCTTTGGACTTGATTGCTGTTCTACATAGCTTACAAACAACTTTACCTTTCTTATAAAAATTTCACACAAATCTTAGATTTTAGATTTAATGTCCCACTCTACACTCACTGTGTTTAGCATTGTCATGTTGTTAAAAATGTGCTACAGCATTACTGTCATTACTTTCACAGAAGGTCAAAAGTCGATATAAGACTGAGCAATGAGCAGAGCCTCCTCAGCCTTAGGACCAATGCTTGGAAAAGCCCATTTATAACCTCACTTTCATGGTACATTTGCATCAATTCAGGGTCTGTGTTTCGATGTAGTCATATCTTTAAAATAAACATTGGTTGCCGATGGATATCTTTAAAACCTTAGACTATAGAATTTTTATCTTGAGTTTGTCTGATTCCTGGAATAATTTGAGAATTTAAAGGTTTACAGTCCATTACTGGTGCCCAGAAATGTGTATGACATTATGGTTATTTGGTTCCAATTCATTAGTGTGATTTTGTTCTATGCCGTGTGGTGAGTGACTTTCTTCAAGGCCTTTTATATCCACTAGTTCATCACAATGAGAATGGAGGCAATGGCATCCTACATTCCAGGAAGCGGGGCATGAGATTGTATCTGAACGGACCAACCACCGTCATGATTCAGAGCATCTGTTTATATCATCAAGAAGTGACCACAACGGGACCTCTGTTTGATTGAACAGAGCCAAAACCAAACTGCTATTCACAAGACATGACCCATCACTGGGCCATTAGGACCAGGCTCTATGTCTGGCTTTGCCGTTGTTGCACTTTGAGGTTCCTGAGGGTTGCCTTAGTGGGCTGCCGGATCCTGTGCCTGGATAGGGTGGTTGCTTTAAAAATATCTCTCCTATTGCACGATGGCCAGATCCTGCAGGGTGACTGTCAGCGTTGGACTCATGCAGACCAAACATTTCCTCTGTGTACTAAATTTGGTGAAATGGCCATGACTGTGTGGCATGTGTCACTAAGCTTTTTATCCAGTGAGCATCGAAAGTATCTATCCATACATCCTACATCCTACATCCCATACATCTCCATTGACCACTTTTTTTTTTATACCCCAGTCCAGCTCTCAAGCCAGCAGCTGGCTTTGTCTTGCTCTATTCTGGAGTTTGTGGTGGACTGGAGTGCAAAGTTGTGGTCATTTCTTTGGAATAGAAATAGAGACTTGGCATGCTAGAATGGAACTACGTTTATATGTTTTAAATGAAGTTCATTTCAATCACATTTTAGATTGTGAGATGTAGATGTCAGTCATTGGAAGACTGTTGTTTCCTTCTAGGTAAATGCACGTCGCCTATTGTAGTATCTCCACCAGCACCTAGAAATACATATCTGTTTCTTGATGATGATGGTCTGGAATGATGTACTATTTCAGGTTTGACATGAGTGGGACTGCTGTTTGGTTTGGCAGGCCAGGACTCAGCTAAGCCAAGCCAGTGTCGGGGGAGTGGTGCTGGCGGTGGCCACAGTGCAGGGATGTTTTCTTCTTCTCTGCACAGTGAGCTCTGTGACTGGACAGTGTGAGGCCGTTTCACGTGGACTCGTATCCATTAAGCCTGGGGTCCATTGTGGCCATTACATGGGCAGCATGCCTCTCCTTATCCCCACTGATTGATCCATATGCCTGTTTTTCTTTCCCCTGGAGTGGAAAAGCAAACTAGGGGGCTTTTGATTCCCTGAGCTTTCCAAGCCCCCATGCGCCCCCATGGGGACACATGGCCCTGCAAGTTTTATGGAGAAATGTTGGCGGGGAGAGATGGGCCTTTTTACTGGTTAGTGCTGTTTACGAAGGTGGTTGAGGGGTATGTCAACATTCCAAAAGGTGTTGTCAAGGGAACGACGTGTGTAACTGCCCTTCACTGTCCTCATGCCAGAAAAAACAGACATAGCTGCTTGTATTCCCTACTTTTACACAAGACATCAGCTTCGTTTTTGGGGAATGGTTACTATGGCTATATTTTGTTGGTCATAAATCATAATTGTTAGCTGGTTAAACAGCATTAGCAGTTAACACTCAAAATCATTCTGCAAACACTGAGTCACCATAAATGCATGTCCTGCTGACATTTTAGATTTATGTTTTAGCCATTAAAAGAAATTCCTGTCGAAATATGAGCACTGGGCTGTACTACATAATATTGTTCTGCATGTTGAATTGTCACACTGTATTACAGAGCACAATTACATATGTTTGAAACCAGTCATACAGGTGGTTTCATACAGTGTGTGCAATGTTTGCCACATGTGATTACTGCAGTTGTGATGCTCTGACACTCCTAAATCACTGAACTTCATCACTTTTTATAGAGGGATTTTCTGATGAGCTGTCAAAAGTAGCACCACATCTAGACCCCCCAGCTCCAGCTTTGACTATTTTAATCCAAATACTTTGTTGAAAATAAACTTGTTACTGTCCTATTATTGATGCGTATAAAAAGAAGGGCTGTAAGTTAAAAATGTCATCAAGTCTGGTGATTTTTACTCAGACCATGATTAACTCCAGATGTCTAATGATCTGGATATGCATTTCCAGTCAGAGCCATGTGGGGAATTTAATATGGATGAAAAATGTGTTGCTTGTAGCACCCTTCGAGGATAAATAAACGCCGAGCCTCGTTTTCATTCTTCAATGCATCTCATGCTTTTGGTGGCAGTGAGAGTGAGTGCCTCCTTCAGACCACCTACTCTTATGATCACATGAGACGGCTTTGGCTTCTCCCCCTTCAGAAAGTTTTAACATTGTTTCCTCTACATTACACACTTTTACATTTATCTGCTGAGTTTTAGAAACAATAAAAACAAAGTCAATGTACAGTGAAATGTGGGTGCCTAATGATCTGTCTTGTAACATCTGCTTGTGAACTCTTTGCATATTAGTTTGTCTTCAAGTTACGGAAAGTGGGAACTGAATTCTCAGGGGCATAGAGGGAAAAAAGGAGCTTTGTCTTAACCAGTAAAGAGTGACTGATGCTCACAGTCTTCCTGTTGTCTTCATCTCTAAGCATTTCATTTGGTCTCTAATCTTGTACATATGGTTTATATCTGGAGCACTCTGATGGTGTGTGGCCTTGGAGAAGAAATTGAGAGAGAGGGAGAGGTACAAGCATTGGCACCACAAAGATCTGTCACTTTATTCCTTGTTATTGAATGCTGCACAGCCGAAAGTCCGGGCCAAGAATTCATATGTAGAAAGCATTAAAAAGGATTGAGGAGATTGAGCCTGACTTCTTGAGCTTAGTTTTTGTACTGTGTTATGATCTCGGTGCTGTTTATAAAGAGGTTTACTTCAACAATTCCCATTTTAAAAAGGCAAAATAAGCTTGCCCTGTAGTTATAAAGCTGAATCCTCTTCACAGCTATGTACAGCTATGACTGTAAAATTCAGATTATATAGAATAAAGGAAATGAGCTCCTCACATGAATGGATGTATTGTATATAGGAGCACTGAGTGCTGGCTTGGGGCCTTTAAAATGTTACCTGAAGAATTATGTTATTATCTGCAGTGTATCGGAGCCAGTGCTGAGAAGTGAGCAGAGATAACTAATAGGATGTTTTACAAACTAGTAGAATCAGCTTTAGATATTTATTACTTCGACTGAGATGTTCAGTTCAAGAGTTTTCCACTTCTAATGCACTTAAAATTCTGCTTTTCTTTTCTTTTTTCTTTTCTTTTCTTTTCTTTTCTTTTTCTTTACACTAGGCAAAGATTCCATTATTGCCTCTCAGGGTTTTGTAATCCAAGCAGTTTGAGCGCAAACAAAACCTCTGCATCTGTTTTCAGATGGTTAAAAATTCAGCTTTTGATGCTAGATATTGGTAGATCCTTTGTGTTTTCAGAGAGGTATGGTGTTAAATGTGTGACTACTGTAATTACCTGTTGTTGTAAAGATTTGTGAAAAGTGACTGCATTACTGCACTCCATGGATTCATAACAGAAGTAATGTCAGCCTCTGTTATGGCTTTTATTTTCTCTATTGAGATGGAACATCAGCATGTCACCTATGTTTATATTTGACATGGACAGAGAGGAGAGAGCTACAGAAGGACAGTGTGCATTTTAATATTCTGGTGGATTTCAGCCTCTGTAGCGTTTGTCTGCCAACGTTTAATGTTTTTGCAGAGGGTGAGGGAAGGTGACACCGGCCGGTAAATTGGGCATTGGCTCTTTCCTGCTCCATACTGTTATTATATCAGTCTTTGTTTATTGTTTGACCTCAGCGTCACTGCGTCGGGCTGCAGCTGTGGCTGAGCTGGAGTCCCTCTGTAACTACCAAACCGGTCTTAGTTGTTATCTGCACTTTAACAAGATGGTTCATACTTTGCAGAAACCAGCTGCAATAGATGAGGCAGTAAAAAAGGTAAAAGAATGTTAATAACATGGATTTTGATATAAAACGATGCCCTGTGTTCAGCCATATATTGTGTTTTATTTGTTACAGAATGTGGACACAGTAATGCACCATCATTCAGACATAATTATAGGGCAGAGTTCATCAGTGACAGTGGATAACGAGTAGGTTACCATCAGCCTCAGGTCTTTTGCTCAGGACCTCCACCAATGTACACTGCTGGATAGGAAACGCTGTACACAGGTCTTGATTATTACCCAGCCCAGGATGTCTGGTGCCCACCCCCCACCCCCCATTGTATTACAGCAGTCATGTCTGTGGTAGAGACGGTGAATGAGCAGTTATAGCACTTTCGTCCAGCACTACCAAGTTCCCTAAAATAAGAGCTCCTCTAGGCATCTCTGCAGTGTGCTGCTCGCCCATGCCCTGTAATTGAAGCTGCAGGGTGGTAATGATGATGCAGAGTGGCTTGCTTGGAGCCAGACTGAAGGCTCCTCCACTGGCACTGTCCCCAGTGTCTCCCATGGGCCTTGATCTGAAACAGCTGCCCTTACTACAAGATGCAAGCAAACAAACAGGAAATGGTGAACTGAAGTGGCATCATTGACAGAGGTTTGTTGATATATTTTCAGAGCTGCTGCAGCATGTTGGGCTGTAAATCTAGCCTTAAACATTAAACCAGTTGCACTTATTCATTCACTCACTTTAAACATGTCATTTAAGTTTATTTACAAAACACTTTCACAAAATAAGGCCAGCTTAAATCAAACTTTATGATAGTTCAGGCAGCCATAGTTATATCTGTGAAATCCACAGCTTCCCCCACTTACTGCCCTTTATAACTATGATAATATTCATTCATTTGTCCTGTATTGCTCTGCCACACTATTGCTAATAGATCACCTCCACCTCCCCCACCTCCTGCTTTTGCAGTATTGTGTTCATGTTTGGATTGTGTGTATTTGCAGTGTCATGCTTGCTCCGATTATTCCAGAGCCATCACTTAAGCAAAGTCTCTGCCAAACTCATGTATGCCATTCTATAATAAATGTCTACAGCAAAAAGACACAATAGATATTGCTGAAAGATCCTCCATAGTCCTTTAGAAATTGCCAGGCCTTTTACGTTTGTACTTGTTCAGGCTGACTTTGCCAACAAAACTGTTGTTAAATAGAGAGCCACCACACTAGATCTGACACATTTTATGTTCACGTCTTCAGATTTAAGTTGGAGGTGTCACGTTTTGCCAAATGTCACATTTTCCAGGGCTGTAGGCCTGTCTCGGGTCAAAAGAGGATCCAGCCTAGGGATGACTGTGGAATACATAATGGTTGAATGGAATGAAATAAACACCAGTCTACCGCACAACCTTCCACAGTTAATCCGCCATCTTTGCTGCTAATGTCTGTAGACATGTCTGCTACAGAGAGAATTTAGATTATAATGTAAGAAGTAATTTTAGAGTTTACTTTTGAATGTTAGCATGTTATTGTACATGCAGCTCTCATACCAGTGACATGGCCTTAATGATCCTGGCTGTGCTATGGGCTCCTGATTACAGTTCAGTTCAGCTTTAATCAGAGCTTCCTCCTCTAACCAGCCACAGGAACCAGGAAGAATTGGCTGATGATTTTCTCCAGTAGACCACTGGAGAAATTCCCATCTATAAAACTTGCTCCTATCCAAGACAAAATAATAGGCTTTCCTCAGCTCAGTTGTGCCCCTCCCTTAGTTTGTTGATGTATGAGGCATAGGGTCTCTGTTGACACCGTCAGGACACATGGATCGTAGCATGAAGGTTAACCATGTGAAAGACCAAACAATAGAATCATTATGACAACGACGATTACAACAGTGATGTTTAGGTCAGCCTGAGTGAAATATTACTGCTATAAAAGGCAAGAATTGGAGAGTTTAGACTGATGATATGAATGATTATGATAATTGGAGAGCTGCTCTGTTGGTCCAGACAAAGGTTTTTTTAACCCTACAAGGTCACTGACTCCTTGTCACAGTGGAGTGCTTGTTTTTCCTCTCTCCCACTTCCTTTTGTTTTTCTTTACTTCATTGCATTCCTCTTGAGTCTCATAGATCAGAGTTGTGATTTTATCTGTAAAATGTGCTCGTGGAGAGTATAAAGGATTCAGATTCAGTAGCCAGACACTTATATAACATAGGCTTGTTTTGCATTATGGTGGTTTTATAGACATGTACTGTGTGGCTTCACTCTCTCTTTAAGCATGTATGTCCATCAGGTACATGCCTTTGAGATTGATTCACAGCAGGAGAGGACATGGATGTCTACTACTTGTTCTCTGATGGTATGGAATATGTGATCTTATGAGCCTTCTGTTATTATTCTGGGTTTATCCTGGGAAGAATCGCAGGGATACGTTGCAGTGATCATTTCTGGTAAAGGCTTCTTGGCACGCACCACTAATCTGCCCACTCACTAAGGAAAAAGAAGAGGAAAATTGGACTCAATTGAGAACAGAGACATTGTTCAAAGAGTTGCTGAATTGGAAGCGGGTGCTGGCACTGGACGCACAAATCTTTGACTCCATCAGTGCCACTGTGTCAGCATCAAACTCCAGCATCAGCTCCAACAAGAATCTCAAGACAAGTACTGGTTCAAAGAGCTGGGTGGAGACACTTCTTCCTTGGACAGAGGTTATGTAACATCGATGCCAGCTGGTGACGGTTGAAGGCGAAAAACAGAGGGAACTTCGTTACGAAGGCTGTAGTCTTGAGTTGTATGTGGGCTGTTGGAGTCGTAGTCTAAATTTCCTGGATGGTGCACAGGCCTGAAATAAAGTAATTGGTTTGTTTCCCCAGCAAACTGGAAGTTTGTATGAGGTTTGTTCCTTTTTTCATCCAAGTGCAGTGGGTTTATTTTATGTGATTAGTAAATAGTTGGTGTTACAGGTAGACACGGTTAGATGCCAGACAGTGCAATTTGTTTGTGGAGATTCCTGACAGTAAAAATGTCTGGTTTGAGTTATGTGCGTTTCAGACTTTGACCAGGTGTGCAGACTGTGAACATTTGCTTAAGGTCAGTTCCTTTAGTGGCTCACTTGCACTTTTGTATGACATGATTAAATATAACTAAGATCAACCTTTGTAATGTTGACAGTTGTGTCTGCAAGAACAGCCACAATAAAAAATGTCACTTTCACATTTGGAGTGTTGTGAGCTTTGTGTAGAATAGATATTTGGCGCCCTCATCTGTCAATTTCCAGTTACACTCACTTTGCTAAAATTGAGACACCGAGCTCACAGAAACTTAATGCTTAGCACTTAGTTTTGTTGAATGACATTTCTGAAAGTCTTTGTCACAACATGAGACACTGTTGTCGAAGTACCATGAATAAATATAAGATTTGTACTGCATCTGGAACCTGTTGAGGGTCATGCTGGCTCCGCTGTTCCCATCAAATAAACACTAGGGTCTGTGCCAAACATCTGTTGTCACACAATCTGTCATCTGTCAGCTGAGGGGATAAGCACAGTGCTGGTATAAATGGTAATCAAGATTTAAAAAAAAATTGTTGATGGATGTTGCTGGGAGTTTTCAACAGGGGCAACTATCAGGAGAGGAATGTTGGGTGTGACTCAGGTAGTAAAGAAAATAAAGTGATTAAAAAAAAAAAAAATCAAACCATACAAAGTGCATCATGCTTTCTCTCTTTACTGCAGGTAGAGCTGTTTAGGCTCAAGTCAAAAATGACAAAAATG
The DNA here is from genome assembly GCA_037367295.1 of Apogon hyalosoma. Lineage (NCBI taxonomy): Eukaryota > Metazoa > Chordata > Actinopteri > Kurtiformes > Apogonidae > Apogon > Apogon hyalosoma. The sequence goes on from JAPQRP010000030.1 coordinate 23,627,946, forward strand.
ATGAAGCAGGAAGGCCAAACTTGGGAGTTCTGCACAGTCCATCTGGAACTCATTTAACATACTGATAAATCTCTCCTGTTTTGATCTTGAATGACTTTATCCTACATAATGACGTGTCAAACTTGTTTTATTCCACCTTGTCATAAAGTACAGTCTCCTCAGATTTAGAGCTTCCTGAAAGGATGCTACATTCATTCAGCACTGATCCACTGCTGGGGGAGCAGTGATCCAGAAATACTGGCCATGAATTCCTGCTTCTGCATTGAACATAGTGTGACTCTTTTACAGTAATGTTGCATCATGGTCTGAGAACTTGTTTCAGTAGATTCTTCAAGGCTGGAGTGTAAAGTTGGTTTCAGCTGCTGTAGGACATTTATCTTTCATGCTCATTCAGTCTCTCATCTTTTTACTGTTGCTTCTCATTTTTTCTCAGGAATTCTCTCCTTCAGATTACAGAAGTAACTCTGTGTCGAGCAGAACCCCCACCCCACCAGGATGCTATTCGCCTCATAGCCCCATTGATCCAGATGTACCCATGTCCCCTCGTCGCAGGTAAAGACGGCTAACATCACCTCCACCAGTACTGTAATAAAACATTTCAAATGTATTGTACCTCCTCTAATATTTTTTGCTATATGTTATAGTCTATTAATGTAACCCTAAATTGCGATTGCATAAACTTTCATTATTCAGATTATTTGTGCCGTTTGCATTAATTGTACTTCACAATATAGCTCAATCAGCAGCTCTGACATTAACTCGACACAAATATGGTGTGACAGTTTTGGTTGAATGAGGTTATATTAATGGTTATGAGAAATAAAGGAATATTGTACAGAGGGTGTTACTGCAAAATAAATTCAACAGAGTGATGCAGGACCACAACGTAAAACATAGGGGTTTTGGATTGCACTGAAGGAGTTTGTTTTGGAATTACTAACTCACTGTAGCTTAACCTGCTTATTATTCAGCTTCTTATGAAGAATTCACAAATTTAACCACAGACTGTATGGTTATTGTTGTTTTTGAGTTGTGAGCAATGTTTTTTTTTTGTTTCATAGAACAGCAGTGGTCTGAAATATAGAGTTATTTATATCACTGTTTGGACAGAAGTAAGTAAAGGAAATGAAGCTTAATTTATATAGCATTTTTAAAAGACATGATGATAAAGCGCTGCACACATAAATGGGAGAGCTGAGCAAAAGTGCATAACTAAAGAACCTAGCAAAAAATTCAGCATACAGACAGTTGCGCAACAAAGATTACAACACCTCAGCATGGAGCATACAGTACACACCAATGGACATATACATACATCTCATACATATACACACTGCACATTGTTGGACTATAAAAAGGCTTCACGATAAAGATGAATAGTTAAAAGCTGCTTTAAATGTTTATTAGTGAATATAAACTTAGCGTATTAATACTATATACTCATACATACATTACCTGAACTTAGCTGAGCATCCCATTTAAATACAATTTATAGTCTGAATTTTATGATTTTGTCCTTTAAAAAATGGGACAAGCAGTTAAAAGTCCAGATGTATCAGTAAATCTATCTTATCAGTCCATTCCTGTAGTAAGACTGAGTCAGCTAATGAATGCTATTGCACAGCTAACTTTTAGTACTTAAAGCTGTTTGCAGCTGTGTTCTGTGCAAACTTTGCAAATGACTTTGAGCCTTTGGGAAATTCTATATTATGTCCCTCACCTGCAGCTTCATCCCCTTTGATGAGGTGATGGAGCTATAATGTGACACATTTCACATGTGCAACTGTGCCTTCTGAACACGTTTTGTGTTCAATTAGACCCACCAATGTTTTTTTTTTTATACCACAGCAGGAATTAAATTTTTCCTTTACTCGCTCATAAAATCCTTTGTGTCCACTTGCTCTGCTGGAGAGCCTGGTGCCTGTATTTTCACAGTGCAGGATGGTTGACTTTGGCCCCAGTTCCCCCCTGTGCAGCCGCACAAAGTGATATGACGTGTCAGCAACTGTAGTCATATCCAAACACCACATATTCCCTAAAAAGTCTGATTTTATGTCTCCCCCTAATTGGCCCCCAGTCCAGAGCCCCCAGCCTGCACTCCAAGCCTCTCCCTGCTCCTCCCCAGCCAATCGCAGACCCAGTGACACCCATTTACCCACCCCTTTATGTCGCGTGGCCAATGAGTTTCAGCCCAGGGGCACACCTTTCAGTCAGGCTATTGTTTTTCTGTCTCGTCTGGTGTAGATAGAGGTGTGTGTTCTCCATCTGTGTGTGTGCTAATATTTTTTCTGAGTTATACTGAGTTGCTGTCGGAGCATTACACATACAGGCTCTGGAAAGAACGGTTGTGCTCGCTCTCTTTGATTCCTCTTTCTTTCTGAGGTGAGTGTTGTCAGTTTAAGTTTACGTTCTTTTTAATTCTTTTGTCAGAATACACTAGCTGTGGTTTACATTCATGCTGCAAGGAAACTGTTTCGAGAAATGTGGTTGGAATTTAGCCTTGTGATCTTAGATATGTTTTGACTACTCGCATTTTGAGTCTCTGCTATGACTAGATCATTGTTCCCAGTCTGTGTATGGAAACCACTAAGATGTTTGTCTCTGATGTAGACATTATATAGATGTGAGAACATTTACAAGCGTAATTCCCAGATGACAAGCCCCTACCAAGTTCACTCATACTTCATCAAATGTAACCACTTCCACTGCAGCGTATAGGGGTGTTTGTTCAGATGAATGCCGTTCTCTCTGACCCTCACTCTTATTTGTTTTCCTCCCATTTGACCTAGACTTTCCATTTGTTTTGAGATTGCATGTCAGGAGGGATGGTGAGCAAAGCGAAAAGGGAAATGGGTTGCTGAGGGTGGAGGGTGTGCTATAGAGGTCTGTTTTCAATTTGAATCATGTTCAGTGATACAGAAGAAAGGGTCTGAACATTTCCTTGGTTGCATATTTGTTGTCTTGTCTGTTTGCTGTCTCCTGTTTCATCCATGTGCAATTAACGGCAATCAAGTGTCTATTGCTGAAATGCAAACAGAAACAACACGTATTAAACACATTAAGACACAAAGGACTTAATGTGAATTTGCTGGACATATGTGATTATATATAAAATTGGCCAGAATCTCAACATTTCTTTAAAAAAAAAAAAGCCTAAAATTGGTGCTTAAGCTCAAACTTCAGGAATGCAAGCCAAATGTAAAAAAAAAATCCCTGTCTGAATACTTGCTGGCCCATTGTAATTTTGTACATCGTATCCATGTATACGTCACTGTAGCGCAAAACAGGTCAGTTTTTTCTTCCATCTTTCAGTCTTTTGTCAGCATTTAGAGTGCCTCTACATTCTGTGCTGTAACAGGCAGTTTGTAATGATGGTTTAGGGCATTGTGTCTGAACTGATTCTTCACACCACAGGTGTAAGTTGAGCAGTAAATATTAGTGTAGATCTGTTATGTGACAACAGGAAGGACAGCTTAAGTTGACAGATTCTGTAACACATTTAGCCACAGGTGAAAGGTAGGCTATAAAACAACACCTGATCCAAGTACTGTACCGGCCCAACCAGTTTCTACTGACAGCAAACACTCAGCAGCTCCCTCCAGATAAATCCTGTGTCAGGTCTCTTTGGTTTACTAACAAATACAGCTGTCTGTCCAGAATGTAAGGAACATGTTTCTATACTAGTGTCAGGGAGCAACTGGTATTCAGCTACACATTAAGTTTAGCAGAAACAGTAAAAAGTAACTGCTTTTCCACCACATGAGGGGTGAAGAATGTTTCTCGTAAATGAGCCACACTGTACTTGCTAATTTCTAAATTTGCTAACAGTATGTGCCACAAGCTGAAGTCTTCCTTTGTAGTCTTCCCACTTCTGTGCAGTGATGGGCTGGAAAAGGGCATAGCATGCAAAGTTATGGGACTATGGCTGGAGTATGGTTAAGACTTTACCACTGGTGTTTTGCATTTGAAAGCATTTCTTATATAGTCTACAGTTTCCACTTTGTGCCAGGTCATCATTTGAACTTTTGCATATTATAATCTTGGATTTTTTTTTCCTTAAGGCAGTTTCTAAATCAGAGCAGTGCCTCTTGTAATTGGATAGGTGCGTGATCCCGTTGAGCGTATGCACAACTTACACTGTTGGCCTTTTTCCTGTGGTGTGCAATCAACAGACTTTATGCTCGGAGGTCAAAGTCTGAAAGCCAGCTGCTGCTCCGTACTTCATTTCCTCTGGATTCACTTAACCCAGATTCACTTTTTTATACATGCAGGTTTTACTGACCACATCTCCCAGAGCGATGTAAGAGTTAGATGATTTTGATTACCTGTGACCTGTTGATATTGACATTTATTTCTGCGTTTCTCTGCAGCAGTTTGAACTCCGACTTGGCCATGCGCAAGTTTGACAAGGACTCAGAAGTGTACAAGATGATCCAGGAGAATAAGGAGTTCCGCACAGCACCTCGACAATCCACCACGTTTAAAATGCTGCAAGAGGTCCTGGAAGCTGATGAGAAAGGTTGGAAGCATTTACAAATTCCAATAAAAATATTGTATTCACCATGCAATACTAAGCTCCATAGTAGCGCTAAAAGATTCAAAAATATATTATGTGATTATCTGTCATAATTATTATTAGTGTTTAGTATAAAATATGTTAATTGAATACATTTACACTGCAGAGAACAATGTAACCGCGATGTCAAATACACTATAATTTATGTTACATCCTGCTGTTAACTGCTGCATCACCATCTTGAAATTATCCGTGTCAAAAGTGCATCATGCAAGCAGATATTCCATATGGCCGTCACCTGTGCTGAGGGAAAAGCTCCCCTGTCTGTAGTTCACACTGCAAAAGCATATCATGGAATGCATCTGTCCTCCTTTTCCCCTTTTTGCTTTGATAGATGTGACGACAAATGAATCTAGATAGCACAACATTCTTTCATGATGTGTTGACCAATGTGTGGAAACCATCACATGAAACGTGTCCCAAGGGTGATGAGCTTGTGATGACTAGTGAGAATCGTAAACAAGCTCCACACTAGCAGCGCAGTACTGACAGAAGGCAGCGTCGTAAAGTGTTGATGTGATGAACAAAGAGACATAGACCTGTCAGAACATCCCTATGAGCAGTTCTGTTTGTGTGTTTGACTCCAGAGGCGGCCTTGCGGTTCCCAGGAAAGCTTTCTCCCAACACCCCCAAAGCAAACCCACCAGTGGCCGGCATCAGCAAATTCCACACCTGTGAGAAGTGTGGCACCAGCATTGTGTAAGAAAGTCTTTATGGTCATCTGCCTTTATATGATTGTGATCTGTGGTGGTGGTGTACAGGTTTTCACACTTGCGTTGACACATGTCCACTTCATGCAGGTCCTCTTTCACGTCATATGCTTTACAACATCCAAAAAACTTATTTTATTACAGCTTTCATGAATGGATCTACAACAAACTGCAAACTACTAACAACTGAAAACATCTGCTTTTAAAATGTTTTTGATCTCTTGTTTCACATGTCGGGTTACTGTAGGTACAACTGATGAGTTTTGTAAATTACAACAACTATAAATGGATTTTTTAAATCATTTTTCTCTCCCTGTACATATACGGTAGTAATGGTGGAAATATATCAATATAGCAACTGCATCTATAATTTGCCTACACATACATTTTACCATTTTTGTGTAGAGACAATAATAAGGCTGCAAACAAAGAAACTAAATAAACTGTCTTCAGTTGTATAGAACAGTCTGTTAAAATTCAGAAGTTTTCCTCCTGTAGTGATCTACACGTTAGATTAGGAACTGAAAGATTTTGAGCAGATGGTTAAGCAGAACTTTCCTGTGTTGTACATAATTTTGCTAGTGGTACACACAGAGAATTTTGGAAGAAGTTGTGTTTAAATGCATCTTCTATCAAAGCAACACATAAATATACAGTTTGTCTTAAAGCTGCGTATGATTTTTGTCACCAATTTTTCATTAAATCTATAAAACCCGAGTCATAGCCTAAGTATCACAAATCTGTAAGTCTTTCCGTGATTACGGACCTGCATCTCTTCCCTCACGGTGAACAGTTTCGAAGTGTACGCCACCATAAATACTGTATGTGTATGCAAACAGAGTTGGTAGGTCACGCTTCCATTTTTGGAAATTTGTCACGACGTGCTTTGTGGGAACCAGAGTTCCACACACCTGCTTTCGCTTGGGTGACATGTTTGTTGTTGCTGTTATTGTGGATTTGTGATCATGAGACTTGACACATGTGAAAACAATCTTTTGAAAATAACCACATTAGATAGGCTTTCCAAAGACAGAGATACATTTCTCTACCAAAATTTCTGATTTTGTGATGAAAATGTTTTTTTCTTTGTTGACCTGAGTACTGTAGTTTAACTAGCAGTGACTTGTGTCTCTTTGGTCATGTCAAGCTGATTTGAATTGGAAATGAAGGGAATCATTTCATGCTGCTGGCAGATGGATCAGAGTGTTTTACTGCTGCCTGACTTGTTGTTGTCTCCACAGCACACAGGCCGTGCGAATCACAGACGACCGCTTCCGCCACCCGGAGTGCTACACCTGCACAGATTGTGGTTTGAACCTCAGGATGAGAGGTCACTTTTGGGTCGACGATGTGATGTACTGTGAGAAGCACGCCAACCAGAGGTACCAGGGCCCCGGTAGCTCACCACGATCCACCGTGTCCCCTCGCCAATGAGTCTGCTGTTCCTCACCTGCCTCACTCTGGACATAGAGCGCTGCTTGCCTGCCTGAAGCTCCAACTCATCTAACTCAAATGATAGACCTTGGGATGAGCATGGAGGTGGACTGTGGTCAATGATATGCCAGTGGATTTTGTTTTCTGATCAGTTAACCATACTTTGCAATATTATGTTTCATTTTCTTGCCTTTTTTATAACTGTATGATAACTGGGGCTTGTTTTTTTTTCATATGGCCCCGCCTCCACAACTCTAGGAATTATTAGCTCCAATGATGCACAGCTGCCATAGATGGAAATCACATCCAACTGTCCTAAGGTCAGACTAACAGAACACCAATGTTTGTGTGATAGACTCAACAGGACTGGTCCCAAACTACAAAATCCCAGTGAAATATGGCTGTTTGGATATTCTGCAAATGAAAAGAGACCAAATGACACCTATACTACATGCCAGTTAAAAAGTACTGTACACAGACTGTGCTGTGTGTGAACATGTGTGGGGTTTGTGGGTGTGTATGGGTGCATGCTTTCACATGCAGGAGTGCAATAGCTTCTGCATGCCTTCCTGGCATCTGTGTGTATGTATGTGTGAGCGTGAGAACGAGGGATGAAAGAAAGGGGGGTTCAACTTGTTGCAGACACCAAGTTTGTGAACTTTGTGCTAGAATAAGGCCAAAAGCTCCACAGTTTTTCTGTTTTTTCTTTTGTAAGCAGAATATATTAATAGAAATAATGAAAAAAAATTGCTGACTTTTTTTGCTATTTTGTTGCTTATGAGGGACTATAGAACTGTTCACTAAAATATTTTTGATGTTTTTGTGATTGAACCATATTCTATAATATAGACCATTTTAATGCATAATGTATGCACAGGACATTTAGTGTGAAAAGATTTGATACTACAGTACACTTGTCCAGTTTGCAGCAGTACTCAGAGATACACTATAATAATGTTCGCATTTCATGTGGCACTTAATAAATCACACAATGTAAAACTTTTATCGACTTTGTTTTGACTCAACTCTTGCATCAGTGTTAGTTTGTGGATAATGCAAAAACTGTCTGTTGTATGGTTCAAGGACACTTCTGCACCAACGGTTTCATTTAACACATTTTGTTTATCTTTCCAAATCACTGATTTCTTTGAACAATTGTGACTTCTCAGCAGCAAGACACAAGTGTTGCTAATTTTATTTTCTAGTACATGGTAAGTGAACAGATGTAATGAATGAATTCATGGTGGCTTCATTTCATGCATGTGCATCAGCCTCAGGGTTTTGGTTTGTATAGGTTTGCTTACTGACAAGACTTTATGGGACACTGAAATGGAGCTGATCCATCAGTAATGCCATTAGGATCACCTGTGTTTTACCAGCAGAATCAAGCCAAAATGTCTGCTGTAAAAAGCCATTTTGGTATCACCGTTAACATTTGTGGTTCTGCTGCTACAGAAACCTGAATAGTGTAAGAAATCCTAACGACAAACTAGTGATGAGGTAATCAGAGACAGCCCTATGTTCCCCAGTCCAGCATACATGATTGGAATGTAGTTCCATATGTAGTGTCAAAGGCCTACAAACCAGAACTGCAGGCAGTGGTGTTTCACTAGTTTCACCTAACCCTACATAGATACTGAGTAACAGATACGCTCCTGAATATACAGGTGAGATGTGCATAAAAAATGTGCTCAAGACACAAAAAATCAGGCCTGTACATGAAAAAGTAGTGGGTGATTGCTATAACAAAAAAAAACCAAAAACACCCAGACCATCTTGACATCCTTCTGAGACCCAAGAAAGGAAAAGTTTTGGCTTTTTTTTTTCACATTAAATAATTGTCTTGATTGGAGACAACATGATGCAACAGTTTTTGTTGTTTTGTTAATGCAATGTCCTTTGCAGGCAGCATTTTTTTTTCTTGTTTTTGGTTATTTTTTTTGTTTTTTTTTTATAAACAAAGCATAAAGCCGTAAAACTCTTGTCCCCTACAGAGGACAAAATTGTGTTGCTGGGTCTCAGAAGGATATGTTGATTAAAACCAGCAGAACACTATGATTAGTGCAGAAAATCTTATTTGCTTCAAATAGTTCAGGGAAGTTCAATTAAGTGCAAAACAAGTCACACTGAATACATGACATGATGGTTTGTGGGAACTTTTTGTAATACATATTCCCTGTATTTTCTAGTTGTATCTATATACAGAGACCGAGAATGGTGTTTTAATGTGGTGATTATAACCTCAGTGAAATGAAAAACTTAATCAGGCATAAGACATTTTGCACAGTACTTTAGATAAGACTGAAATGTTCAGAAATAGACTGGTCTCTAATTGACAGACACTTGAACAGAAAGCCAACCATAAGTGGTTCCAATCACTATTCGGATGTCATGTTTATTTTATAAAAGCCAACATGCTCCTCAGGGTGTTGACTCCAAGTTTTAATCCCTTAACAGTGACAGTGTTCATTAAAAAATGGGATTGGCCACATCCACACGCTAAGAAGACAGGTTTGACCAGTATAGGTGTTCCACACATCTGCAGAACACTGAGCACATTAGTAGAGTGAATCACACAACCCCAAAAGGGCAAAAAAAGGGATAATAGATAATATTGATAGCAGTAATACTAAAAATGTACTTTGACTTAATGCAACATATTCCATGTTGTGTCCTGCCTACTGAAGCAAAAGGTTAGACAGTGGCAAATAATGGCTTATGGGGAAATTAAATAAATAATGTGATCTGAAAGACTGAGAACCATATGAAGCAACCTTGTTATGATATAGGGCTCTACAAATAAAACTGAATTGAACTGAATTGAAAAAACTGATTGAATTTTGGTACCAAAGCAGCATCCAGAGGTCAAAGATGGGATGAGGATCACCACTCTGGGGAAAATCATTGAAATATTAAACCCTAAGTCTAAAATGGTCCATCTGGACTGTTTTCTTATTTAATTTTTTTTTTCTTATTTTTAAAAAGGTTAAAAAATATACTGTGAGTGAGTCCTTTTGCCCATTTTTCCAGAGCACTTAGAACTTTCAAAATCTACCAGTCATTTACAATTTACTGCATGTTATAATTCTGCTAAAACAGCTTCTTCTCCAGCTTCTAGTACAGATATGAGAGGAATTACCGTAATGACCCAATAAAGCCTATAAAGTGCAACATCTCTGGTTTTAGAAACCATTGGAATTTTTCCAGTTGCACAAACTGTGAAAGAGTTACAGCCATCCAAACTGCATATGCGTAAAGGTGGGTCAGCAATGACACGTCAGGTTTTAAAGAGTTCAAAACATTGTTCTCCAAAAAAGGATGGATTGGGATATTTCAGCACCCACTGTCCAGAACGGAATTAAAAGTGTAAAGAAAAATGAATGTATGTCAGTGTGTACAGGGTAAGGAGTTAAACCAAAGATGAATGTCTGTGATCAAGCCAAGTCAAGCCTTATGTTAATGTGTCCAGAAGCACTATTGTATTCTTTGGGTTTGGAGGCGTCGGTATCACAGGTTCGTTTTTATTTTATTTTCGTATCTTTTATTCTTTTTTAAAGGGCTGGACACTGTATGTTCCAGACTGAAGTTAAAAAGGTCCTTCCTGATCGTTACTAGCAACAATACCAGAAGCCAAAATTTGTCATGGTCTGATGTTATGTCAGTGCAAAGGGCAAAGGTCATTTGTGCTTCTGTAATGCACCATTAACTCAAGCTGAAAGGTACATTCAGACTTTGGAGCAACACATCCTGCCTTGAAGATGACAACTTTTCCAGGAACACGTGCATATTTGTGTGTGCTCGTCTGACTGTAGTCTTCTGTTGTCCACAACAGTGAATGTAATGCATCTTGAAACACAACAAATACTATTGGACATACTGTTGTACACCTAAAGACGTTTGTAGAAAAAGTTACACCTGAAATGTTTCATCTCTTTGTGTTCAGTCAGTCAGAAAAAGTGATAAATGCTTCACTGTCCTGACGTTTTCTCAAACCTGTTGAAGCCTGAATGTGACAAACATTAAAATAAAACGCAGACAAAACAAAACATGAAATGTGTGTGTTCATACTGTTAACAATCAAACAGTAACATGAAGAATCCTTGATCCTTGCTGAAGTTGAATTCAAGGAGGTGGGGTATTAAAAGTTGCAGTGTCAGTGTGAGTATGTAAAAGTAAAAAAAGAGTGTAGTTTTTACTGTGCTAGCCAAAAGAGGGCAGCATCACCACGGTTACACAATACTACTCTTATCCAGCACTGAGACTTCAAGCTTGATAAGCTTTCAGTATGTGTATCTGAAATTATACCTGCATTTGCACATCATATCCACACAAATATAGTCCAATTACTATTTTTATCATAGGTTTATTTATTACTACATTTATAGAAGTGGAGATGGAAAACTTTGTTATAAATTTTATACATTAGAAATAATCAGTTATGTTGTTTTTGCAACAGTTTACATACTTAATTTAAAGTGACATCCATAACCATCGCTGTACTGTTTCCATCTGTGCCTGATGATAATTGTGTTGATGCAACGTATTTATTTCTGAAAATATGACACCTTATTTGATCACCCCATAAATAGAGGAAGCAGCAGCTTTAAAATTCCCATAAACCCATAATTAAAACCAGGCAACCAGGAAATGCCCATAAGTGCAGGACTGAGCTGCTCACAGAGGGTGGGCTCTTTGTGTAATACCAAACACCACTAGATGTCACAGGCTCCTCAAGAAACTCAGCTGTAACCCTCAGCAACAGGCCAGAGCCTTTCAGAACTTGATGTTTGCTTCCATAACAGATGCTTTCCTTTTGTTTATTGGCAAAAACATTAGCCTGAGCTGCGCCTCAGTCTCAGTACTCACTTAGTATGGTTCACGTCTCTGATTGTACTGAAAAACAAAACAGATATTTTCATTGTAACGTGTGAGTTACAGTGATCTCAAAGCCCATCTCAAAGCTTGCATAACTCCCACCAAATCGCCCCTCAGACATGATCTCAATTCTAGTTTTGGAGCCTACAAGCTCCTCTGTGTTCCACCTTTCCTTTCCAACGTTCTCCCCTTTCCCAATACTCCACCTGGAATGGAGTCCAGATGTGGAATGGGAGAAGAGAGACTGCTCGCTTGGCTATAGGCAGAGAGAAGGCTGTGGGGTGCATAGAGAAAATGTTGGAACGACATTAAAGTTTGTCTGGATGCCATTAAGTACAATTTGATGTAATGTGCAGTTTGGGACGTGACATTTTAAATGGAAACTGTGCTCTCCAGATGAGAGAGATTTGGGCCTAGTGGAGTTAGAGGGGGGTGTTGTACTTGAAGCCTTATTTAACAGCTTGGATAAACAGCCCTCTGTTTCGTTGCTGAGCAGGCGCCCATCCACTGCTTGTGCTTTCTTTCAATAATCATGCTGTTTTTTTGAGCCCGCTCCAGTGTACAGTATCATATACAGGAATAACAAACCCAGGTCCACTGTGAGGGTCAGAGCACAGAGCACCATTATACTGCCGGCCATGCTTGCATGACTGAGGTGCCTGCAGTTTGACTATGTCAGTGAATACACGTCAAGCTCAATTGCTTAAAATCCCCTCTCAAACGCTTTCCTGGTTCACCTTCTCATATTCTGAAATGCTCTCCAGATTTGAATTGCCTCGGCTTCCATCCTCTCTGGGCCTCTCGCATATCAAAAAGTATTTTTAAAACATAAATCCTCAGAGTCCGGTATTTTGAGAGGTTTCCATACACATAAGCAAAAATGTGAAAGGGGGATCTTGTGGAAGTTTATGATCACCCTGTATTTTTTGGATTGTGCTCAGTTCGTTCAGGGACAGAAATGTTGTATTTTTAAAAAACATTATTCTTTTCAACAAAGGATTTTGGTTTTTCAAGAATTTCCCCCTCTAAGATCTCTAAATCAAAGCATTTGGTTTGTGTTGGTCGGGTATCAACATGTGGTACCATCACTGACATACAGTACGTCACATTGGGTTAAATAACAAAAACAACCCTGCACACACATGACTCTGGATGGACTGGGTCAGTTTGTCTTCCCAGAATAAAAGCCTAATCTACATTTTAAAGTCAAGTGCTCCTGTGTTACTGACAATAAACCCATCATCATAAAAAAAAATGACCTGTTACCAAAAGCCTCCAGTTGGGTATAAAACAACTTGTAAAGATCATCTACAACATGTCACCACACTCTCATACGTTTTAAAGATCAAACTGCTCTCTTTTGCCATAACTCTTTCTGCAGTAACAATTTACTGAAGTATATCTGTAAAGGGATTTGCTTCCTCTCCTTCCCGCTGATTCAATGAGAAGGCTTTGATCTGGAGTAACAGACAATACACAAGAGACCTGTAGCTTTCATTCATAACTTTATTTTTACTCCCCTATAGAGACACACTGAAACCAAGGCTCATAGTTTCTGGTTTAACCAAAAAAAAAAAAAAATTGATTTAGTGGAAACATGCGTAAAATATCCAGATTATGCCTGTATTTTACGCATGATCTTAAACGTAATTTTCTTCCTGTTAACTAAGGCCCATGAGTAGGCCTATCACATGCACGTGCAATAGCTTCATAAAAAATGTAGAGGTCAAAACGTGATCATTCAAAAAGTTAAAATGAAACACGCACAAGAGATTCAGGGAAAAAAAAATACAAGTGCGTAAATTTCTTTCGGTTCGACGGGGGTGTGTGCACCATCCAACAATAGTCCGTTTGTCTTTGTGGAGTCTGATGAAGGTGGCTGCAGTGGTTTTTAGGTGGGTTTACCGCCTGGTCACATGTGAGACCTCCTCCCGGTCTGTCCATGGCTGAGCTGGATGCGCTAGGACCGCGGGGACCAGAGCGCAGACGGAGACGGAATGGGCGCACTTGGGCTAGAACTAAGTGAGTTTCAGTGTGACAGAGGCAAGCAGGCAAAAACCGCTAGATTTTGGGAATTACGCAGGAACCGAATCAGAGCATTTCACTTCTTGTCCGTAATGATGTGTATTTTTTTCTCTTTTTGATTTTATTAGACGTTTCTCAAGATAGAAGTCTCAGAGACCTCCCAAATCGGAGAGAAATACTGAGGAAAACTGCGGTGCAACTGAGAAAAGTTTGTGAATTACTTTTTCCTTCACTTCTTCATCCAGATGACAGTGTGGCTCACTTTAGCTGTAACTACTCAGTCGTGAAACTGCAACTCGTGGAATAACTTTAAGAGATAACGGTAAACTGGACCCTCCCAAGTATCCTGTGAAGGAAGAGTTTTTAATACGACCATCAACTTTTTAACAACAGAATACTGCGTCTTTGTGTCCGCTGTGGAGTTTTGGATGGACGCATCCCTTGGATTTATGAAGCGTCTTGACCAGACAGTTTTGCGCCATGACATAAGGGGACAGTCTTGAAAAACCAAAGTGCTTATTCCTGCTGAGATAATGAGACTTCATACTTGAGAGGTGTCAAACTGAACATCTTCTAAGTTTGCCATTCATTTAAGAGAAAATCACCCTCCCCTGTCCTGTTCAAGACCTCTCAGAACTTCATGGTGGAGATATGGGATGACTGGAGGCGGGGGTGCAGCTGAGGTGAGATCCAGCCGAAGGACAATGTTTGCGCCCGGCGTTGGCATCCCTCTGCTGCCGGGGCGTCTGGTGCTGATGCTGCTGCTTGTGTTTGCCACTGAGCCGAGGCTTTCCCAGGCTTGCCCCGGGCTGATCGCCTCCACCAGCGGCTGCAGCTGCACAGATGAGCGGTCCAAAGCGCACGGTGGCGTCCAGGCTGTTGGAAGAAGAGTCAGCTGTAGTAAGGAGGAGCTGTCTGAGCCTCCTGATGCCAGTCTGCTGCCCAACAGGACCGTTACTCTGTAAGTTTGGTAACTACAAGGGATGAGCTCTACCTTCATATAAAGCCTAATTTTTATGATCATTTTTAGTGGCCTACTGATTGATAGCTGCTGACCTTATTCTAATACCCACATATGCTTTATATATTTCAGCCAATCACTATACTCCACTTTCCACCCGCAGGAACATGATTTTGCCTTATTGAAGTGTGAACTCCTACATCCTATGTGACACAATGTGTCATAGAATCAATTTGGGTGACTGAGTCGACACGTTGATGTATATTAAATTAAAATCCAAGCATAAAAAACAAAAGCCCCACATGGGGGTTCACTGTTTAGACCAGGCCCACACACCCATGAGTTTGACCTTATGGCCTAAATTTTAACTGTACTGGGGACTTGTTGCAGTAATAAGACTTGTTAGGTCATAAGTTTACATCTTGATCTAGTTTAACTGTGTAGTGGAGGGCTGCACGTCTCCTCTCTGTAAAGCATTATAAGCAGATCAGTGTGAGGGCAGGCTGACTGTAGCCATCATCTGGTCCTGCCTCTTTGACACTGCTCTGTCACTTTAAATTGGACTCACTCTGCATCCCACTCCCTCTTCCTCTCTCTACCACCCTGTGCACATGGACCACATGGACTTGGTCTTGTAAACAAGAATAAAAAGAAACACATTTTCTTCTTTTTTATTATCAGGCTCTGTCCTTTTCTGTGGGTCAGTCCGTTCCTTTCATACCACGTCTCTCTGACTCAGCCTTCTGAAAAAAGAACAGACCTCTAAACCCTTTGGTGTGAAGTAGACAGCAGTAGAATTATTCTGAGCCAATTTACATATTTATTAATAATGGAGCTGTTATTTGTGTCTGTTTGGACAGATTCACGAGCCGAGAGTCATTATCTGTCATGATTAATGAACTAACAGTCTATCAGTGACAGTTTCTGGGTGGTGTTTTCATATAGTTTCAAGGAATTTAATTTTGCACTTTGTTCACAGCTGCTCAGCCTTTTTAAAGACATTGCTTGTTCCCACAGTATGTTACTGTCTGTGTGCTCTGACCTAGTGGGAGCATTGCTGAGCTGCACATGGGCATAGTTTTAAAACACGTTCAACTTCCCCACTGGATCAGGCATTTGAGGTAAAGTAAGGGGATTTATGCCCCAGGAGAGCCAAAAGCCAGCCAGCAGTGCATTTATAGGGTCTCATGTGTCTTGCTTAATACAAGCAGGATAAACATCTGGGGAACACATTGCTGGAAAGCAGAGGAAAAAAAATGGCTTGGGTGGCAGTGGTTGAGGTGATTGAATAATCTGGATGATCTTCCATCCCTGCACCTACTAATTTTGGTTGAGTTGTTTTTCTACAGATGTTTAGCATTTTGTGACCTTTTATTTGACTGTCAGAGGAGCAAACAGTTTCTGTTATAAACCGCCATTTTCTTTACCTTTCCTGGGAGCACTGGTGTCTGGAAAGATCATTTTCTTAAAGATTCGGTGAGTTCCTGAAGCGCCCACGCTCTCATCGTAGTTCATGACATTAGCTCCAGATGTGGAATGTGAGAAGTTGTGTTGATATTCGTGTTATTCCTGACATTCCTTAGTCAGCTTAGGGACTACAGACAGTATCCCAGGTGCAGCAGGGGCGCTCCCCTTGCCCTGCATCACCTTGGTCCCTCCCCACATCGGGCGGCCTGACAGCCAGCGGCGCTGCCCTCTCTCCTGAGGTGGATTGGAGGAATGCTGTCCTCCATGCTGAGCGGGCGAGGGCTGGAGGACACCAGGCCCAGGGCTTCCGGGGCCGGCTGCTACGTGTAATGCACAACAGCTGGCCCCTGTGAACATTCCAGTTGAGGCCCCTCAGCCTCATGGGAAATCCCAATGGGGATTTGTTTATTAAAACTATTAGTTGGCTGTTTGTTGTTCCTGCCAGCTGTAAAGCAGCAACCACTCGCCTCAATATTATCACCTTCTCCTTTGGCTCATCGAGGTGGGTCATATCTGTGAGTGGCTGTGTTGCTCTTTGATTACATTACTGTGAATCTGACTGTACAGTTGTATAAACTTATCACTAGTTTAATGATGCATTAGGCTATTCTCAGTCCTCCACCCTGAGCTCCAGCCATCTGTCCCACTTTCCCTCTTTCCCTTTATCTCCAGTTCCCCGTTTCTCTCCCCTTCCCAGCCCTCTATCATGAGTTCATCCACACGCAGTAACTCTCAACCTAAATATTTAGTCGTCTTGGTAGGAAACTGCCATGTCCAAACTCCTTCCAGATGTGAGCCTGCGCAGGCTTGTGTTTAGGCCTAATTATGCACGGCTGCAAAGCTGGATCACTGGGAGAGGAAGAGGAACGGAAGGTTAGAAGAGGGAAAAACAGATAGGAGTGTGAAAGCGAAAAGTGGGGGGAAAGTACGATTAAATGAAGGAAATCATGGATGCAAAAAAGAGGCAGAAGTTACGGAAGGGATTGAACATGAGGAGTAGACGAGTGGGAAGAGGGAACAAGAGGGGAACAAAGACAGAGAGCAGAGCATGAGAGGATGGAGGAGGGAGAGGAGAAGCTTGGCAGGCGGTTCAGAGGGATGTGCCCCTGGAGACTGAAAACTCCCCAGCCCCTGACTAACAGATCTGCAACACTGGGGTGAGAGGGAGGAGGAGGAGGAGGAGGAAGAGGAGGAGGAGGCAGGGCTCCTCAGTGCAGCATAGCTTCACTTCCAAAGTCTCTGTTATGAGGGGTTTCTGCCTGTGTGAAAGAGAGACTTTTGGTATTTCGGGGATGTTAAAAAAAGTTTGTGCCTATAGATAGATACACTTGTGTATATATTCATGTCATAATTCCATTATTCTTCATAATTCCATCTCAGAACTGCAGTCTTTGGTGGCTGCTGTGTTTGTTTAATGTTTTAATTTATGACAGACAAATGAAAAGATGGTTCAGTGGCAGCGTGAATGTGCTGGTGCTTCAGAGCTTGTGGTTTTCACCCAAGTCAAAACCGTACTCCTCCCTCTGTATTGTTGTCAGTGACTGATGGTTTAAGCTCTGCGGGTGCCAGCTTGAGTGAGCGGGCACAGATGCTTTAGGGTGTGGGGTCAGCATGCCCCTCCTCGGCCTGATGCCCCCTTCACCCAAGACAGCTGCAGTGCAAGTCAGTTGGTCCCTGCATTGTTGCACTTGAGCCCAGTAATGTCAGTGATGCTGGCTGCCAGTCAGGGTTTTAAGATAAAAATATTCCACACACGCAGTAATATTTTTATCAGCATGAGCTGCTGTAGTAAATGAACATTTGTAGTTTATAATGTAGATTTTGTTGCTGAACAGTGGTCTCATTTTAGTTTCATCTTGAAATGATTTTGTTTAAATGTTGCGGCAGTCACAAGCTGGAGACTTCAGAGAAACTGAAAATAGAACTTTAACTTTGCAAAATGCGCTTCAAGCAAATAACAAATCATAAGATGTAAATGAATGGTGAAACTTTGAAGAATGACTAAACTCATGTTTAATTGGACTTTGTGCCATTAAAAAGATGCAAATTAACTTTACTGAACTTTATGGATCCCCTGGGGAAAATTTACTTTCTTAATCAATAAATAGTCAAAAAAGTAAAAACAAAAAAGAATGAATAATTAGACTGAGCTGTGAAAATGAAACAGTGTTGAAAAATAATTAAAATGAATGAAAGAATAAATAATTAGACTGAGATGTTGTAGACTGTTGTAGGCGTGAAGGATCTTCTATACCTCTGTCCTGCATCTCAATTATCTTATCATCTTATTCTATATTATATATCATATATTACTGTTTTGTTTTTTTTTTTAAATTCAAACCTTAAAATGAAATCAACCATGACACACAGTGGACAGAAAACAGCTGCAGATGTTGAAGTACCATTTGTACCTTAACCCAAAAAGTGTGAAAAATGGTACCTTGTTTATGGAAGATGATATTTTAAAGAGATTAAAATACATATCATATTGTAGTCGCAACTCAGTAGTGCTATGGCAGTGAGTGATATTGTGTTTCTTGGAAGTCTTAGCAGCAATAAGTAAAAGTAGACTGTGATCAGCCCTGATCTAGATCAAACTCCCTTTTATTCCTGCTGTACTCTTATTCTTATGCATTAAATGTATTTCAGTGGTGTTCGTGAAAAAATGTATGACACACAAAAGTAAAACCAGCCTCCTTTCAACGATAACCAGGATTTGACTTTGAGGTCTATAAGTTGATTTCCTTGATTGTTGGAACCTGAAACCTGTTTTTACACTTAACCACACATAATCTGCCCTCTTCTAAGTTTTCCGTTTGACAACCACCACCCAGTCTGTTATCGTTTATTGAATTTGATGACTCTTCTGTGTCTCTATTCAGTGAAAGCCAATTCACCTCAACAGAATTATCGATTGGCTACAGAATGAATCTGCATGTCTTTAATCGACATCTTATCGTCTGAGTCAGATTGCCGGGCTCTTAGTTGTGGCTCATGTGTGGACAGTTACCAAAAGGCTAGCAGATGTGTTGGTGGTTTATGTTGGGTCTGTGAGTCAGTATGTGTTGAGACGGGAGTATGTCGATGAAACGTCCCAAACAGTCATCTTATCAGCAGGGAGAATTCCAATAGCAGGGAGAGCGCTGGACCCCCAGGCATTCCTATAGCGATAGGGTTTATTTATGTGGGGAAAGGTGTTGAGAGGAGGGGGAGTGGGCTCTCCTCCACACATGTTAGGTGGGGCAGTGGTCAGCAATAAATCAAAAAAGCAAACAAAGGCCTGACACTGGATATTCAGGGCTTTATACTCAGCTGCAGCACCTGCCAATGCCACACAAGCCTGGGTTTTATTGTGCCCTCATAGGTCAAGGTAACATGACCGGACTGGGACATCGCCGCACACCTACTGTGCTGTACTGTAGCTGCCCTTCTGTTTATGAATATGAATGTCACTTATCACCTCGTTATGTTTGTTGATTAAAAGGCTGTGATTCTACAAAACCTGGCAAAAAGAGAGCGCTGTGTTGTCATAGTAATGTCATACCCCCAAGAGGTTTTTTGTTATTTTAGTTTTTCCTTTCGCCCGGCCTTCTTCTTATCTTATTCCAAAAATGCCTGACTTTGACTTTTCTTTGCCAGTGCTAACTTCCCTCTCCCTGTGCCTGACCACAGCTGCCCCCAGAGTTCCTGCTCTAGGTCAGCAACACATGGAGACAGATGCAGAAAATGGGTGTCTTTAGTAGGATGCCTGTGGCTCAGTAGTTCTGATATTCTTACTCTAGCTCTGAAAGTGATGAATTTATGACAGCTGGGTCTTCTACTAGTTTACAACAAACCATTAGTATAATCTGAATGAACCGTGAACACTTCTGATTGTACTTACTTGTTTTCTTCCAAACACCAACTATTCCATTAGATGCTGGATTAGCATTGCATAAAGACTTAAACCAGATGGAAACAGTCACCGTGGCTAGTCCTTAATGGTAAAAGAAAAAAATATCAACCTACATAAAACCACTAGTTAGTGTTTAATCCGTACAGACACATACAAAGTTAAAAAAAAAAAATCTATAGCTTATGTTTATCAGGGGTCAACTGCCTGGCAACTTCAGAGTAAAAAACAACATCATGAAGTCAGTGCACTCAGAGAGAAGCAGAGACTGACAAAAATATTCAATCTGCTGTTCACATTTGACGAGGTTAAAAGTATACGTAGCCTCATAGCTCCACCTTAAACAAATTTTATTCAATGTTTTGTATCATTTGTACACCTGTCAGTGGTGTCATGTCTTTAGCTGCCTTGTCTTGCAGCTGCTTCATTAGAATGAAACTACGAAACATGAATAATAAAATTTAATACTGCATTTAATACGACTATTGATTGTATCTGATCGTTTCGTCTGCAGTGTTGGTGAGCAGTGAAGTCCCACATTTCCATCCTACTTCACAATGCCATCACACTGTTTCAGGGAGTAAGGTTGGTTTCCAAAATGAAGCCAAAGTGGTAATACCTTAAAGTTGTTTTGCCCCTGACTCCACAAAGCCCTAGCTCCCATAGACATACACTGAACTTCTCTCTATAAAAACTAACTATACTTTTTTTTTTTTCCCCCAGAAGTCATTCCAGTCTCATCCGTTTTATTTAGATCCTCTAATAAATGATTTGGAGATCCATCTGTAGATTTTTCCTCCGTTAAAAAGATTTCAGGGCAAATAGAAACTTCGATGTCAGCTGTGTCTGACTTTGATTGACAGCTCAGTTTCCTACAGTCAGATATTTTGTTTCAGTTTTCAGTATTTATGTTTCAGTTTGTTTTACAAAACACACACAACTCCACTGTAGTTGTGGTTAACAGGTTCCTCATATAACACTGGAAAATGACTTTATATTGCTTGATCAAGTTTGCCATTTTAATGTCAGTAAGCTATTACTTGCTCATTTTTACCCCTTAGGTTGTCATAGCTCCGCCCTTTTTGTCTGAATATGGTCATTCATGGCTCCCTAAAAGCTCTTTCTTCCTCCAGGCTTTATGCTAAGCTAAGCTAATATCCTCACCCTTAACCTCAACACACTGATATTGATCTTATCTAAATTTTGTCACAAAGGCAAATATTTGTATTTTGACTATTAAGTCTTTCTATATAGATTTAAGATCACACCCTCCAATACAAGGGGCCATGTATTTAGCAACAGTAGATGCTAGAGTACGAGGAACCTCCAGTGCCCTCTGAAACTGATTTAATTCCTGAGTTAGGCAGAAAAGTGATTTACACACTGGAAACATTTATTTGGCTCCACTGTGTGCATCCTGGTGTTGATGAAGTGAGGTGTGGCTGAGACCTGAGGAGCACAGTGATTTGTCTGGCAAGTTTAGATGATTTTCTATGACTTTCTTAAGACATGAACCTCTTACATTAAAACAACACAACTTATCTTGTTTATATATCAAACTTTATGTTCAGCTACATAGATTAAGAGCCACAACTTTCACATCTTAAACTTACTTTATAAAAAGGATGAACTACTTTAAGACCATAAGTATAAAATGTCAGACCTGTCTATATTAACAATAAATCTACTTTAATTTCAGCATTTATCTTCAATATATATTCTAGTTTCACTTTTTAATTATGAATGTGTGCATTTAATCCAGCATCACCTCATTTTTTGTGCTCCATCTCTATCACCTCTCAAAAGTATTTGTATGTTCAGTATGCAGTTACTGTAACATAAACCACAACGTATTAACAATCTGTCACAATAATTCTTTTCGTTATAGTTTTGGCTGTAAATATGAGCTGCTTTAAAGCCCCAATCAAAGTGGTGGGGTCAGTTGTGAAATTAAGCAATATGTTTTATTAAACTCTTCGTTGATTGTGCAAACCAGTGTTTAAAGATACAATATGTGTGTATTTGTTTTGCTAAAATTAAATGATTAATTGGAAAGTATGATGGGCTACCATATTTTTATGTTATGATTGCATAACAAATTCATGTGTCAGTTTTAGCAATGTGCAATGTGAATGATTGGGATTTTCAAAACACTGCGGTCTAACAGAAAGAAAATAATAATACATACTGAAAAACAAAAGCGCTATCTTTTCCACAGATGCCACGAAAGATATTGTGAGAATATCTGGAGCAGAAAGATTTTAGCTGACCCTCTTCTAAAAGCACACTGATTTCCCAGCAGTCTTTGCTCACGAGCAGAAAACAGAGGCTGGTTATGAGACAGAACAATGAGACAATGTGAGCCAGGCATACACCACATTCCACTCACTGTCTCTAAAGGCTAAATTCACTAAATTGCCTCATTAAAAGTGTAAAAACACTTTAGACAGTGATTAAACTGACTATTGTGTTCCTGCTTGGCAGTCATAAACTTTCGATGCGCGTTTGTCTAGAGTTGAGTCTAAATATTGAAATTATTTATTGCCGCTTTACAGAAAGATGGCAGTATTTCAACTTCTGTTCCCATACTGTTAATAGTCATCGCAGCTACTTGTTTACATCTTTAAAGTTCAGCGGTTGTTCGGCTTTTGTAAATTGTGTGTAGATGGCACAAGAAACATACTTTATGGTTTTCTGTTAGCCATAACCAAGTAATTGTCTAATAGGACTTATTTCAACTGGGCGACCTTCCTCACTATTATGTGTGTGTTTGCCTATGTGCACACATATGGGAAGGGCGTGCATAGCCACAGCTCTCAAAATAGGCTTCAGTCCTCCCCTCTCTAATTAGAGACATTTCAAAAACCTAGATTTTAATTTTAGGCTAGTAGCTTTTGGACCACTTACGTGTGCGCACACATACGCACTCACACGTACCAATACACACATTGAGTTAAACATACACACTTTTCATATAAATAAATCTGATAGGTCTCACACACACACACACACACACACACGCACACACACACACACCCACACGCACGCACACACACACACACACACACACACACACACTTGTGTATCTAAATCTGCACACTGAGACGCACACATAGCCACAAACCACAAAGCCTTACTCCCTGGCCCAGCCTGGTAACCCAAGCACAATGCAGTACACTCTATAATAAGTGGTTGCACATATCAAATGCAGGAGCTCACTCCCCGTATCTAGCTCCAAGGCAGAAAAGTATGACAAAGTGCTGCAAGACTCCCTTCATACCATAAATCATCCTCTCATATGTTTTGTCACCCAGATGACAGGAATCATGCAGCTTTGTTCTCCCTCTTCTCACTATTTGACTGTTGAATTAGTCAATCGGTGTTTGGAAAATTATTTCACAAAAAAATGTTTTGCATGCAATTTCATGGATGCTCCCTCCTATGACAGGCGGTAAATGGAGCTTGTAGTTTGGCAGCGTTCCCTGGTGGAAGCTACAAGCCCTCTCATGGGTCAGGGACAATGGGTACATTCACATCTTGACATGCATTTGCTGCTGAAGTGCCTGTTGTGCTCAAGGGCATTTAGTCTCTCTGTTACATTTGGTGCCGTGACTCTCTGAGGACTCGGGGCTTTGAGGACAATCCCAGGGACCAGGACCGCTGTCTCCCCTTCTGTTTTAGACCAAAGGGTTAAGCCATTTGGACAGACCTGGACCCTCTGAATTGTCAGAACACTCTATTGGGCTCTTATAAAGTACTGATTGTAACAAAGATGACACAACCTCCTCCCAGGCTGAGAGATCTGCTCCTCTTTCAGCCCTGTTCCCGCTACCTTCCTACTCTCGTCTCTTCAAAAGTGTCCATTAGCAAGAAAAGAGACACCAAATCCAGGGCGGGGTTCAGCTGAGCACCCAACAATCATTAACTTGCACTTTTGAAGAAAAATACCACAGAATCGGTGCATTATATTACGCTAAAATAAGACGCAATTATGTTTTTTTTTAGGATGGTTCAGATATGAAGGTCATGTCATGTACAGCCAGCACAGTAGCAAGTGTATAATATATCATAAAATATAATTAAAGCAACCAAATTCATCATTTTGGGGTTGTGAAACTGAGACAGGTTTTACAGTTTTTTCCACAGGCCACTTATACACAATTCCTGAAATGATAATTTACTTTCCCAGAACTATAAACACAAAAAAGCCCCACTTAGTCTGGCCAAACCTCAGACCAAATTAAACTCTTTATTCAAAACATGTTATCTTCCATCTAAATGCAACTACAGATTACTTCTTTACTTTGGATGGCATACAAATGCTGCCAAATACAGAAACACCACTAAAATAGATTAGAAAAGTACTATAATCAATCAGCACATGTATAATTTCAGAATTCGGATGCTGCAAACAACCAGGGGCATAAATTATGTAGCTGTCAGTGTGAAAATTGCCAGAATTCCTATAACACTTCAACTTCACCAGATAAATATTATATATCACTAATGCTCTCCGTCAGGGTTTTTCCAAATACTGAACTACCTTCAGGAAATTATCCAGATGCAGTAAATCTTCCCACCTACTCAAGCATCATTAAAACATGTCATAATGTCTCAACATATCACTTAACACGTGTAACTGTCATGTAATTCTTCCCACTGATGTAACCTCAGCTCATGTTTTAGCAACTCTAAACTGAGAAGCGCCGGCTGAGCCCAGTTCTTTGTCTGCCAGGTTCCAGTGCACCGTAATGCAGTTCTGTAATGACTTTTGATCTATTAGACCTGGCATTTGGACGGAGTAAGCGATTTCGGAAAACCTAGTAACAGCCAAGTTAAGAATTACAGTTTTTAATCCATCTTTGGGTTCAACCACAATATTTTGTTGATCCGCTGTGTCTGTTCTCATTATTCCCAGTGCAATGAGGGTGATGTGTATATAAAGGGAAATGTTGCCATGTCCACTTAGTTTGCTGCCATGAACTGCCAGTATATTTGAAATGCAACACTGGGCAAATGAATGCTACTTAAATGGAAAGTAAAGTGGGAAAATGCAATAAAAAACCTTGAGGGTTTTGTATAGAATGTTCTCAGCTGTAACATAAACAAATTAAAAGGCTCATACAATGCTTTCCTGTTATAGTGGAAGAGTGGATAATCGTATTTCTTTCAGCAGAATTTAATTACCTCCAAGGAAAATTCTCCTAAGGCTGATATTTTTATTTATTTATATGAACTTAAGTACCGCTGTGATACAGACCAGCATGTGCATTATCAAGTCAGCATGCTAATTAAACCAGGCTTAATTCAATAATGGCGTTTTGAGACTCTCTTAAACTCTCATTATCTGGCTCCCATTGCTCTCGAATTCGTATTGGATTTATGGCACGTTACCAATCTCTTTCAAGGGTTCTTGTCTTTCACCTCGCGTGTGGTCCTCAAGGCTAAAAGACCTATCCAAAGTTAAATGATGTTTACACAGTGGCTGCTTGGGTTGTTTTGACTCTCTTTATTACTCTGAACCTGCGCCTGTCTGTCTCTGCTGGTCTTGCATCAGTGCATGTGTTAGAGAAGATACGGATGTCTAATCAGGACTCACGCTACAGCATCTCACCGTTCACATTAGGGATCCACATGATGGTGATGCTGCAGATAGGCAGGAAAATACAGTGCTGTAATAAAAAACACAGACATTTTAAATTAGATTAGATTAAATTAGACTTTATTGATCCCACAATGGGGAAATTCAACAGTCAAGGCAGCAACAGAATAAAGTATGCAAAAACCAAGATCGTACAAAAAAAAACCCCAAACAATATAAAATAAAATAATAATAGTAATACAAAACTATACAAACTATATATATTTACAACAGAGAGGAAATTGCATATTACTTATTATTAGTAGTTACCCTATTGAAAATGTAAGAAACCATTATAAGAATTGCAATTGCTTATTTTACATTTTACTTTTCATTAAGTTTGTAAAAAGTCTTTTTTTACTCGAGCAGTAAAGTTTTAAAGTCCTAAAAAATTGTATTTAAGCCAGGCAGTATAAATCTGTCAACGGTACTCAACACTCATTACCATTCAACTTCAACTTTTCTGATTACAGAAGGAAAAATTGTTGAATTTCCAGCAGTGAAAGGCATCATTGTCCAACAACATGGCCACCTGCCTATGCATGGTCAACTTATTACACCCAGGCATGCATAGAGAAAGTGTGTTGATTTAATGCAGAAAAAATGCTTAAGATTGTAGCACACTGCCAAATGACTGGAGAGCGCTCCCTGGTTGTTGTTGTAGGACTGAAGTTTGTCACACTGGACTGGCCGACACAAATTGTCCCAAAAGATTTGTTTTGTATTTTCTGTTTGTATTTTTTGTTCATTATAGCAGGGATAAAGTACAAGACATGTATTTTATCTGAAATAGAACCAGTGGGGGCAAGTGATGCACACGTTACAGTGATATCACAACAGTTTAATCACAGTCTTACATGTTAAAGTAAATGGAACACAATTAAATACTATTTAAAAATATACAAACGTCTGCAATACATATTCCATCACCAACAATGTAATTTTGTTTCTCCCAGGTAGGAAATACATCATTAGATATCTGTTAAAATCAAACAGATGCAAGAGACTGGATTCCTGTATGAAGAATAATACAAAGGACCAGAATGAATGCTCTTTTACATCGAAGTGTTTGGCTACAGTGTTGGCCATAAAGTTGGAATAAAAATAAATACAATATTTTTACCTCTTCTTATGAAATGATTGCAACAGTGCAATTTATTCTTGATATATGAAGTGTAACTGGAACTCAATATGTAATCACTGCACCTGGAAAAAGGTGATTACTAATGTGTATGAATATGGGCAACAGTGCAGAAAGAATATATTTGAATATATGTTTGTATATGCCTATTTGATTAAAGGTTAAAGGTTAACTCACTTTTATATTATTAGGTGTTAGGAACTATACTGCCATTGCATATTTTTTCCTCATTAGCTGTAACTGATTACACTAAGTTCAGTATTTGATTTAATTACTTAACAGCGTTACATATAAAGAGTCACTCCCAAAATAAGTAATACATAGGTAATGAGAGAATTCCACATATCCTGCAGATGAATTGTCATTAAATATAAATCCCCTCTTCTGCTTGTGGTTTTCTCCGGGGGCCTGAAGCCACATTGCGCTCCCTCTCTGCGGTGGAGACGCAATCCAGCATGCCTAAATATTTGGAGAGCAACAGGGGCCAATTGGAATCAGCACACTTCACTCAAATGCATCTTTTTTATGTCCTGGAACAAAATGTCACAGCAGAACGGAGAATTCCCTGTATGTTTTCCACTTATATAAAACAGCAAACAACCCAGAAGTGTTTTTAGCAGAGATGAGAGGTGAAAACATGTTGACACCGGTGCTTTTGTAGAAACCAACAGCAAACAGTGCATCCTGTTGTCTTTGGGTTTCTGACTGTGGTTAGGACAGGAGATAGAAGGATGTGTTTTCTCTCCCAGTCCCTCTGCACCAGGTTGTGATCTGGACCGCTGAAAGGACTCTGTTTAGCTACTTCCCTGTGTTGGTGCTGTACACCGCACAGCAGGCCTCCAGACTCCACCACAGAGAAGATTCCTGAGTGAAATGATTGGTTGACAGTGACCCAAAAAACTACAAACAGCTGTAGGACGCATGCTGCTTTTGACAGACAGTTACAGTAACACTCAGGTACACACAAATACAGCACGTACACACACATGCAGGCCTAAAGCTACGTGCTTCAGTGAGACTGGCTTCCAGTTAACAGTCAGGGGAAGAGCGGAAGTAAATCAGTGAGCAAATACGATCTGCGACATGCTGTCATGCCCCTGTGTGGCCCTCAAAGGCTTTGTGGGTTTAGGAAGCAAATTGAGCAAACCAACAAAGTGAGTGGCATCACGCAGGGAGGAGCTGCTGTGGTTTACTAGTGCAGGGACGAGACTCTTTGTACAGTAGTTACTTTTCACACTCTGTTGTACCAAAGAGTCACTGAAATAACACAGACTTATGAGTTATGTCAGTAAACAGCTCAGTGCGATAACCTGAAGTCAACTATTGTGTGTGTGTGTGTGTGCTCTCATTCTAAACACGATGGAGAGGTTAATCTTGAAATACAACTGATGAAAATATAATAAATAATTAACCTTTTTAATTCAGCAAATTAATATTAAATTATTACATTTGATTGATTCTGGATTACTTTTCCAACAAATGTTTACTGGGCAATAAAACTAAAAAGTCCTAAATTCATACCAGACTCTTAACTGTACTCACTAATTACTGTCAAGTTTTTATTAAATTATCTTCAGTAACTTTAATTGAAGGGGGATGTTTTGAGTATAGAGATGCAAACACCAAAACAAATCACAAAAAAGTGGTTCCAGGCACAACAAACCCCGCCCCTCGCACGTATTGTAACTTATTTTGGCATCAATCCAGCTGATGTCATCATGTCTATGCATGTGCTGATGTCAGCATATCAACTGCTTCTATATATGTGCCAAGTTTGAAGTAAATTGAATCAAAATTGATGTTTTTTAGACATTTGAAATTTCTCCCACTATAAATAAATAGGAGAGAAAAAAAATATTTTAAAAATTCATTAAAAATCTGAACTGTGACCTACTGTTCCCAGACTGTCATGACAATTATTATGGGTCACTGGCAATCTATAAACCCAGTATGGTATGAATTCATTTTGCTGCTAGAGTGTTAACAAACAAATAAACAAATTTTAACTGAAGGGGGATGTTTTGAGTATAGACACAAACACCAAAACAAATCACAAATAAGATCACAAACTGCAAATTCTCACTATAGAAATGCTTTACTACACTGTAAACCTTTTATGGAAAATATATTTAGACATAATACCTTCAACGATTATTATATTTTTATCCGTAACTTCTGATAATTATCAGTATTTATTTTGTAATTTATGCAATTATGTGTTACTCCTGCACATCAAAATCACAGTTTTATGACAGCATGATTTATGTTCCTGAAAAACTTTAAACTTTAT
>JAPQRP010000030.1:23663960-23675379 GCA_037367295.1 Apogon hyalosoma
CCCCCCCCCCCCCCCCAGTAACCTGAGCTTACCCACTAACAGGCCCTTGTACCTGGAGCAGTGGTAAAACTAGCAGGGGGTAAGAAGATGAAGCTTTCCTAGAGGCTTATAACTGGGGAAGAAACAGGGCAAACAAAGTAACATACTCCACTAAGGGAGAAGTGGGTGTTTGGTGTAAGGAGAGGACATAACGTAAATCATGCAGGCCTCATTTCACTCCTCTGCCTCAACCTCTGCTGGCTCTCTGACACACAGCGGTGGAGGTCTGCTCACTCACTCTGACGTCTTCAACCTTTAATTGAGCCCTGCACCACTTATAATTACATCTGAGCTCATGGGAAAATTGCTGTCTGATGTGAAAAGCGCCACATTGAAATTCAATGTTACAGTGATGGAAAGGTTTGAAGGGATGAGTACAGAAGTGACTTTACAGTAAAGCTCTGGGTGTGAGTTTTACTCTATTTGTTTTCAAATGTACATGCCACTCCAGATTCCAGTTTTGTTTTGTGTCCTCAGCTCGCCATCACATTGTTTCCAGTATGGCGTCTACATGTGCTTGTCATTTGGAGCAGTAGTGAACAGTTACTCATATTATGTGGTCAGTACTGTAATCAAAGGCCAGCCCACTAGGGCTGAGTAAACACACATCAGGGAATTACACTGCATCTCTTCCCCTTCGTGATGAGGATAAACACAGTCTGCTCGCTGGCTGCACACACTCTCACTCTCGACCCATCTCTGTTGTGAGTTAAGTGTGTACTGTAACTCTGAGTGTGTTTCCTAGTATGGTTCTTCTGTCCAGTCATTTCAAACGTGTCTGGTAACTCTCTTAGCAGATGCACAATCACACCCACACGCTCACACCAGACATCTATTCAGAGCTGAATGCAGTCTAATCTGCTGTTGTTAGTGGGAGAATACAGCTCCAGGGCAGGCCACCCTCCTCCAGGCCAGAGCCAGACAGTACAGCAATCTACACAGTTAGCCCTTTCATTGGGACAAACCTCCTCAAAGCCACTATTGCCTTCATAACCTGCCAAACCACCCAAGTGCAGAGGAGCAATTTAGACTTGTTTGTTTTGCCCTCTTACTGGACTACTGTGTTTTTGTAGCTCTTTTAAATAGGCCTTCCATCCAACAGCTACATTTGAATGTTGGAATAGTTAAGTTCTTTCCAGTGTTTGGGATGAAACACCAGTTGAATCATACCTGGCATACTGTAAGCTACATTCAGGCACACTTGTGACTGTTCACTTACCTATTGGGGTACCTCCACCTCTGTGCACACCCTTTCTGATGGGAGCCGACGCTGGCATACCCACTAACGAGCCGGGACCTTTATGAGTTGCGGACAGATCCCAGCAGCCTGTCCTGCACTGATTTGAGGCAAGGTAATGAGAATAATGAGCAAAGAGGGCTGAGGCAGTCTGGCTCTTGTCCAACTGGGCCCCACTGCACCATGGGACACAGGACAGGCA
Source organism: Apogon hyalosoma (assembly GCA_037367295.1). Taxonomy (NCBI): domain Eukaryota; kingdom Metazoa; phylum Chordata; class Actinopteri; order Kurtiformes; family Apogonidae; genus Apogon; species Apogon hyalosoma. The sequence goes on from JAPQRP010000030.1 coordinate 23,665,439, forward strand.
GGCAGGGCACAAGGGGCCCTCATTACCAGGTCTGTTCACCCTACAGCGAAAGAGGGAGCAGGGAGCAGAGAGGGAGAGCAGAGGGCAGTGATGATGATGGATGAGGGAGCAGCAGGGCGCTGCTGTGGACAGGTCTGAAAAGGCAGGAGTGAGGTTTGTGGTTGGGACCCATTACAGGCTAAAGGTGTTGGCAGCATGATAGACTTTGTCAACAAAGGATGTGAAATCATCCCTACTATATGAATCTACCTGACAAGATGCACTGTAGAAAAGGTATGCACAAGAAATATCCTGCATAATGTCCCATGTTTATTTATGATCAAGAGCAGGAAATAAAGAGTTGGTATGAATTTTGCTTGTAGAATGAATTAATGAAAGGAAGTTCACACCAATACCTGAACAGTAACATACCAGGCATGAAAGGAAAAGGAAATACTTTATTGCTTTTACTTCTTGCACTGTTGAAAAGCATGCACAGGGAATATTTATTTATAACAGCTCCAGTCAAGGTCAGGGAATAAAGAGCAGTCTGTGAATTGTGCTTAATGGGAAGTTTTCAATTCAGGGCAGGATAATATGCAAGCATGTAAGAAAAATACTTGCATTATCTGTTGTTGTATCTTTTGGATAACTGCTTCATTTATATTTGACTTGATAATTTGTATTTTGTTAAAGTGGAGTCAGGCCGCCTGGTCTTTGCCTGAGCCTTTCTGAAACCGACCCTGAAATCGCCTCTGCCATTCTGAGCAGCTGGGGTTAGGAAGTTGTCCAACTTAAACAACTTTACCATCTGACACAGAGGTAGTGGAGCCGAGATGGCTAAAGATGGTATGGTGGCTAGAGGGAGAGAGAGAGAGAGAGAGAGAGAGAGCGAGAGAGAGAGAGAGAAAGAAAGAGAGAGAGAAACAGAGAGGAATAGGGGTGGGAGGGAGAGAGAGAGCAAATGCGCACTCCTGCAGTTTGTCTTATATAAATCTGAGGTTGTTTTTCTTAGCGGGAGATTAACATTATTTCCACTGAGACTAAGCGAATTACCTTGATGAGTGGAAACAAAGCAGAGGTGGGCAGCGCTATAGTATGTAAAAACAGTAGAGAATATGCGGACATGGCAAGTAGCCCTTCTGTCTAGACCAGTTTGGGTAAGACGAGGTTCAAATTGTACCAGCCCACTGGACACAGAACGTAGTCCAGCTGCAGACGTTACACATGGGGATCTCATTTCTTCTTGCAAAAAAAAAAGAACATTTGTGTTCGTACACTTTCTTGCACATGCCGCTGAATAGCCCCCAGTTAGGCAATGGTCATCTAATGAGAGAGCATGACATTAAGGGGTGGAGTGGGTGAGGAAGGGGTTAAGCGTGCTAGAGAGTGGAAACAGAAAGGGGGGGTGCTGCTGGAGTTGATAGACTCCAGATGTGTCTTTCAGATAAACTGAAGGAACGGGGTGTGTTTGTATTGCAAGCCTAGCTCAGTCATGGCTCTGGGGGTTTATTGAAACAGCGAGCAAGCCCCCTCATAAGCCCATTACCAAATTGTACGCTATATACGCCAGCAACTCGCTCGCACACTCTTTCTGCAAACTTGATATGGTTTCAATGGCATTTTCCTCCAGAGGAACTTGAGCTTTCTCTGGACTTACTTCCCCCCACTTCCGTTTGTGTTCCTTTTCTGCTTTATTTTTGCATCTCCCCTCTCTCAGCTCACTGTTCCTCCCCCTTCCCACTCTCTATATGCTGTAGTCCACCTACTGGCTGAAAATTCACTCACTGACATGAGTCTCCTTCCTCACTGAATAGTATATCTGTTAACTCCAGAGGTGGCAAAAGTACAGACATTCTTTATTCAAGTAGGAGCATTAAGTCTGGTCGAAGAAGGAGTGAAATGTAGTCGTGAAGTATAAAAGGGTAAAGAAACCCTATGTTGGACATTTGTACCAGATGTTTCTTATCAAAACTAACTGAACTTCTCTTCATATTAATACACTGTGAAAACTGTTCTTACTTTAAATAAAGGAGAAAAAACTTAATTTGCTGGAAACAATGAATAGAACCTTTCCAGTGCATTATTCTTTCATTGATTTTGGTTGAAAATGAAAGAATTAGAAGTAAAAAAGGTGTGAAAACCTCACTTAAGTGTAATAACAAAGTATTTATTCTTCATTACTCTCCATCTTTGGTTAAGATTTTCAATGAGAACTTAAATGTATCTATAGAAAAACCGGTGCAAGAATACAATGGCGATGTCATTTTCAGTAATATTCAAGTCAAACAAGTGGGAAAACTCAATAAGGATTTTATGATCGTTTAACATAGGGATACTACATCCCATTACCAATGGAGCCTGAGATTCATTATATCTGAATGCTGTGCATATTGGAAGATCTCATGAAGAGAGCAGGCCAACAAAAAAATCGGACATCTCCCCTCTCTATGCTTTTCCAAAGCCAGATCTAACTGAAGTCAATAACAGTTCGTGGTTCCAGAGTTTTCCTTGGCAGAATAATCTCCAGCTCCTCTTGCAGCAGACTATAGAAACATATAATCAACTTCAGAAATTTTACACTTCAAATAGAAGTGTATATTGCTATTTCTGCATATCCCACTAACAGCAGTGCAGTTTAAATCTGCAGTTTATGTTTCCGTTAATGAAAAGAGCTGAAGGCCTCATTGTGTTGAACTAAACTGATGGCAAGTGGTGCTTTTCCAAGTCTGAAATATTTTAGGCATTTATCCATATGTTATTCACACTTTTTCATGTTTTATCTTTTAGTTTAATAGCCACATTGTGCTACTTCTAAAAAAGCAATTGAGATGAACACGGACAAAAGGTTGATAAGATATCCAATCTGACGGGAACCAGAAAAAAATAAAGAAAATAATCTGGGGAAGGGGCAGTAAAGCAGGAAATTAGTAGAAAAACAAGAGCTCGGCAGATCCTGGTTTCCTGTTTTGGGGGGAAGGCAGGAGTACGTTTGGGGCCTGTGTTACAGAGCCCCCATTGTGAGCAAGTGTGTTGAGGAGTAGGGAGGTGGGGTCTGCGGGGCCATACACAGGGATGATTTGCTCAGTGCTGAATCTCCGAACCCACCTGCCCCTCCCTACAGGGGAAAGCTAGCTAGTAAAAAAAGGAGAAAAAGGAAACTGTAAAAATAAACGAGCACGGGCCTCTGCTAGACACCAACCAGACAGGAAATGACACGCGGCACAAAAATGGTCTCCACTGACCTCTGTCAGTAACCAAGGTGCCAGTTAATCCCTTTTCTTTTTCCAGAATACCTTCAATACATAGAAATGCTGTATGTTTAGTGTCTGTTGTGTTCATATCAGTCATGATTAGCAGATCTGTTGGGTTACAGTATAGAAAATCGTTCCCTGAATACATTGTCTTTCCATTAAAAAAGTCCAGGAACAGGAAATTCCTGATTTCAGTCTGGTGATAATGAGTGGCCATTCCCTGGCTTCAGTCGTTTTCCCAGCTCCCTCCAGGGCCCGGGCTTAAACAATGTCAGTGTAGCACTCCAGTCTCTGCTGCTGTGTGCCTGATAATAGGAGCTCTCCTGCACTCCTCCATGTCTGGAGCGCTTTACAGACCATGTCTTCATTATTACCCTCTCTGCCCTACAAGCACGTCGCTCCTCTCCAGCCTGCATGGGGCCCAGGTGCTCATCCCATATATGCACAGAAAAATGACTATTCAGAATGGCAGAGGACCAGCCCCATTGATAAGGAGGAGTTTGTGGGAAAAAAGACACTCCTAATAGCAGCCACTGGTGTTAGGCCCGGCGGCAGCAGACAATGGCCCCTCTTGCGCTGGGATTGAGTTTGAGCTGTCACAATCCAATCACGCAGGCCACATGTGGTGAAGGGGATAAAGCACTGCACTCCCGAGGTTACAAAGCATAACTCAGACAGGCAACCATCAAATTCCAAAGTCATAATAAAGAACTATCACAGAAAATTGAACTTTACGAAGCAGATCTCTGAGCTCATATGCAGAAGGTGCATCTTCTGAGTTTGCAGCCCTTTTAACAGTGACTATTTAATGTTCAGCAAATGTGAACCTTTGAAGTGCTTCTTGTCTCTGATATTATCCTCTTTCCTGGTGACAGTTGTTGTCATCAGTGTCAAGGCCATTGAACTGTGAAGCTGTTGTCAGGGAGGGTGCTGCCTCCTCTGGGGGGCACAGACAAGTCATCGCCTGAGAGTAAGCCCTGCTATCAGCTGCAGTTTGTGAAGTCTATGATACATGAGTGTGGAGCGTGAGGTGAGGCGAGGTGGCCAAAGATGAGATTTAGCCCAGACTAAGGTGGTGAGAGCTAACATTTGGACTGCGGCAGGTTGAAGCATCTGGCTAATGCTTCAAGTCCTGTTGACTCTGGTGAGCACCTCCACATTCCCCAGCTTGGTGATAAGAGACTGTATCAGAAGTAACGGGCTGTTGATATTCCTGAGCCAAATTGTACATGGCACCTTACCACCTGAGGCTGATATAATGGGAAGGATATTCAAATACTTGGGGTGTATTGTTTTTTTTTTCACACTGGAGAGAAGAAGTCTAATCTTTTCGCTTCAGAACCTCATGTAACTTTCAGTGATTGTGTCATAGCTGTGGCAGTTAAGTGTTTTTGTTTGGTTACAGCCATGCAGGATGGTTTAAGTTACCTTCAAACATACTGTACATAAGTTACTGCTAAAAGAAGAGCAAAACTAACAAGTACAGCATGCGAATATAACATTCTTGCATGTACTACTACATGTGTGATTACAACTTATGTTTTGCATTGTGTAGCTTGAACAAAGGCACTTTTTCAAAAGTTTTTATCATAACATTTGTAGGAAATTTAATTTGTCTCATCATGTTAGCACAAACGTTATTATTATCCCTATCTGGTTTGTAGACTTCAACATCAGTCAAAGGCATGATGAGATTACGGTTAAGGTTCAATACAAAATATGAATATAATATCCTCATAACTCTAAATTCTGTCTTTCCTTTGTATAGAGAATCATGTAATTTCTAAAGAAAACGACATGAAATAACTATTTGTAAATTGCCAAACATTTGACTAATGTTTTTACAGTAAGTCTTTTGTTCAGCTAAATGCCCAGTAAATGAGAAAGTAAAATTATAGATTGAAGTTGTGAGATTTTCGAGTTCCTTTCTACTTAAATAGCTTAAATAAAAAACAAGTCAGACTCATTCTATCCACACAAAGACCACTGATATGTATCTAAGCTTTACATAAAAAGTCATGTGATTGAGCTGCTACATCATTATAAGGATACTGTGTTTGATAGCTGCTCCATATCACCTGTGGGGCAACAGAAAAACATAGCAAAATCAACATACATTCTCCAACTCTGTAGGGTTCTACTTAGTTCAAATTTTTATTGTCAGTGCGTGTTGGAGTGCAAATATTGTACACAACCTCAGTATTATAGGGTGCATGGAGGCGTGTGTTTGCATGTGACAAGGACAGACAGGGAGGGAGAAACAGTCATCAGAGAGAGGAAATAGTGGGCAGTGCCTCGCCTTTCATCGCAGCACTAATGAGCCCCGGGACAGCCAGACTGGAAACAGCAGTATTGTTCTCCCCCCGCCCTGGTCAACAAAACCTATACAGCTACCGACACACTGAAACACATGTACATTCAGAGCAGGACACATAAGAACAGAGAGATTACCACATACATTGTGGCAGACCAGCAAGGCCACACACATTCACATAAGTCCTCTTGTCTTCTGTCAAACACCCATGCAGACTTTTTACTCTGATCATGAGGCTCAAAACAGCATTTTAGGAGATTTTTTGGTAAGCTATTTGGTCACAATCAGACAAGTGGTAACGGCTTCACCTTTTGAAAAAGCTGTGAAGTTGTTGCAAAGTGTTGTGCCTGACAGACTGGCATGCACTTAAAGAGCTGAGCTGAGCTGAGCTGAGCTGAGCTGTCCAAGGCTGAAACAAACACAACACACCGCAGTCTTTTGGTCCAAAGCCAGGTAACTTTTCCTCCATCATCATAAACTGTCTAATCTTCAATCTATAATCCAGATACGAGCGATAGCCAAGAAAGCTTGAACCAACAGCAGATCCCTGATCCTTGACTCCACACCGCACAGTCTAAAGTTGAACTGGAAGCCATTTTCTAAAACATTTTTCCAGCCCCAGTTTGATCAAAATAGCTCATCTCTTGGAATCTGGACGAGACAATGGTTAAGAGATGCCTGAGGTTGTACACGGTGTGAGACAGTGTAGTCGAGAACGCCGATGACAGATAATTTTTGTGGAAGAGAAAAATACCAAAAAGTCCCATGAGGTCTGACTCTACCACAGTGGCATCCAGGGAAGCAATGAAATGAAGAAAAAAGCAGCCGCGATACCATGGCGTTGATGTTTGTGAGCTCCTGTAAGGAAATCCTCTTCTGTGACTGGTCCTGCAGATAACCATTCGTCCCCTGACCTATTCTAACCTTAGTATTCCCTCCTGGTCAATAAAAACATTCTTGAATTCAATTTTAAAGAGGTCAACTAGTGGAGAAGGGCATTTTGCTGAATAGTTTAGCATATGGGTGTGTGCGCATAATAGGAAGAAGAAGGTAGAGGAAAGGTCAGTGGATGTGAAAGTAGATCTTCAAAGGCAGTTAGAGGAGTTAATAGGTTTTCACCATTATTTTATTTGGTCTATCTGTATCATATTAGCCTCAAACCCAGGTGGCTGATGGGATAAGATTTCGTATCTGTGTGCAAAGAGTACCCCGCTGTGTTGTGGTGGTGCAGGCAGGCTTAAGGTACACCTCCCCCTTTCAATCCTCCTCTTCAAGACTCAAGATTTAACATTACCTTTACTGTCATTTCATTGAGTATATTTGTACAAACACAGGCTGAAACAAAAGAGTGTTTTTCATTGGTAGAATGTAACTTTATGCTCAAGCATTACACTTATTGAGGTACATGTACTTTATTCAGGTGTTTCCATTTCATCCAAGTTTATTATTTTATTGCCCTACCCTCGTCTGACAGCTTTAGGTACTTTTCAGACTTTTCCATCCATTTCCTGTTCATTGAAAATGATATATCACCAAATGTGTTGATTTTGTTGAGGAAAGATTAAATGTTCCCTCATGGGTTGAGGAAATTTGTTCATAAGCTAAAGAAACTCTTTGAAAATGCTTGAATTTGTTGAAAATATATTGTCACATAACTGAAATCGCATCTGCTTTTTCTGATTTCATGAAATGTGGACTACTTAGAGTTATATCGAGCCAACAGGGATGTGATACTACAAAATGGTAGTAGGTAAAGGTTATTTAAAGAGCAGGCTTAATAAACACTGCATACATTTGTTAGAGTACTGTATGAAATACATTAGAACATAGAGTAAAATATGAAACAAAATAAAAAAGTAAACAGTAAAAAACCCAAACTTGGTGAGTTTGGTAAAATGAAACAATTTGTACATCAAATAACATAAAAATAATCCATAAATATGATATGTGAAATAAACACACAGAGCTATTTTACTACACAGGGAATACTTTTACTTGTCATACTTGAACTACATTTTGATGATTTCACATACTTTAACTAAAGTAATGTGCAGAACTTTTACTCATTGTGAGATATTATTCTGTGTGGTATTAATATTTTTTATCTAAGGAAAGGATCTAACTGAATGCTTCTTTCCTCAGTGTCCCCACCACACCACCCTTGCGTGCATTTTCTCATTGACCTAGTATTTTTTCTCTCTGCAGGGATCTTAAGCACAACTTAATCAGCACCATCATGCCCGGAGCTTTCCAAGGCCTGCCTGAGCTTCGGAAACTGTAAGTAGCCATTAAGATGAATCCCATTCCTGTAGGGTTCAGAGCAAACATATTAAGGGAAATCGTAAACACAGACATGGAAATTTTGCAATCAGTTGTTTTTGGTATGAGATGGATGTGGGAGCAAGCAGTTATATCCTGTCGCATCTATCTTAAGTGTGTACTGTTTTGGCAGCTCATGGCAGATGTCATGTATTATACTGAGCTCCTGGTGTGAGTGTGACCATAAAGGCCTCCTTCTCTGAGTGTTTCTGCTGATCCGGCCTGTCATGTCATCTCTGGTACCCTGCTCCACCACCGTGAAAACCTCAGGGCCACGCAAAAGGGCCCTCACACGTCACTGGATGTGACAGGGTGGCAGTTTGCAGCCACTCGGCGCTCACTCATTGTGTTTGGACACCGAGGTCTGGTTGCAGCGTGGTCGAAGTTGGTCGTCTGTGCTGCGCCGCGTGACTCCCCTTCCCTCCTCCCCCTACTTGTGTTTTCCCTGCAAGGTCTGGGGCTTCTCAAAACAAACAGGGGGAGATAAACACATGCTCTGGACAGTTCTCTGCTGGGTAGTGTCAGAGGTGCAACAGAGCAGATCCCTCTCTGGCTGTGGCTATACATCACACTCAGAAGTGGACAGCAGAGCAGAGGCCCTGCTTTTACCCCATTTGTGATAAACTTTAACTGGCTTCCTATTGAGCCCAGATAAGGGAAAGTGGCAGGGGCAGTGGACATGGTTGCGCATTTTAAACTTTCTAGCTGTGAAACTAGCAGGCTATGGGGGACTGTAAATACAGAGCAAACCCTGATAGTATTTATTTTATTAAACAAGAATGTGCTGGAAAATTGTACATGTCTGCTGTGTTTATGGTATTTTTGTTCTGACATCTTAAAAACAACATGGACAGCGTAAGAGACTAGATAACACAATCTGTGACTTGGCTTGAAAATAACCAACACATTCCTTTGTCTGTTCGCACTTCTAGTGACCTATCCAATAACCGCATTGGCTGCTTGGCTGCAGACATGTTCCAGGGCCTGACCAATCTCACAAAACTGTAAGCAATGAATGAACTGATTCTGTAAATACATGGTTATTTGTGCATTGCGGGAAACTTCTCAAGTGAGCTTATTCATATCTAAATTGTGTACTGCTAGGAACCTCTCTGGCAACATCATATCTACAGTGGATCCAGGAGTATTTCAGGAGCTGCCATCCCTTAAGCTAGTGTGAGTAGAGAGCCTGAACTCCAACAAGTTCACTCTCATTGCATACCATTCCATATCCGAGTAAAACAATAAATATTCCTGTAAGGCTTCCTTTTGTGTTAAGCTTTATTTTGACAACTCTGCTAACCGATACATTCTGCAGTTAATCCAAGAAACACTTAAAGACAATTTGGATACATTCTTTTGATTTATTGATTGTAATATTTGAAACTAAGACTGATGATGTTTGTTTTTACTAAGTAGTGTACTACGGTACAAATTTTAGACACTTTACTTTCTAACTTTCTACTTTCTACTAAACGTTAAACTTTCTACTTCTACATGTCAGAGGCAAGTATTGTACATTTTACTCAAGGATTCATGGAACTTTATTGTCATACCAGCAGACATTTACACATGAGATAGCAAGAAATTTGATACCTGAGGTCCCAGATTTAGCCCAATAAAAACTCTATAATGAACAATATATATATATTCATTCATTCATGCATTCATTCATTCATTATCTGAACCCGCTTTATCCTCACTAGGGTTTTAGGGATTATACATAAAAATAAAAAAATAATAATTAAAAAAAAATACACTAGTACAGTTGTCTAATAGCTTTAGTTGCTTGCAAGATTATGGTTGTTCTGTTCAGTTAAATCTATGTATCTAAAATGTGTTTATTTTGAAAGTTTTTGATATGTTTCTCTATAGGCTGAAACAATCCTTTAGCTCTCTGGACTTCTTTAGCTAAATAAACTGCTAAAAATCCTCTTGGATTAGCTGAAAGCGTTTTTCCGGGTTCATAAAAAGTTGGCTCTTTAGAGATATGTGGCTATCACAGGACAGTGACACCACAAAGACATGAAGATCTCATAGATTAAGACATACTCCTGCAGATTAAACTGTGAAAC
>JAPQRP010000030.1:23675479-23701274 GCA_037367295.1 Apogon hyalosoma
CACACACATATATTAGTCCAAATGAGCTCATCTGTGCAGCATATCATATTAGTATTGGCATCATAAATAATGACATACACCATTTTACTGCACTCTTTCATACTTTAAATCTTTATTGTTGATATTCACTTTATACTTTTACTTCATTAAAGATTTTAATGCAGACCTAGCAGTGAAGTATTTTCACAGTATGTTATTAGTACTTTTACTTAAGTAAAGGACCAAACAATCAACAACCAATTGATCATTTCAGAGTGAAAAATCTCTACAGAAAAATAGTAGTAAATTTTCCTTCAAGGTAAATACACTGTATCTGTCTTCTGTTCTTTTCACTGATAAATAACCATTTTATCTCTCACCAGGAACTTCAATTCAGAGTACCTGTTATGTGACTGTGGCTTACGCTGGGTCCCAGGCTTCTTTCACAGCAGTTCAGCCCGGTTGGGGGATGAAACCTTGTGTGCTTACCCCCAAAGCCTGAGAGGAAAGCCCCTGCGTGGACTAAGAGAAAGCCAGCTGAGCTGCGGTGAGAGCCAGATAGCATGAGACATGACTGAGGTGGTTCACCACTTTGTTTTAGAAAAGATTTCTTGTGAATGACAATGACAGTGCACTCCTAACAGAACTGAAGCTTGTCACAGTTTTTCTAAGGATTTGTCGACCAAAAGGGTTGCAAGAAATAAATTCCCACAGCTCAGCAGGGATATATTTCTATTTCTAAAACTATCAGTGGGCTATGTTGACAACTAATCCTGTGGGTTGCATTTATGAATTGCTGCTGTCTGCATCCAATCTGCTCCAGAGCAGCAGACTCATAATAGCTTCTGTGGAAACATTTAGCTGAGGTTGAGTAATGAGAGAGAAGCACAAATAATTCAGACTGATGTGTAAAAGTCACATCTGTGTCTTTCCCTCCATGTTGCTCAGATGGCCCTCTGGAGCTGCATACCCTGTCTCTGCTTCCGTCCCAGCGTCAGGTGGTCTTCAAAGGCGATCGGTTGCCCTTTCACTGCACTGCTGCTTTGGTGGACAAAATCACTACCTTGCACTGGCGGCATAACGGTCAGCTGGTGACCTCTGACCCTGAGATGGGCGTCCAGCTGGAGAACAGTGTGGTTCATGACTGCACCTTCATCACCAGGTGCAGAAAGAAAACTTAACTGTTCCCTTTGGCTAAAGTTTACATCCACAATGCTGTCTATATTCAAAAATATTTAACATATAGATGTAGAAGATACTGATACATGTAAAGAGGAATTTTAACTTTTCATTGTATATACGCTGCGGGTATATAATGTATTATTAATGTAATAATGACCTTTCTATATCCTCTTTATCCAGTGAGCTCATTCTATTCAATGTACATGTGGAGGCCAGTGGAGAGTGGGAGTGTGTGGTTTCTACTGGGCGGGGCAATACATCTAGGAGTGTTGAAATAGTGGTCCTGGAGAACAGTGCCTCCTTCTGTCCAGAGGACAAAGTTGTTAACAACCGGGGAGAGTTCAGGTTAGTTACGATTACATTCACTTTTATTACATACCTAAAGATGCAGTGTCCTCATCTGTCCCTGGTGTTAATAATCCCCAGGTGGCCAAGAACTCTGGCAGGCATCACCTCCCATCAGTACTGCCTGCAGCTGCGCTACCCCTCCCTGTCTGTGGAGGGAGGCATGGAGCAGAAAAAAGCCTCTCGATACTGTGACCGTTCAGGAAAGTGGCAGGAGGGAGACTACTCCAACTGTCACTACACCAATGGCATTACCCGTGTCCTGCATACCTTCATACTGGTCAGTGCCGTCCTCATGCTTTATCCTCTGTAAACAGTATATTCAGTATGCTTTATATTAAATGATATCTGTTTGTTCGTATTTTGTTTTTGGTTTACAGAGGCCAATCAATGCATCAAATGCTGTCACCGTGGCACATCAAGTGCGTACCTACACTCTGGAGGCTGCAGGCTTCACTGACTCAGTAGATGTGCTTTATGTGGCACAAATGATGGACAAGTTCATGGAATATGTTGTACAACTTAGAGAGGTAAGAAGTTCTATTCAAAATTGCCTATTTATACTATAGGTACAGAAGAAAAGACAAATTAAAGAAAAAAACTGATGAAAATGGTCTGTAAATGTTCCTATCCATAAGACAATCACTTGACCAATAGTGATTATCCCTCCGGTTGAGTTCCATGACCTGTACTGTCAAAGTCAATATACCTTGTAAGTTTTGAAGATTTTCCTTGAAGTGCATTTTGAGCCAACTATTCCCTGAGACACCTATTTCTGTGTGTACAGACTGCATGCCATAGCAATTGTTTTATTACTGTAAATTCCATGTCTTTTTTTTTTGTGCCAGTTGTCAGAGGTGTTGGTAGAAATGGGCAGTAACCTGATGCAGGTGGACGACCAGATCCTCGCTATCGCCCAGAGAGAGAAGAGAGCCTGTAGCTCCATAGTGTACTCTTTGGAGACTCTTGCCTGGCCTCAGTTACATAGCCATGCTCAAGACTTTTCTATGGTAGAGTTTATCAGTTTCATTTTTCTTTAACACATTATAATGCCTTGGTAAACATAATGCAAATGACATTAAACCATTTATATGTCTTGATATACATAGGTATCTAGGAATATTGTGATGGAAGCCCATATGATTCGACCAGCCCACTTCACTGGCTTTACCTGTACTGTATATCAGCGTCGTGAGGTTTTAACAGGCAGCCTGGGAATGGAAGTAGCAGATACCACCCATGAACAACAGCTCCGCTTCCGCTGCAGTACTGGTGCCCATAACACCTCACTAAACTATTTTCCACCTTTTCCAAAGGTTAGTATCTTTCCTGTCATCCCCATTTTTTTTATAAGTAGTGCATTCTGTGTTTGCTATTAGCGACTCAGTATTTTACTCATAATGGCTTTGTTTTTTCTTTTCACAGAATTCAGTTGCTCTAGCCTCAGTAACTCTCCCTGCTACTCTGTTTCCTCCTGATGCTCCTCCAGACTGTAAGCTTCAGTTCATAGCCTACAGAACTGGCAGCTTTTTCCCTGTAACAGGGAATTCAAGTAATACTGGAGAACATTCTCGCAGACGTAGTGTCAACACCCCAGTCATCTTTGTTGGTCTAGGTAAGAGAGAAAGTACAAATATTGTGAGGTTAGTTGCAAAGCTGCAGTTTGTATATTTTTTTGAAAGAGGTACACTATTTTCTAGAATTACTGGGAAATAAGGAGACCCTTCAACAAATATTTAATTAAAACAAAGCAGGAAAGTTTTATGAGCATTTTCTAATAGTGTAAAACTTTCTGTTATCTGTTTTTAATTAAATGCATGATAAGTTTTCTGTACAGTTTTGTATTTATAACTTCCTTCCTCTGTGTGACAGATGGTTGCAACATGTGGAACCACTCTGAGGCCATCTGGGTATCGCTTCGTCACTTGTCCCCTGGTACTGATGCTGTGGCAGCTCAGTGGAGCCTTAAGGGTCTGGAGAAGCAAGGAGGCTGGAGCCAGGAGGGCTGTCAGCTTGTCCACAGTGACAGCAGCACTTCGACTATGCGCTGCTCTGTACTGAGCAACTACGCTGTGCTGCAGGTAAAACAGCCAAGTTCTCTATTTTACTGTTTCATTTATCCTTAATAACCATTTCTTTGTAATTCAGTGTGACTCTTACTTAAAGTTCATTTGATGTATTTTCTCAGGAGGTGCCTGACTTTCCCAACTCTACATCCATCTCTGTGAGGGTGCTCCACCCTGTGGTGTATGCTTGTACTGCAGTGATTCTCCTGTGCCTCTTCACCACTATCATCACACACATATTACACCACAGGTATAATGCTAATATGTGCAGTGTGTGTGCATAAACAGACCTCATCCTGCATTTATAAATTTGCTCACCTCTTCATTACTTTCCTGTGTACACCAACAGTTCTATTCACATATCAAGAAAGAGCTGGCATACATTACTGAATACCTGCTTTCACATTGCCATGACAACAGCCATCTACGCAGGAGGCATCAGCTTAACCAGTTACCCAGTGGTTTGTCAAGCAGTAAGTCCTACTTTACACTTCATCCTTGTTTTTTATCATTGCATTATGTGTTTTTTTTGTTTTGTTTTGTTTTTTGTTTTTGTTTTTTGTTTCTTTTTTTGTTTGAAACAGGAAACAAAAGCTGCAGTCCTGTTTAAAGTGTTTCTTACAAACATAGAGAAGTCCATATCATCACCTTCCTAAAATAATTACCTATGTGATTTTTTTTATTTTTTTTAGATTTTTCTGGAAACACAAAAATAACCTCAGCAATTACTTTAGGAAGGTGGTGATATGTATATAATAAATATGAAAAGAGGAATGTACAGGCTGGAATAAGGTGCTTTTCTCTAGACACCACATTAGTCCTTACCCCCAAAATATCAGCACAGGGTTCTTCGATCTCTCCAGGGATGCTGCATTTACTATATCTAATATTAAACTTTTTTCAACCACCTTTCCAAGCAGAGACAAAACAGACATTTTTGTGCTCTTACTTGTGGAGGATAAAGCTGTACTTGTTCCAAAGATAGCTGTAAATGGATTGGGTCTTGGAAACTTCTCAAAAGCCTTTGATTAACAATGAAAAATTACCCTCCATTATCTGCAAAATTACTTTGTGAAACAAAGAATGTGTTAAATTGCTGCTCATAGAGTTTCATCAGTTGCAAACGTGTGAAGCATCAGTAACCAGGGAAAGCAGCTTTCCTCTGAATAATAGAGTCTGTATAATATTTTAAACTGCATAGGATTAAGTGATTGATCTGATTTTACTATGTTCTATGATAGGTGGGCATTGCCCTGCACTACTCCTCGCTGTCGACCCTACTGTGGATTGGAGTCAGTGCCAGGGTCATCTACAAAGAGGCTGTGTGGAGAATGCCACGGCACCCAGATGGAGAGACTCCTGCACCACCTACTCAGCGACCTATGCTCAGGTCAGTGTTGGTATCAGAGCAAGCCACAACTCACCTTCGCCCACTTTGTGTTCTGTGAGACTGTTGTTTGCTGTCAGTACGGTTTGTATTAAAACAGATATGGGAGTTCTTGTGCACGGCCACCCAGGCTGTGCACCATTAAAGACCACCACTATGTTCAACAACCAAGGTCTCTGTTTTAAAGGAAACCTTGGAGGGATACAGTAGAGTATCGCACAAAAAAGCTTTAAAAAGTGAATATTAGAACTCAGAGTGGGGGGAAGGAGGAATGTATGAAAGCAACACAACAGAGGCAGAAAGGGCTTGTCATAAATCTTGGCCGGGGGCTGATTCAAGGGGTGCACTGTCACTCCAAATATTCATTTCTATTACTCCTCCCCCTGCTCCTGTGATCCTGGAGCTGCAAGTGTACATTGTTACTGCTGACCACATGAGATCAATAAGTACAATAAGTTGTCCACTAAGAAAGTGAGGTATCACAACGCTCAGTTCACATCATAGACTGCCAGAGACAAACAAAAAAGGAAAATCACTGTCAAGCACAATTGAAAAACAGAGTAGTAGCCAAAGGTCATACAGTATCCTTGGGCACAAATAAAAATTTCTGCTGAGAACCTGTTTTTAATATTGTTTTGCTCTTCTATTCAAGGTTCTATTTGATAGCGGGTGGAGTTCCTCTTATCATTTGTGGAATCACTGCAGCTGTCAATGTCAACAACTACGGAGACAACAGCCTTTAGTGAGTTCTTCTCTTTTTATCTTTGAGCCATGTGGCCCTTGACTTTGTGTTGGTTTGTTTGGTGCTGAAGTGACATACTGTGAGATATGTTGAACACACAGAGATGTCCTTGTTTTGAACTGACCCTGCTGACTTCTTTTCTGCCTCTTGCAGCTGCTGGCTGGTGTGGCGCCCCAGTCTGGGGGCTTTTTTTGTCCCTGCAAGCCTAGTCGTGTTTGTGACCTGGATCTATTTCCTGTGCACTGTGTTTCGCCTGAGGCACCGTGTAGCCAAAGAATGCACAGGAACCACCCTGTCCTCTCCTGTGACTGAGAGCCAGCCTGCACTAGCTGGTAGTACCAGCCTCCTCTCCACAGACTCAGTGGTGGGCCCTATAAGCCCTGTTGTGGTTCCAGAGGATCAGTATTCACTAAAGACACAGTTCTTGGTGCTAGTGGCCACACACTTCCTGTTTGTGGTGCTGTGGTGCTGCGGAGCAATGGCAGTGTGGTTGACAGGGCACACTAGCTTATTGTTCAGCTGTCTCTATGGGATAACTGCCACACTTCTGGGTGCTTTACTGATGGTGCACCACTGCTTTCGACGTTTGGATGTGTTGGCCTCATGGCAAGCATGTTGCCCAGGCTATCAGCGCCCACATCCCATCTCTACGTACACACACACCTGCACAACAGGGAGTGGAGTGCAGACCTCTGAGCAGGGATCTCAGCTGTTCATCAGTTGCCATCCGCCTGGTGACTCCCACAACTCTTCATCAGCTAGGTCATCATCCACACCAAGTGGCATCAGCAGTGTGGGCCCCAGCCCCTGCAAGCTGACCAACCTGTTGCAGGTGGCACAAGACAATTCTAATAACACTGCACGTGGTCCAGCAGGCAACAACACCAGCACCAGTACTGACAACGTCACCAAGCCCACAAACAATATCATGCCTCCCATTAACTCAGCAGCCCCCGTGCATCCCCAAAGAAGGAAGGTTAGTAGCAGAACTAAACAAGGGAACAGCCAGTATCACCACCGTGGTGAGGGCAGAGGTCACTATCGTCTCAAAGCACTAAGGACTGCTGGAGGTGGTGGCAGCCTCGGAACTTTAGGGCCCACAGGTTTGGATCACCTCAGTTCTTCACATGCAGTTTACAAACAGGCCACAAGTGAAAATGGCAGCATCCACCACAGTCTCTCTGAGAGCCAGGCTAGCCCGCTAACTAATGGGAAGCGGGTTGGAGAATCAGTGGCCACTAGTCCCTCAGAAGGAAGTGATGGGGGCAGCAGCGGGAGCCGCAAACCATTTCCCTTGCTTCCTTCTATGGCCAGCAGAGCAAACATGCACAATGCCCAGAGACGATGTGCCAGCAGAGACAATTTGAAACTGGCAGCTGCTGCAGAGAGAGACAATAAGCGCTGCTCTTACCCTTTAAACAGTGTCACCACCACTGTGCCAGGGGCTGCAGCTGCAAACGGCACCCTCAAAAACTCTGTGCTAGATCTGGAACAGGACATGAGTGGCACAGACCAATCCCACAGCTCTGCTGGAATGAAAAGTGGTTTGTGGAAGAGTGAAACTACAGTGTAACCTATACTCACTTGTGATCCTCTATGCATGACCTTAACAGACTTTTAAAAGATTGGGTTATGTTTAAATGGTCTTTTGATTATAATAATTATATAATTTAAGATAGAAACTCATGAAGGCATCCAGGACCATAAACTGGCACATTGGCCTTTGTAGCATTGTAAAAGTTTGCTGTGAAATGGTTCCAATTAAACGGCAGGTTTTTTATTGTCATTTTACAGAGAAAGATACTCATTTATTTTCTTCATTTTACAAAAATGTGCAAGATATTGCTGAAATTGGCATATGATGTTGATTTTGGACTTTGTATGGAAGCTTTATTGTTTTACTTGTGATTTTTCAGTGCATATCAACTATAGCATGAAATGGAAAACAAGATAGTCCATTTCCAAAAATCCAGCTATATGCATTTAATCTGTGGACAGCCTTTCACCCTTATGTTTGCTGTCATTGTTTGGTTGTGCTCATGTATGCAGTTGTATGTTTAGTGTATGTTTGAGTGTATGTACTGTATGTGCATGCGTTTTGTTTGTGTGTGTTTGTGTGTATGCACATAGAGTGACTGCATGTTTGTTGATGTACAGAATTTCTGGGTGAATTAAAAAAGCAATGCGAGACTTTTCAATATATGGTAAAATGTTCTTTTATGTGTAATTCAGTCAGAGCTCCTCCTTTGTGATAAAAATGAGAAGATATACAGACCCCATATTTGAAATCAATATCACTTCCAACAGAGGTCATGTTCTACATTACATGCATGAATGACTGCCCCCTCCTGGATACTTTTCACTCTTTGACAGTAAATGGTTAGTAAATCAGGGAATTGCCACATTTTTTACAGCAACTGATTTATCTATTCCAGACATGGCCATGAAAAGTAGTACTTGTGATGTTTCTCTTTTCACTGTGAGTCACATTTTAGCTGAAAGGTGTTGTTTGAATAAACAAAACATAGTGAAGTTGTAATTCAGGAAATTACATTAACAGGAACTGTGAGTTTAAGCATTTTAATATTGGCAGCTACTTCTGAGTAGGTATTGTTATATATATGTTACATACAACAATAGCACTATTATATAAGGTGAGCACGGAGAGAGCATTTGATCAGAACACAATGAAATAACCCTCAAGAAAGAAAACTTGGACATTTTCACAGATAGTCTCCAATGAGGTGAAACATTAAGATTCTCTTAAAATCCTCAACACACTAGTAAACAGTAAGTTGCAATGTTTGCCATATATTTTATATGTACAGGCCCTTCATACAGTTGGTGTACTGTGAGCATACTGTTATCTGAATACACATTCTTTCATGGCTTAGATACACAGATCTAATCTTCACTTTCCCTCTACATCAGTACTACATCAGTACTTCTGTTAATAATTTGACAAGCTGTGTAAAGGAGAAAAAAACAAACACGAACTGAAATGTAAGGATATATAGCCTATAGATATTATTTCACTCATAATTAATTTTTTATAGATATATGCCAGACAACCTGTTGTAAGTTGCTGAACAATGCAGATGACAATCTCTTTTACAACCATGCAAATGTATAATTATGTCTATGAGATGAACAATGTGTCCCAGCTTTATCTGCTGAGACATTCAATAAGCTTATTCATATAAATAGACAACTAAAAAATACCCATGTAAATGTGGTGATGTGAAATCATTTAGTTGTCAGGTCAGTCTATAGTCAACTATTTAAAGCTAAATATAGTCTCACAGTTAATAGTTTTTAGATATTATTAGAATTATATATACATACATGTATATAGAATATATATTCTAAATTTTGCTCCTTGCTGACATGTAGACCAAATGTGATAATTTGACAGGGCTTGTAGTTGGAAAACAACAAAACCATTTATCCGAGAACACTCTACAAATAATTTTGATGTGTCAAATCCTCCTTTTTATAAAAAATGTATATATTTCTCTTTCTATTAGTTCTTTTGTTATGATAATCAGAATGTCCGAGTATGCATTAGGAGATGAAATTCATCCTTAAACTCAGAACAGTTTTTTCTTTTGATTTACTGTCTAGTTTATGGCGTGTCTTGGGATAAACTGATCCCCAATCAGTTTGAGAGCTGGTTAACGGTCCACGATGTCTCAACGCCCGCCTTCTTCCCCGTCCAATCAGTGACGGATGTTTATGACTGATAGAAATTCGATCCAATCAAGACGGCACAATGTAGAGTATGGGTGTAAACTTTCAACATCAGGGAAGTGGACTGTGAAACTTAGCAGAGGCAAAGCTGTTTTTATGAAAGCTTCCTGAGGGAATTAGACGCTACACAGGGATGTCTGTAGTGTGCTGCGTTAGCTTGTGTGGGCGTTAAGTTAAGACAAGGGTTAAGATAACTCAAGTGTTATTAGGGGCTTAAAGCAGGGTTACGAGAAGGAGGGAGAAGTATTACGACATCAACCTGAGCTTCCTGAACTGAAGTCAAGCTAGGTAACCTAAACCTACAGCACCAGAGGACGCCGAAGGTTAACAACCGAGCCGGGGAAAGGTTAATTAACAGCCAGCTACTTCAGGAAACGATTCGGATTAACTTTTGTTCAACCTTAACAGACTTTTACGATGTCGCTGGCCGACCAAAGTCAACAATGGTTTCCAACGAGTGTTCAGGTAACGGTTCACCAGGCTCGAAACTTGCGCGTCAAAGGCAAAAATGGCACCAACGACGCCTATGCCATCATCCAGGTGGCCAAAGACAAGTTTTCTACGTCTGTGGCCGAGAAATGTGTCGCTCCGGTGTGGAAAGAAGAGGCGTCCTTCGACCTGCCGCTTTTCCACCCAGGAAACGCTGAACGCTGCACCCTGTACATCATAGTAATGCACCGAGCTCAAGTGGGGCTCGACAAGTTCTTGGGACAAGCTGTGATAAATCTAGTGGATGTTAATGACAACAAGTCTCGAAAAAAGACAGAGTAAGTGTCGTAGGCTGTGTGGGCCTAATCTTATCTCATTCATTATTGTTACACTGCTAGTATAAAACTTACCAGATCTTCAATTAATGCTGCCATTTACTGTTTTCGTCATTAGTGAATTCGTTGCACAGTCTATAATGTCAGGAAATTGTGGAAAAAATATTGAGTGCATCTCAGACCTCAAGATGATATCCTCAAATACACGGTTCTGTCTACAACCCAAAGATATTCTCATACCCTCACATAGAGGAGTAAAAGAACTAACAAGTACCCAGATTTTTGAGACTGGAACCAAAAACTTTGTTGTTTCTGTGTTCAAGCTGGATTTGTGGCTTATTGGGAGTTATAAGCCTCACACAGTGGTGGCATTCACCAGAAGCATTTATTTTCTTGTAACACTGCATCACAACACAAAGAATGAAAGAAAAAACCCCTCCAGCACATATTGCAGCATACCAACACCGTTGGTCCACTTCAGTGGACTTAGTATAGACTGTGCTTTAGTGATGAACATGGCATTCCATGCCAGACTAC
This sequence comes from Apogon hyalosoma, assembly GCA_037367295.1. Lineage (NCBI taxonomy): Eukaryota > Metazoa > Chordata > Actinopteri > Kurtiformes > Apogonidae > Apogon > Apogon hyalosoma. The sequence continues at coordinate 23,686,232 of JAPQRP010000030.1, forward strand.
AGATGTAGTTTAACTTTATTTATCCACAGAACAAAATTCAGTATCCAACGATGTAACTGTCCTATGGTTGTGATGGGAGCAGCACAAGTATATCCATAATAGAGTTGATCCCTAAGATTACATAATAAAACTGTTGACTGTTTATACTGAGTATACTGTATTAAATTAATAGGAGTAATAGTATTGACAGTATTTGATGCCTCTTTTCATGTTGGAATAGTACTCTTTATATGGCTTTCTTTCGAAGTGCTGCAGTGACTTTACAGCAGAGGGTTGAGTTATCAGTAAAACAGAAACTTGATATGGTGGAAAACAGGCCTAGTTTATTCTGATCTCAGCATTTTCTGCAATCTGCTATCTCTCCTTAGAACAAACACTGAACTCTTGACTGTGTTTTCATGAGTTGGTGTGAATCCAGCTCTGTCACACCTCCAGCTCAGTGATGACGGCTAACTGGAAATTATTTTCCCTCTGCACATTCCTCAGGGCTATTTAGGCGCTTAAAATATGTCTGCTCACGCCTAGATACATTAAATGAGTCAGGATGACATCCATGTTCTGATGTTGTATGGGTGTATTGTCAAAATAAAGCATTACTGGTAGTATTGTCTCACAGTTTACACCCTGTTATATAAGAAGCTTTTAAAAATAAATGAACGTTTAATATAGACTTGTCCTTTCCCAGTTTGACCTCTAATTTAGAAGTAATGTTTGGTAAAAACTGAGTTCTGCATTTGTGACTTTTCTGTAGTCACTCACTCAAGGGCAGCTTTAACGTGATGCAAGTATGACCTCATTCACTTGGTTATAGGGCTGATATCATAAATGTTATCTTGTGTTTTCTTTGTAGATTCTTTTACACTCTCATAGCAAAGTTCATTTCCTGCTCTTTCCCATCCATGTCTGCACTTCTTAGCCTACTTCTTACTCCCTTTAGGCCCAATGTGCAGGACAGGTATTGGATGTTACTCATTTTGCCACGAAGCGAGTGGTGTAAGATTACTGTCCTGCTTCCCATTCATTCCATTATGCAGTGTGACATTCAGGACTTTGTTTTCCTGTTGAAAATGAGCTCTGTCGCTGCCTCGGAAACAATGGAATAGAATATGTTTAATGTGATCTGAACCTACTGAAGGGCCACTTCTTTGTCTGGGTTAATACAGAATAATTTTCTGTCCCAGATTATCTGATATACATATTTTAGGTTTAAAAGGTATGCTTTATATCGTAGAATTAGGTGTAATGTTTTAGAAAATGTTAGTGTCTTTACTAAAAAAAACAGTCTGATCAAGTTAGTGCTATTTTTTATTGCTAAAACAGACACTTATAAAGATTAATCTGCAGACAATTACAACGTTCTGCAGACAGGAGAAATTCAGAGATCAAATACTGAGGGCAGTTTGGAAACTGAAAACTGTAATTCATTATTCAGTCATAAAAATAGTTTGAATATTTTTGTGGCAGTCACCTTATAAACGAATTACTAAAGTCTGATATTTTAATTTAAGATCATGTCCTATTGTAGCAATGAGTCAACTTCACTCACTTATAGGCAGTCACTGAATCAGAAAAATCACTGAATTTAATACTTTTTTTAATAAAAATAGCAGAGGCACTATAAATCCAGTCTTAACATAGGCCTATTAACTTAACATGTTTTGTACACTTAATTTAGTCAAAATTTCAACTTAATAAATATGCCTTAAGTGGCTTTAACATTGATTATTAAACATTTTGGAGATGCAAATCAATATTTTACTGCTTTGACGTAGTGTTTGTTGAATCTGTTCAGTTAACAGCTCATACAATAAACACATCCTGGTGTTAATCATTAGTCGATGCCAAAGAAGTGGTTTTAGTGAACCTGTCCAGCAGGACTGGTGAGCGCTTGCATTAGGGGCACGGCTCAAATTTTCTCTACAAACAATAGAGAACATGAACTTGAACCTGCTAATAACCATAACAATGCACTGTTCCTTTATTATCAACTAAGGTGTAGTTTCTTGAACAGTGCAGCACAGTGAGATCTGTCTGCTCTAGTATACTTGATTGTTTACCTTGGCATGCTCCACTCAGGGTGGGAAATGAAGAATGTTTGTTTTTAGGCTTAGTTTAACTTTCATTACATCACAGCGCCTCCCTACATGTTTGAAAGGTTTTCAGGAATTTTGGTTCACTCCCATACATATTTCCTGACTGTTATCCCCAGAAGAGGCTGTCTAAATGTCTCAAATGTGACACTAAAATAAATGCCTCAGGCGCAAACTAAATGAGCTGCAGATAACATCAGTCAGCGAGAGATATGCTCGTTCTTCTTTTGTTAGGTAGGCACCTTCATATGATGGATGCAAAATGATCAAATAATGACCTTACTTTTTATGAAACAGTGAGAGGGCTACACAGTGGAACAAAATGGATTAAAAGGGGAAATACTAGCTATAATAGACACTTCTGCTGCTGTATTTGAACATCTATTAATAGAAAGGCTTTAATTATAGCAGCTCAAATGGTCAGTGTGTAATGGCTCTAATTGCTTGTTCTGATGTGGTTTTAGAGAGGGCTCTCCAGAAAGCTCCTACCTTTCCCCTTACACAATAAGTGCTGATCCTGTACAACGGAGCGGACATGAGGCAGGAGCCTAAACAAAGCTGTAATTGTCATGCTTTATTTGTGGTTGGCATGGTACTCTCAACAGGAACTGGAACAAACTGTTCACACCTATCAGCGTCATATCTGCAAGTACAGAACAGTCAGATATGGCCTCCAGGACTCAGGTCTGCTAGGGAGGCATCTATGAGTTTTGTTTTCAGACTCAGAGTTATTACATTGCCATCCCATCTCAAATTAAACAATAATGTAATGTCTGCCAGTACCAACTGTAAATAAATCATAACCATAATGTAGGTATGTAGGTACAAATTGTGGTAGGTATATGAACACTAAGACACAGAGCATGAAAATCAGTTTAATACTGACTCAAGGCTTTAGCAGATTCAGAACTCTGTATTTTATTGAAAAATATATTTTTTTTATTGTGTTTTGTTCCCCTGTATGTATGATTGATGTTTTTATTCTGCTTTTTTAATTTCCTTGGGCCTCATGTACAAAGGGTGCGTACGCCCAAAAACATGACGTACACCCTTTTCCACGCTCACGTTCAGATGTACAAAGAGTGAAATGACCATGGAAGTGCGCGGTCCTCCATGCCAAGTCTATAGCTGGCGTACGCACGTTTGTAGTGCTTTGGAACCTTTGGCGACACTTAGAGGTGATACTGGGAAACTGTTAATACTGTAAAAAAGTTCATTCCTGAGGGTGATGTGCACGTGAGAGATACACAAATGAACAATTAACACACCGACACGACATCCTATACCCCCCCGTACCAGACCAGACCAACCAGAATGGACCCATCAATACCAATCCTGCCAATCAGCCTGGTAAATTTCAACCATATAAAGAGACAAGGACACAAACTTAACTTGTTGCTGAATGTATTTAATGTAGTGTTAATGTCTGTGAGAACATTTATAAGTTGGTCCAGGCCTCAACGCCGACTGCCCTTACGATGTCCTCTTGTGACTCGGGTGAGGGCACGGCCAAGGATGGGCATCAGCAGCTGTTGGCGGACCAAAGCATCAGCTGACACCAGGAGGCTGATCCTATACCATGTTGTGTGTCTGGACAGTCTAAACACTGTCTATAAACTGCTGTAATGCTTAATGTCAAGATGTTAAACATAGTTTCATGCCCGAAAACTGCGATCAATCATCACCAATCTCATGGTTTTGATTTTTGGAGGTGAAAGTGGACATGATTCCAGATGTCCATGCATTATTCGGTGATGACTGATTTCGGACTTTAAGCTACGTTAAGTTTTTTTACACTAAGGTCCCGCTGGGGCTCTTCCTCCACCTGTTCTGACCTCTGCTTTGTCGGTGGACAACAGTCTTCCGCTTTGCGTCCACCGTAACATCATCATCTGATCATGCAGAGAGGGGAATCCCAGAGGGAATCCCACCTGCAGGCCCTATTTATACCAATTTGCATATTTAGATATAGGTGTGGAGAGGGAGGAGTCTGGTTCTCCAATGTACGCAGGTAGTTCCACGCTGATTGGGATGTATAAAGGAAATGTGCTTGGATTCGGGCGTACGCGCAGTTTTGTACATTTTGATTTTTTTGTGCATACAGACTTTTCCAGATTTGGCCAGATTGGCCGTACGCCAGGTTTCAGTATGGAATCCATGCACGTCTTTGTACATGAGGCCCCTGGTCTTTATTACGCCCCCCCCTCCCCCGAAGTGGAGGCAAGGGGTATTGTTTTTGGTTCGGTTTTTTTTGTTTTGTTTTGTTTGTTTGTTTATCAGCAACTTTACGCAAAAACTACTGGACCAATTTCCATGAAATTTTCAGGAAAGGTACAGGGTGGTCCAGAATAGATCCCATTAATTTTGGTGAATGTAGGTCAAAGGTTAAGGTCACCAAAAATGTGTTTTCACAATGATAAGAGATAGGGCAAATCAGGAATTTCCTTTTCATTCCTGTATACTCAATTTTGCATATAGCTTCTTTTTGTTATCACTGTTGATGTGCATTGACATCAGAACCTTGAAGGCCAAATTTCAAGACTAGTTCAAAGGTCAAGGTCACAATAAAGGTTAAAATTTAATTTTGGATATAACTTTTGAGTTATTCATCTTAGAGATTTCCTATGAGCACCAAAATGCTTGTCTTTCAATTCTGCATCTTATGTGTATAGATTTTGACCTATTGTTGACTGAAGAGGTCGGGGGTCACTCGGTCAGTACCTAAAAAAACTAAAATGGACTATAACAGAAAAACGAGTGGAGATACAGACTTAGTTACTATTATTGACAGAAAGGAAACCTGGCATGGGCTTCAAAATGGCGTCATGACCTTTGACTTTGAGTGACCTTGAAAGGTCAAATCCATAGTCTCACATTTTGAGAGGGAGATGTCCATTAAGAGCTAAAATGTTTGCGAGGGGCAGGGTTTGTTGTGTCTGGCACCACTTGTTTGATAATTTTTTTTTTTATTTTTGTGAAGCACATTTTAGCTGTATTAGGCAAAATACTATTTAAATATACTACTTATTTCACCATAAACCATTTCATAAATTAACTGTTAAATCATAAATACGATTAATATTGTAAAATTCTTTTTTCCAAGAGTCTTCTTACTAAATCCTCACATTTAAGAAACTACAAGGTCTGATTAGTTTAGAAGTTTTTTTATCATTATTTTTGATATAATAATTACATTTTCTATAGAAAAAAGTACTTGATTGATTATCCATCCATCCATTTTCTGAACCCGCTTTATCCTCACTAGGGTCACGGGGGTCGCTGGAGCCAGCTACTTACGGGCAAAGGCGGGTTAACACCCTGGACATGTCATCAGTACATCACAGGGCTGACATATAGAGACAAACAAACACACTCACATTCACACCTATGGTCAATTTAGATTAACCAATTAACCTATCAGTGCATGTCTTTGGATGGTGGGAGGAAGCCAGAGTACCCGGAGAGAACCCACACAGACACGGGGAGAACATGCAAACTCCACACAGAAAGTGTTGGAATCGAACCCAGGACCTTCTTGCTGTGAGGCACGAGTGCAATCCACTGCACCACCGTGTCACCCCTTGATTGATTATGACTAGTAATTTTATATTCTTTAATTTGCTACTGGAATATGTTTTATGTTTTTCTGTTTAAGTAAACTTGTTTTTCATTTAGTGTTTATTTCAATGCCAGTTCTTTCAATCATGAACATCTTACTGATTCCTCCTGTCATTTACAGTTGGTTCAAGCTTGTGGATAAAACTGGAAAGGAGGACAAGGACCGAGGTGAAGTGTTGCTGAACATCCAGTTCATGAGAAACAACATGTCAGCTAGCATGTTTGACCTGTCCATGCAAGACAAACCACAGTCCCGCATCTCTAAACTGAAGGACAAAGTCCGTGGGAAAAAAAAAGATGGCTTCTCCGACTCAGCGTCAGCTATTGTTCCCTCCGTCAGCCAGGTCCTGACTGATAGTGAGGGAGAAGCTGATTCAGTCTCACTCAATCAGTCTACAGGAGAGAAAAAGAAATCCAAGCTCAAAACCCTCTTTGCACCCAAATCAAACCTGCAGCGTAACATCTCTCAGTCCATGTCTACCCTGGGAACGCTCCCTGAGAAGAACTCGTCTCTTAGTGGCAGCCGCTCATCTGGCCTCAATGTAGAGTCTCCAGAGGGTACGTTTTTCAAGTGATAGCCTGTTTAATCCGATAGGAACTATTGGTATCTGCAGGACCTGGCTTTAATAGTAGGCTGTATCTAATGTTAAGGGAATTACTCTGAGTGAAAATTGAACTAAGAATCATCTAGATTTTTAAAGGTTGATTTTTGTCTTCAGTTCTAGATTTCCTTGTTTATTACTGTGTTTTTTTTAGGTTAGCGACTCCTATCTATGCATTTATTACTTTGACATTTATATGTTCAGTTCAACAGTCACACAGTTTCTGATAGTGTCAATATTAGCTGATTTTCTTTACTTCTTTTTTCAAGAAGATTAAACAGCTATGTACTTTGCCTCACTCCAAATTGTTGTTACTGTGTCTGTCTTTAGTACATTAGTCTGCTGAGGGTGCCTGTGTGCTTTTCCTGTTCTTTTGTGCAAATAATGGTGTTTTGCATGTAAACAATGACGTTATACTTCTCTGTCTCCCCTCCCACAGTTAAAAAGAAATTCAAATTCCTGGGCCACAAACGAACAGGGAGCTCTGACAGCAAAGTGTCTCAGGGACCTTTTTCCCTCCTGGGTCGCTCCAAGCAAAGCGCCAGCGATCAGAATAACCTTTGCATCAATGGCAGCCATGTCTACACAGAGGAAGCAGAGACCAGGAGTGGGTCCACACTCAGCCTGAACAGCTCAGGACAGGGCTCTGTGGAGGATGTCTGCAAACAAACCTCTGACGCCTCTGCAGACGCTTTCAAAAGTGTACCTGTTTCTGCCTTCATCCGTGAGTCTACAGACAAGGCCACACTGGAGCAACAGCGCCATCAAGAGGAGGAGGAGAGAAGGCAGGCAGAAGAAAGGCGCACAGCAGAAGCCAAGAGGCTCGAGGACGAGGGGAGACGCCGGGCAGAGGCCAAGAGAGTGCAGGAGGAAGAGGGGAGACGCCGGGCAGAGGCCAAGAGACTGCAGGAGGAAGAGGGGAGACGCCGGGCTGAGGCCAAGAGACTGCAGGAGGAAGAGGAGAAACACAAGGCAGAGGCCAAGAGACTGCAAGAGGAAGAGGAGAAACGCAAGGTAGAAGCCAAGAGACTGCAGGAGGAAGAGGAACGCAAGTACAGGGAGGAACAGGAGAGGAGGAGACTCTTCCTTGAGGATGAAGCAAGAAGGAAGAAGCAGAGGGAGGAGGAAGAGGAGAGGAAAAAGCAAGAGGAAGAACGCAGGATCCTGGAGGCAGCTGAGGACGAGAGACTGGAAGAGGAGCGAAGACAAGAGCAAGCACAGAAAGCTGAGGAGCAGAAACGACAGGAAGAAGCCTCCATGAGCGACCGGCTGTCGTCTCTGTTTGGGATGATCAGAAAGAAGGAGGAGAAAAAGGATGAGGTGCAGCCACAAATGAAAGAAGAGCTGCCTACACCTGCCCCTCATAGTCATTCAACAGATCCTCATCCAAAAGTTACCCATAGATCCACCAACCCATTTGACGACAGTCCCCTCAGTCCTGATCCTCCACCTAGCAGAAATGAAAGCCCTGCTGACCATCAACAATCCAGCCGCCCTCCGATTACATCCGCCATGGTCTTCCTCAACCGTACTGCAAAAGTGTCTGCAGTGAAACCAAGGTAGGCCTTTGTCTTAATTCATCTGTGTTTAATATAAGCAAAAGGTTAACTTTGCAGTGTCAGTCAGGACCTTCATTCAATGCAAAGCAAAAATAATGATGTTGAGTATTTTCTTCATTGTTATTAGGTAGCCTTTAGGCACATATCAAAGAGTATATATAGTTACTGTACATGTGCTATATTTTGTCTGTTTTATTTCACAAACTCAAAATGGAATTCCTATTTAGGAAGTCTAGCACTGAGAAGTACTTGTTTTCAGCAGTCTTTGCCTACCCTGTGTGTGTCTACCTTTCTTCCTTGGTTTTCTGTACATCTTGTGACGGTCTTGAATTACTAAAACCTTGACTGGCTTCCAGCGGCTGATGGGCCAGTCTGACCAGTTCAGCGTCTATGCTGACGAGAATCTGGGCGTGTCTTTTGTTTGGGACGATCTTGTAGAGCTGGTTGTAGACTGAAGCTTAGATCATAAGGCGTGACAAGGCCACTTTGTGTGCGGACATGTTAGGTGCTTGGTTTTTGTTTTAAAATCTCATTTTTGGTTTTAGTTGTGGACTATTTGGATCACAGTGGTAAGGGGTTTGTACTGAAGACATTTTGCTTGTAATTGTTAGAGTGATAGTATAATAGTCATGTATTTAAATGTATGTTTGTAGTTTTTCTTCAGATGTAGTTAAGCCAAAGTTAAGATTGTTTTGGATCACTACTTTGGGAAGAAGTCAGTTTGTTTTTTGTTCTATTTTCAAAGATTGAAGTTTTAATGTCTTCCAAAATGTTGTGAAAAGATTAAATTGTCTCATAAAGTGGAAAACAAATAGTTGTTGCAAAGTGACCTGAAGATAAGGGTTTAATTTGTGATGGGCTGTACATTGGTGGAAGTAGGATTTGGGTGATTTGATGGTCACACTGACCTCCGGGCCTTTGTTTTCACTCCTTGGCAGATTGTCTCAAACTCTGGAATCTGAATCCACTGACAGTCAAACCATCAGTCAGCCGTGTTCTTCCCCAGCCGCCTCTGAATCTACCCTGTCAAGTATTCCATCTGAGTCCCCTGAAAATTTCCACAGCCTTCATTCTTCTCTGGCTCCACAAAACATAAGACAAAGCCCCGCTGATTCTCTTCACAGCAGCACAGGGAATCCTCCATCTGTGGGATCTTCACCCACCATGGCAGATAAGAAGAGGAGAGCCCCTTTGCCTCCTTCGTACCCTGTTAATGGGGTCCAGAGTGGAGGAAGGGAGTTCAAGAATCCTGCATATGTTGAGCCAGATTCACCGCAGCAAGGATCAAAGATCTCTATACCACTTCCTGATTATGAAACGCTATTTCCACAGAAGAGACATGGAGTGCAAGGGCAAACACAATGGGACCATATAATAGCTGAGGTCAATCAAAAACACAGGGACAGTCCACTGGAACATTTGGGTCAAGAGATGAATGTGGATGGCCCTGAGGAGGAAGAACCTACTCTTACATCTTCACTTCCCCAGGAGATTTCTGCCATGCAACATTATCAAATACCTCAGGAGCCCAAACTTGTAACCTCGAAAAAAGCAGCAGCCCCAGCTCCTCCAAAACCAGTCGCCTCTACAAACCTTAGATCAGTAGCAGATGCCACTCAAAGACAAAGTCAGAAAACTGCTCTTACTCCTCCATCCCGCATGAGCCCTAATTCACCTGCAGTCCAGGGATCTGATAGGACTGGACAGGGTTTCTCTGCAGTACCCAGGGATGGAACGAGGAAAGTGTTGCGCCCATCACCTGCAGCAGTACAAGCTCTCACACCAAAAAACCAAATGGATGTGGAAACTTCACCACCAGACAACCAAACAGACACACAAACCAAGACAGAAGCACCTACTGCCAAACCCAGACAAAGGGTTAATAGTAAAGAACCTGTCCAGCAAAACGATTCTTCTGTGACTCCAGTTGTTTCTGACAGAAACATGAACAACATCCCCTCATTTACCAGTTCTAGTGTGAAGAACAGGGACAAACGGGGAGCAGACAGCTTTGCTGAGTTTGATCCATTCCCCAGCACTGAGCTTCTGTCTAAAGACCCATGGACTCAACCGAAGCAAAACCAGGATGTAGAGAGCTTTTTTACTGGCAGAACACAGAAGGAGCAGAAACCTGAAGATCTGGGAATGACCCCAGATGATCTTAATAACATTTTTAGTTCAGACAAATCTGATTCCTTTTTGGTTGTAAATGTCAACGATTCATTCAAAGACAGTCAATATAGGAAAAAAGATGAGGATTGGAAGCAAGTCAGCCCTGCTTTCCAAACACAGAATCAAAGCCTGCCTACAAGAGATGGACAGATTAAGTCTGTGGCAGCTCAGCATGAAGCTGATAGGAAACCACAAAGCAGTTTTTATGGAGGACAGGATCCATTTGGAGCTGATCCTTTTACTGTATCCTCGTCTTCTTTCATGTCCCCCTCTTTCACCTCCTCAGAGCCCCTCCAGGTAATAATGGAGGAGCCAGCATCTCAGGCAGGAGGATTTCTTGGGGGACGGAATCTTTTGCGAGCTGAGGTTCAGCCTGTCAGTGCTCAGAATAGCAACAGCGGTGGGCTAGCATTAACCTCACGCAGGTGAGACTGAACAGGCTTGTTTACAAGTTTGCATTTGTCCACTCATGCTGCTGTTGTGTGGGCAAGCAAATGAGGTGTTGGGATTTCCCTTGGGTGTGGCTGTTCTGAAATCAGTCTTGGAAAATTTCCTCATTTTGAGTTTAATCGTGCATATTGAATTTGGCTCATAATGGAGTGATTTTGAAGGCTTAAAGCACCAGATTAGCCTGAATGTTCTTTCTTTCCTGCTAACACTAATTTTAATTATGGATTTCTTCTAATAATTACTTTTGTAAGTAACATTAAGCTTTGTTAACTACTTAAAAGCTTTATAATAACATACACCATTTCTTTCCAGGCCTCATCCTGTGAAGCCCATGAGCTCAATTGAGAACCAGCATCCCATAAGCATTCCTGCTCTGAAAGAGATAAAGGTCCGTGACAACACACCAGGGAAGATAAAGGTATTCCTCATTTTTTATATGGATCCACATTAGCTGCTGTTAATGTAACTACACTTCTGCATTTCTATTCCCCACACAGCAAAAGATAGCATATTAAACATAACTTATAATGCAAGGAAAAAAACCTCAAAAAGATGACTACTTTGTAGTTATTTGGGTTAGTTAATTAATTAATTAACTTTGGGGTTATTGTAAGTAGTCTTTCTTTACTTCATCTTTTGATGATCCTAATTAGTAACAGCAGACAGTCTTTGTCAGGTTTTCCTTTTTTTGTCAATGTCTGTATGAAAAGTATAACAGCAACTACATTAATAATTATGGGATTGAAATACTTGAAGTTTGAGTAAAATTCCCAAAGTCACAGTGTCTTCAAAACTCTCGAGGCAGATTTTGACTAAAGGTGCATTGAAATGTGAACTGTTAACCTGTATGTTATGTAAGGTGTGTATACTGTTTCCCCTCAGGTGTCTGAATCCATGGAAAGTGGACCTTATACTCAGCTGACACAAGAAGAGCTGATTACACTAGTGGTGAAGCAGCAAGCCGACCTGTCACGGAAAGACGCGAAGATCGTTGAGCTGGAGGAGTATATAGACAACCTGCTGGTCCGTGTCATAGAAGAGAATCCCAGTATCCTGCAGGCCCTCAACGCAGCCAAACCAGTGTAAGATGATGAGTGTTTGTCATTGTATCCCGAGAGAGGTGATCTCTATGACGGTTTAAGAGCATACGCACTTTTTCAGTTTCAGTGTAGAGTCTTTTGAGAATGCTGGTAAATTGTTTCTTACCTCTTCATTTTTTGGCACAGACTTATAACAAGCAACTAAAAAAATCTTTATATTAAAAGAAGAGTGTATCAGTTTTGACACTAAGGTACATTTTTTTTAATCCTTGTTACACTATAATATATTCAACACCTTGATTTATATGCATACTTGATAGGGCTTAGCCTTATTTAATATACTAATGATGCAAAACAGTTTTCTCAACTACGGCCTTTTTACTTAATACACTGAGCTTTGTATCACTTACTGCTGTAATGATCATAAACTTTGTATTACCGTTACAATATTGCAACATCTTGAGCTAAGAATGTACTACTTCCTTAAAAGGTACCTTTTGTAAGAAATATCTTTGCAATAGATTGTTGATTTCACTTGCACACAATATTCCAGTGGATCATGACTGTATTAATGATCCCAGCACATCACCAGCTTCCTTCCTTAAAGTCTTATTTTTTGATATGCTTTATTAATCCTTTTCCAGTATGTGGTTATAAATCAAATCTTCATTTCTTACTCACCACAGTTGAATGTCTGCTTGTGTCAAAACACTGTATTTTATGCTTATTTTTGTATCAAGGATATATTTAGGAAATGGCAATCAAGGCAAAGTGCTCATGAATTATTTTCAATCAAAGGGTAATTATAATATTTCAGTTTATTCATTGGTTGTTGTGTAACCTGTTCAAATAATTATGTAAGATATTATGCAAGAAATATATATATATATATAAATACACACACACACACAGAATGTAATTATTGTATAATAGTCTGAGATATTGATCACTGTGATTTCTGGATTTATTTATATGAAGATGATGAGATAATCAGTACTTCATGATCAGAACAACAGCGATAGACTTGATCGTAGCCAGCCTTGTCTTTGTATTTGAGAAACACTGATGAATGATCCCTGCATCCTTGCCTTTACATTATATGATGCCTTGGCAGAAATTAGAGCAATATTAATCCTTAGAATGTATAAATCTGTGCCTTTTTCAACCTTTCCTGTGACTTTTATGTCTGATTTGCTAGACGGATTTTGGCTACCTCTCTTCTGTTTTCCGGAGTGAGAGCTCGAAAATGGTCTGTGTGTTTGTCTGACAAACAATGAAGTGTTGCTGAGCAAAAATATGTTTGTATTTGAAATAAAGACACTAATTATTTCACCATTCTTTATCTTCATTTCTGTATGTATTTCTATTTAGTTAAATTGTGAATCCATGGTAACTTGCAGAATATTGTTTACCGTGGGATGTGAATACAAACATTTATGAATGAAAAAATTATTAGGCAATACATGTGACTTTTCTAGTGTGGAAGAAGAGCCTGTTAAGGTTTTCATACCTTGAACAAATATTCTTTAGACATAAATGAGACTGTTGTTCAAACAAATTAATGAATCATAGCATTTCACAGAGTTATTTTATTTACTTACATCAACGGCATTTATACAGTGTCCATATGCGTCATGTAGCTGCCAAGCTAGTACAAGTGCGCCAAAGCAGTCCTGAACACATGGCATGTTTTTCTTTCTTCTACAATATAAAACAGCCTTTTCCTTTTAAAGCCTTCTTGTTAAGCTTTCAACGAGAGTAAATGGGTTTAAGGATGAATCAGATGAGGTCATGGCTAATTTGAGTTTTCATGAGAACAAAATGTAGAATTTGTGGAAATCACTGGAGTCCATTTTCTTAAGAGAAGTGGTTACACAGTTTACAAAATGCAGGCATTTCCAACTGCTTACATTTATTCTACACAGCTGAAAGGCAGTAAATGTAAGAAGGACGCAAGATGGTTAAAGGGATGTATTTTACATTGACTTATGTGTTTGAGTCAAAGCTGAACATGAACAGTCTATGAATGAAATAAGTGGCGTACAATAGATCTACTGTCCACAGAAATAAACAGCAGAATGAGGAAACACTGAGCTTTTACACCACACTGGCTGTGGCGCAGTTATTGGCGGAAATCCCAATGCGTCGGCGACAGGTGAACATTTTACGCAACTCTGCACGGAAACGATCATGTAGCCATGCGTAAAGGAAAGGGTTACAGCAGGAGGAGCTCATTGCGCACAGGTGACAGAGTAGCTGTATGAGCAGGAAGTAGCGCTTATCGATCAGACCGATGTCAATGTCCCGCAGGACGTTGAACACACTGATGGGCATCCAGCACACCCCAAAGGCCGCCACCACCAGGCTGACCAGGCGGAAGGTCTTGCGTTTACGCATGCGCTGCGCCTCAGCCTGGCTTTGGGTGTGATGGCCTGGTACGACACAGTTCCGCAGCTTCACTGAAATGCACAGGTAAGAGATGCAGAGCGCAGACAGAGGCAGCACGTAGGTGATGAACAGGGTGCCGTACGCGTATGCCAGCCGCTCCTTCTCCTGGCCCATCCAGAACTCCTCACAGATGGTGAAGCCCTCATTCTTAAACTCCACATGGTAGGTGTGAGCCACTGCCGGGGCCACCAAGCCGCAGGACAGGAGCCAGATCCCGGACAGAAGGTAGGTGCATGCCAATACTGAGATCCGCTTTTTTAGTGGATGAACCGTGGCGTAGTATCTGTGAAGAAGCAGAGGAAATGCTCTCAGCTCTTCTTCTTTGTGACATTAGATTCAATCAGTGGATCTCATTTTTTTTTTTTTGTCGGGCCCACCTTTGCAGACACGATGACCCCCCTCAACCCCTACAAATATGTAACATTGGTTCAAGTCTGATTTTTATTGAAAGAAACATCAGTATAACTATTCTTTTTGCTTTTCTTTGAATAATTTGTTGTGCAAATGAAAAACAACTTCAATTTTTACTTGAACATTACAAACTCAACTTGACCACTCTTGACACTCTTGACTCTTGACAATACTTTTCCAAATAAAAATATGAAATGTGCCATTATCTAGTTAATTGTAGAACAACAAACTTTTTTTTTTTTTTCTAAACAAAGAGGAATATTTAAACTGTATCAGTGGCTGCAATGAGCCTATAGTTTACATAGCACCTAAACTTTAACAGCCACATTAAATCAATAACCTCATCAGCCTTTTACCATCTCAAAAAGATTGCCAGAATCAAAGGTTTACTGTCTAAACCAGACTTAGACTTATCTATGCATTTATCTGTAGCAGGTTAGACTACTGTAACAGCCTTCTGACTGGACTTTCTAAACCAGCTGTGAGTCAGCTGCAGTCCATCCAGAACACTGCTGCTCGGGTCCTAACTAGAACCAGGAAGTACCACCATATTAGTCCGGTGCTCAGGTCTGTGCGCTGGCTTCCTGTCGCTCAGAGAACAGACTTTAAAACAGCTCTGCTGGTCTATAAGTCTGTCCATGGTCTAGCACCAA
>JAPQRP010000030.1:23702154-23720577 GCA_037367295.1 Apogon hyalosoma
CGTCAGACAGGCCTCTACTCTGACAGTGTTTAAGTCCAGGCTGAAAACGGCTCTGTTCAACTGTGCATAGAACAACTCAAAGGGTTCTATCTGCACTCTGCTCTTTTACTTTATTTGAATTGATTGTTATTTATGTTTTATTGCTTATGTTTTAACTGTAATTGTGTGTTTTTAACCTGTCTCTTTTCCGTTTTTGTAAAGAACTGTGAATTGCCCTGTGTATGAATTCTGCTGTACAAATAAATTTGCCTTGCCTTTCCTTGCCTAGCACATATCCTCAGTAGTGCAAACTGTGCAAAAACAGAAAACACCTGCTACATTTTCTGACCTGAAGAAGAAAAAAACACACAACACCTATAGGAGAAATATCCCCGCCCAAAAAAAAATCACCATGAGCCATGTTTTTTTTGAATTCTTGTTTTTCTTACCATCATCACTTATCATGCTTAAAATTGAGCTATTATGATATAAACAGGTTTGTTGTTTATGACTCTAAGAATAATCACAGGTGGTCAAAGGCATACGTGCATCAACACCATCTTAGTTCCCCTGTGGCCCTCATACTGCCCACAACAGCCCTTGAAATACAAGAGAATCATATCAGAATCAGAAGAAAACAACATTACATGAGTAGTCTGGCTCACAGCTGCTGCTCCAATACACTGCCTGTGTCAGATCTTAATGCTTCACAGTCCAAATAATGTTGTTACAGTCTACTCCACAGCATCAGTCTGAAATGCATGTGTAGTTTTGTAATTTTACTTTTGCCACTTTAAAACATAGAGATAAGTTTGGAGTCAACATTATTTATAGGCTGGTCCACTTGGGATCATACTGGGCTGAATGTGGCCCCTGAATAAAATGGTTTGATACTTCTGCTTTAGAGTGCGTTTCCATCTGCTGAGAGTCTTTGTGGAGATGCTGATTCCCTTTTCCAGAGGGACTTGACATCTGCCCACTGTGCAAAACTACTCTGAACTTGTTGGCTCACCTTGTTCTGGATATGCTTTACTGGCAAGCCAACAGTCCAGATTTAAACCCATAGAGAATCTGTTTGGTTCTGTCAAGAGTAAGATGAGAGACACTAGAGCCAACAGTACAGATGAGCTGAAGGCCACTACTGAAACATTCTGGACTTCCATAACACATCAGCAGAGCCACAGGCTGATGACAAAAGCATTAACTATATAAATGAACATATTAGTGCTATCAAACAGTTAAAATTGAATCACAGGGTTGCTGTGGATTAATTGTGATTAATCATGATTAAATATCATTAATTTTTAACCTATATTAATCATGTTTCATTTTGCAAGAGCAAATTGACTCAAGAAAGAAAGGAATATATATGCACTTAACGTGTTTGTCACTAGTTGGGTGACACGTTAGCCGAAGTGCTAGCAGAATCCCAGACTAACGTATGCTTCATGTGATTGTTGTTTTTTAAGCTGGAAGTGTTTTGGTGAAAAGAAAACTCCTTCCTGCAGACTGTGCATAATGCTTTATTTTGGTCAACTTTTTCCATCTTGGTTTCTTGTGTCCTTATATTTCCATCCAGAGGGCCAATGTGTTGTTTAGCATCTTCCATCTTTATGGGTCGGTTCTGCTGCCTGTCACTACCGGATCAACTGACCATTTGCACGTGTGACGCTAACTCTACTTGGGACAAACTGCCCAAAATGCATAGGCAGAGATGTTCAAAGTCATTCTGCACTGCAGATGGTGTAATTGCGTTAAAATTTTTGATCAGATTAATCATGATGATGAATTAATCTGCGTCAATGCGTTAATTTTGACAGCTCGAAATATACACTCCAGAAGTCTGACATTTCTGCACCATAAATCTCTTTTTATTAACTCATGAAATATATTTTGAGATACTGAATTTTGGATATTCAAGAGCTGTAAGCTGTAGTCATCAAAATTATTTGTAAGGAATTTATTTGTAATGAATCTAAACTATATGGAAAGTCTCACTGTTGGAATTAAGTTATGGGGGAAAAAAGCATACCTTTGGTTTGAACTTTTCCATGAAATATGTAATTTTTCTGTAAGTTTTTGAGTTATACCTGTATATTTTGAAGGGATGGAGTTGTCCCTACCAGTACTGAGTCATCTTGCCCACATACTCCCTCTGATAGTGAAGACTGTAAGAGAGCAATGCACATACTCATGTTGCATCTAGTAAATATTTATGGGTTGTGTGTGCTGGAAAGTGCACACAGTGTAGCCACATTGACTCATGCCAGCTTCTTTTGTAATTTGTTGTGCTGCCACGAATGAGAAGGGACTTTAAGGCCTTTTATTTAATAAACTCACAAGTCCGAAAGCATGTAGTCTTTCCACTGGAAAATAAGGCCATAATGTCACATTGAGTGTTTAATAGCGGGATGCCTTGGTATCTGTGTGGTCAGGTTGTCAGCAGGAGTATACATTTACCATACATTTAGGTCTTAAAATGATAGGCCGTTTAGGGATAATTGTAAATTGTTAGTTTACATGTAATGTAAAGCTGTTGGAGCAGTGTTATGGGCAGCAGAGTATGCATACACTCTGCAATGTTTGGTGTGTTCCAATGAAAGTCTGAAATCACAATGTATAACCTTGCAGAAATAGGTTTATATAAGAGGACACATCCCTCAAGGACTGACAACCAACATAACTAGTGGTGGTCAGGTGGCAGATGGCCCTCAGAGAGGGTTCTGTTCAGGAACTCATAAAGGCCCTGAGAATAACAGTATGTAATATATGGAAAATCTAACTCTTATTTCTCATCATGTTTCCAGAAACCAAAATTCAATGAATGAAAATAAATAGCGACTTTCAACATCCACTTACGGAAAGATTAATTTTTTTTTTTAATTCCCAGCAAATCCAACATTATAAACCTGTTAAGTGTACAACTATTCTATCACAGAAAAAAGAGCATCTCTGTCCTTGCCTCTGTGGTATTAAACACATGCATAACTGTATTTCTTCTTTTCAGTGATTCTATGAAGTGATAGGGGAATTAATTAGTATAATAATGAATAAAAGCTATTTCAAGTTACAAAAAGTGAAAAAAGATAAATTATACTCTTACTTCAATGCAAGGACTGAACATCAAAAAGTCATTTTTTTTTCAATAACAGTAATGGAAAATAGCAGTACTGCTGATTTAAAAAAAAAAAAAAAAGATTATGTAATTTATGCAAAACTGAGTGGCAACTAAAAAATAATCTTCAGTTTAACCAAGGTCATTTTATTCCGACATAAAACACAAAAGCTTAAATCCCAATGAGGGTATACTATGGTGTAACAAACTGTCCTTCTTCCAGGCAGCTTTGCGCGGGAGAACACCTAAGAATGACTCTTATCTCTTCAGCACTGTCACACAAGTACAATTGTTAAGTGGTGTATGTCTAAGAAAAGTGTTTTTATAAAAGTGAGTGAAAAGATACCCTTTGAGAAAGCAAAAGAGCGCAATTGTTTTCATAAATACAACAGGATATCAGACTTTCTCTGCTTTAACTATGTTAACATCATCATCATCATCTTCATAAATATGTATCCCGCAGTGCAGCTCAAGGTTTATGTGGTAAAACAAGGCCCACAGTGCAGTTCTGAAAACCTGAATTATATAGTTATTTTCAAAACTGGCATGAAATCTACCACACTTTGCATCTGCCGCTGCAATTTTGTGCCATTTTGTGAGAGCTTTGTTGTTCAGTATTATTTCCGCATTTAAGCAGAACATAGATCATTATGTGAAAGGTGTTGTCATAAATGTCTCTAAATAATGCATTCTTCTTCCTTTACCAATCTGATGACGCATTTCAAGATATTTCCGTGACAAGCTAAGTGCAAATGAAATAAACCAGTGGGTGTTTATTCATAGTGTTTTTATTCTTCAGGCTGACACACACTTACCTGTCCACACCGATTGCAGTGAGAGTGAAGACTGACACATACACTGTTACTGGCTGGATGAGATACACTAGGTAACACATGAAGCGGCCAAACACCCAGCCGTTTGGGTTGAAGGCGTAGGCCAGAGTAAAAGGAACACATGTAGCGCACATCAGCATGTCGGAAAAGGCCAGGTTTCCAATGAAGAAGTTGGTAACATTGTGCATCTTGCGGGTTCTGCAGATGACATAAAGAAGCAGGTAGTTGCCAAAGATGCCCACCAGAGCCACGAGAGTGTAGCAGGGGATGATGAGCAGCTTGAAGGATTGCAGCAGCTCCACCCCCACAAACTGGGGACTGCGTTTGGATGAGCCATTCTGCAGGGCCACCTCAAAGACCTGCCCCGTGTTGTTGTCATTCCCATCATGCATCACATACGGAGGGGTGAGCTCTGTGGCCCAGCCACTGCCTGCGCTCTCCATCCCAAAAAACTGGTGTCAACCTGGAGGAGTGAAATTCATGAATCCATTCAGCCTTTGGACTGGTTCTGAGTATGCATTGAGGGGCTCATAAAGAGAAACATAAGCAATATAATCCAGAATACTGATAATTTAGCATAAAATGACACTGAAAAACAAAACAAGCAAAGCAACTAAAGCAAGAACATACAGACGTACAACATAAAGTCCCTGAGGATAAAAATGAAAACTTAAAATCAGTCCTAAATGATTAACAATTTACATGTGCACATTAACTGTATTTTCCTGCCTCTCTTGGTTAAAAGCTGCTGCAACTTCAACATTTAATCATTTGCAATCATTTGCACAAGTATGATAACAGCTGTCATTAAGAGAAATGTCCATTCACGAACACCCACAGTTGAATGTCAAATAGTCACACTTTCCCAAAAGCAACTAGATAATTTCTGAATATGACAGAGTAACATAAATGACCTATTATCATAAGCAGGCAGCAGTTATACGCTTGAGTGTGAATTGGACCACTGTAACTGACAAGATTTTCAGCTTAATGATGAGGTATCCTGCTATAGTTCTTGTCCTTATGATAATGTAATTTTTTTTTCAACATAATATTTCGGTTCTGTGTACAATGATATGTATGAAAAGACTATAATGCTGCACTACACGATCTCAAACAACTCATGTACCTCTACATTCTGTCTGTTATTCATCATAATATAAATTGAAGGCTGCTGGATGTTCACAATAAAATGTAAACAATACTGTATGCTTAAAATGTAATTCAACTCCTTGCAGCCTTGTGCTAAAAGAATCAGCCATACAATAAAACATAGACAACATAATGAGATGTGAAAATAATGAACTCATTCAGCGGTGACACAAAGCCAGTGAATGGTTACATGTACAGTGGAAAAAATGGAAAGGGTGCAGGAGAATGGTGGGGTCCAAGGAGGACTTCGCCCCCTAGAGGTCAGAGCAAAAATAACATTATTAATACTTCACTTAAAACTGTAATTTTTATAATCAAACACTAATAAAATTAATACAGCTGAACTTCACTATTGTACCCACTTTTGGAACTAAAGCAAAGAGTTGGCCTTAATTAGGTTGGCCTCAGTTATAGGATTGAATTCCATTGCATTCCAAATAATTTAAAATGAGAAACAATAGGACACAGTAGAGGTACTGCATTACCAGCTATAATAACTACAATCATTATAGTATAATATGTATTTATTCATCCATCCATTCATTGTCCTCCACTTATCGGATCGGGTCGTGGAATATGTATTTATAATAATTTAAAATATTTAATAACACACTTGTAGTAAACATTACTTTAATTAAAACAAAAATACCAGCAGATTTATAGAAACTATATTATATGTATAGTTGATTTAGAAATCAACGGGTTCATCAAGCAGTTGTGTAGTTCAGTAAGCGTCATATGTCAATCATGGGTTCGATTCCCGGCAGTTGTGAAAGGAACCCCTCCCGTTTTTGTTTTTTTGTTTTGTTTTTTTTGTTTTGTTTTGTTTTGTTTTGTTTTTCTTTCACTACCGGCACTGGTAGTTAAATCCATCATTGTGTGTGATTACGAAGAAACATAGGTTGACGATCATTTATAAACGGTGTGATGTAGAAAAGAATGATTTCACCTCAGATTTAGCTTGAAGCTCAGATTTACACAATCAGGCTCTACAGAAAAACCCTGACATTAACAATAGGCGAAATTTATGTAAGGGGAGAAATCAAAGCAAAATATATGCTCCATAAGACTCAAATAAATAAAATAATTCACTGTGAAATGAGACGTTTTTGTGTGAACACCTGTTCCATTAATGGGGTTTATTTTGCGAGTCGTTCATTTTCCTGCGTCTTATTTGGAAAAAATCACGACATTTGCAGTCTGAGTTTTCTTTAAATGGTTTATTTTCAGCTTTGTTAATTCTGACAAGCTGCTTTGTCTCGCTCGGTTAGGTTTTGTGCAAAACTCAGGCGAGAGTATCAGATTTTATAAACGTTCATTAATTTAGAAATTTGCATAATAGACAAATCGAACCATCTGTTTTACGCAGTGTGTTTGTCAGTGAATGAAAGAACAGTGAGTGCAAACAAAGACTGACTCAGGAATCATCGCACTGAATGCATTATGGAAGAAATGCATGTTTTTGTCTCGTTATTTATTTATTCCAAAGCTTTGAAGAGTAGTTGTTAGCATAGTTTAATTAATTCTCCAAAGTACATTAAAAAGACAGTGCAATACTGTGTTACGGGGCGCATAGAATATATCATTCCAATAATTAGAGTACTGCCTAAAAAGTAAAACAAAAAAAAAATAAAACAAAACAAAAAAACACTGATGCAGAAAAATTCCTGGGCGTCACTCCGTGATGCAATAAAACACTCACTGATAAAATCATTCCATATTAATGCAACTGAGAAGAACTGATGCAACAGTGCTTTTAACCTCACCACATTTGACGCACCAACTCATGCTTCAACAAGATTTAGAGAACTTAGCACTTTCGTAACGTGAATCGCAACAAGGCTTTTTGAAGAATTAGTTCTCCTACCTTGAGGTGGTTGTTCAGTTTTCAGTTACAGAATATCAGTGCTGCAGTCAGGAGACGGAGAAGACCGTGTCGCTGATGGAGCTCCAGCGCGGGTCCACTGTGCGCCTCTGGGAAGATGCGCGCTTCTCGCACAAATGAAGGCAGGTAGCGGCGCAGAAGCCACACTTTGAACCTTTGGTATTTCATTTGACATCAACGATTTGTCATTACGGAAGGTATAATGTGGTTAAGTCAGTGTTCGAAGCTATATAGACAACATCTAAACAGGACTTGCCTTTTTATTTACCTCTAAACTTGACTGGCGGCTCTGATGACACATCAGCGCGCATCTGAAACCTGACTGTCTGTAAAACAAACTAGCCTGCCTAAGATGAAGGGAATCATCCTCCTTTACACCAAAAATGCAATGCCTCAAAAGATTATATACAGAATGTACTGTCTGTCTTTTTTATTTCCTCTCATATGTGGTACAACTTTAACATTCTCCACATCCCCTCCCCAACAGACCCCTGCTTTAACAAAAACACCTTCAGCTCTGTTGGTAAAGGTTAGGGTTCCATTTTTAATAATAAAGGAGAACCATGACAACTCCATTAGGTGCAGGTATAAAGTCACTTATAACAGATAGGTGAAACAGAAGGTGACATTACTGTCTGAATTAATGCAGCCATGTTTGACCAAGGGTCACCCATCTCTGGTCGCAAATATTTGTAAAAGGGACCAAGGGGCAGAGTGATAAGGAGGTGATGTGACGTGTTGTCTAAATGTCAGGCAGCCTTTGTGAAGAATAAAGACATGGATCTTTGTGAGCATGGTGCTCCAACTGACTCCCAGTTCCTCCTAAACAAGCTGGTGCTGAGACAAAACAATCAGGCTTATATGCTGGCATTAAGCTATTGATTCTGAAGGGACAACCTGCTGTGAAGCCAGATGAGCAGACCTCCTAGTAGAGGAGATCTTGATATAATGTTCACTGTGGAAGGTGTATTTGAAGTGTGTCTGAGACAACTTGGCATTAATTTAAAGCTGCAGAGGTTTGTTTGTAATCAATAGGTTAACTCTCTTCAGTCTTCATCCTGCATGCAGCCAATCACAGCTCATTCTCCTGTCAGCAGGATGATGTAAGCACGACTTACTTTGATTTGGAAAAGAAGTCAAACAGAACCACTGAAAATACAACAAAACAACCAAGTCAACAAAGGTGAAAGCTGAAAAAATGGCCCATTGTTAGATATGTTTTCAACACCAATACTTCACAGCCCCTAGTTCACAATGTTAGCTAAAGAGAGTAAAACCTATTAGAAATGTAATAGGTTCATGCTTGGCCCGTGCCCTACACAGCCATGAATATTCATGGAGAGTGGTGCCATAGAAAATCAGTAAATTGATAGGAAAACATAACCTCTGTGTTAGAAGTAATTAAAAATAAAGCATGTTTTCAAAAGACCAAAGGTAATTAAGGGGGTTTGATGTTGCATTATTATTCCAAACACTCAACAGCAGGAGGAAGTCACATACCAGAGCATACTTTGGACTACCAAAATGCTATGTATCCACAGACTGTATCACTCACTGAATTAAGTATAAATCATTCTTTTGACACATCTGTATTTTGGTATCATCAGTTTACATCTTCAAAAAAAAAAAATGTGTGGGTGGTTAAAATACTTTCTTATGATTTTCACGAACTGCATCATCTCATACAGATGATGATAACTGTGGCTCAGTTGGTAGAGTGGGTCATCCAATGACTGAAGGGTTGGCGGTTCCAGTCCTGGCTCCAACTGTCTGTCCACATGTCGAAATGTCCTTGGGCAACACACTGAACCCTAAATTGCTCCCAGTGGGTTTGGTAGCACCTTGCATGGCAGCTGCCTCCCACTGGTGTGTGAGTGTGTGTGAATGGGTGAATGTGAGGCTTTGTAAAGCGCTTTGAGCACCATGAAGGTGGAAAAGCGCTATAGAAGTGCAGTCCATTTACCATTTAGTTTACATTTTGGCTCTGTTAGATTAGCTCTACTGTATAGTAGAGTTACAGTAAAACCACAAAAACACATTTGTGTTGCCAATAGCTGCACTAAAGATCTGTTTGGAATCATTGTCAGGACTGTCACAGTTTTGTCTGAACTATAGATCAAGAAAGCAAACTTAGCAAAGATAATAACATCACATAATAACTTTATACCTTAATTAATTAAACTGTGTTGACGGACTTCTGTGATTTCATCATCAGACTCCATTGTTTTCATTTAGAGCATCCAATGGTGAACACAACAGTTCTTCTAGCTTTTTTTTTCACTTTTTCCACTTTCTTTGACTCTAGTAGTTGTCTCTAAGTGGTTCCCATCCCATCTCATGACCTTCTGAGGCTTCTGTCAAAAGCCTCGTGGCATTAGTTTTCCCCACCATCAGGCCCCAGCAGAATGACTCATAATTCCTTTAATGTGAATAAATTCAGTGTACATCTCTACAATACATTACATTGGTACATTTGGCATAACTTCAGAGCTCTTTACTCACAACACTCAGGATAGTTTTTGGACTTTTTTTTTTAATTTGAAAGTAGAAATATTACATATACTTCTTACCTCTTTCATTGCCTCTTTAATAAGTTTGGAAAAAGTGAGATTTCTGTACATTATGAGAACGCAAGCAGATGAAACAATGTTTTCTACTTAAACCAAGAATGCTGGTTTAAGTGTAAGGGTTTTTGGGGTCTATAACAGATGGAAAAGATGTAGGAGTCCAACATTTTTATAATGAAGTTTATTCAAATTTGCCTTGAAGATGTGGCACAACTGTCTTTGTTTGTCGAGGCATCATTCACTGCTGTCGATGCTGAAACAAAAGTGGAGGGGTTTCCAAAGTAAATAATTTCCTATACTTTTGTCTCCTTGGTCTAACATTCATTTTATTTATCCAAGTGTTTTACTGGACTGTTTTCATCACTTGTGTGAAAATGGAGAGAACAGTCAACTTTATTCTTGAGCTGATATAACATGTTACTGATGCCTTATGCAACATGCTGTCTTGATCCACGGGGTGAAAACATCTCTATATAACATCAGCCATGGCAACAGGGTAGTGTAAACATAAATGTGCTGTCAATCCAGAGCAAAATAAAACATTTCTGCTCCATGCAGTTATTGGAGGTACAAGCAAGAGACTGGATCATTATGGCTGTGTTGGTCCTCCGATAGATCAAACAACTCAGTAAAACTGTGCAATTTTCTTGAAAGGGAAGAGAGTGAGTTATTAGTTGATAATAACGACTGGACTAATGGTGCAAATATGTTAAATAAAACATAATTTATCCATAAAGATTCAAAGTCTCTGTAAAGTCCTTCATTTGCAAAGGCTGCTGCAAAGCAAAAGAAGAAGAAGAAGTCCAGGCTGAAGATGAATAATCAGCCATCCACCAGAGTCAGTTACACAGACCGACTGCATCAGTTCTGATGATGATCCCAAGCTCAATCCCATTAAAATTATTGTGCTAAGGTCATGGTCAACAGCATCACTGCCTGTTATCATAGCATTACACATATAACATAACGCTACAGCCATAACATCTGCTGCTATTATCATCCTCATGGCCAAATGGAAACTTTGAGCACTATAAGATCATAAAGTATAATTTAGCTTCTTGTCACCAGCGTTATTACACAGTTAAATAATGCCAACAGCCTTAAAACTTAATATTTTAACCGTTTATAGGACACTCATTGAAATATGCTGAAATTCTAAATTTCAACAGTAGTGTGTTATTGGACGTCATCATCTACCTCCTCGTTGGTTACTGTGACAACAGTCTCCATCCACTTCTCATAAATATCCAAGTAGCACTTGCTAAAAAGTAAACACATGCGATAAAACAGCTGTTATAAGGTCATAAACTGACAAAAATCACTCATATTCACTATTTATACCTTAAAAATTTCTATAAAATCTTTCTCCTTTTGGTTCTGTTCTTGGAAGAAGAATTGTCTGTAGGCTGTTGAGTTTTTTTTTGACCAGATATTCTAAACGTATATGTTATTTGTTAGTAAGAAAATTGGTATTTTATTTTTTTTATTTATTTTCACATTAAACCCTGATGTTGATTATTCACTACTTTAATATTCACAGTAGTTCAATAATTATTTCTTCCAAAGATATTTTTGTCCACTACTAGTGAATCCACAAGTGTGAAGCTCATTGTTTGTACACTGTGTTAGCTGAAGGTTTATGTTATAGCTCTGTTAGCTTAGCTCTTATTTCAGTATAACCATAAATCACCTCTGTTTTTCTATACGGTTTGTGCTGTCAATAATTGCACTAAATATCTGTTTTCAACCATCCAAAGAAGGTCAGAATTGTCACAGTTTAGTCTGCTGAACTGTGGATCAACAAATGGTGAACTTAGTAAAGATAACAACATCATATAATAATTTAATACCTTCATAAGCCTCATAATCAAACTCACCCGTGTAGCAGAAAAGCTGCCATTTGAGCATCAAACGCCATTTGCTTCATTTAGTGCTATGTCCAGTGGTGAAAACAACAACACTGCTTCTAACTTTTACCACTCTGTCACTTTTTTTGTGTCTAAATGTTGTTTCTTAGCGGTTCTCATCACATAATGTCACTTTCTGACACTTTAGTCAAAGTTCCCATGGTGTTAGTTTTCCTCACCCTGGGAAAACAAGTGACTCACTACTCCGTCTAGTGGGCACATAATTTATCCAAACCCTAAGTATGAATATATTCAGTTCATGTCTCTACAATCCAGTACATCGGCATCTCTGGAATAAGATCAGTACTCTTTATTCTGAACATCTGAATACCACCAGCTCCTGTAAAGATTCATGCATATGAGGACCCAAATATTTATTTGTGCTGTAAGGTTTTGTATCACCCCCCCTAAAAATTTCCAAATGCTTAGATAGGTTGACCTGATCACCTGATCATCCTTATCTGTCCACTACACATACCCATAAAGACCCAAACATCCACCAGTGACCAAAACCATCCACTGATGTACAATGTTTAATACCTGTTAATCCACAATTCTATCAATACATGTAAATAATTGGTGTAAAATGCAGTTTGTCATCTTTTTATGGTCATCAGATATGACCCATTTGGACATTCAGAGGCTCCATGGTGAACATGGAAAAACCATCATCTTCTACAACATTGTTTCACAAGTAAAACCCATGGAGTTTGACTAATGACAGTGGATGGAGACAGTTGTTTTTACACTCGGTTATTGGTATATTTGCTGAAAAAGTCCCTTTTTTCAGTTTTGACTGTTTCTGATATAATAACCTGCAACTTTAATCTGAGCTTCAGTGAACATCTACATCATCAGTAAATTATACATTGGAAAATATCAGATTTTCTCTGAGACAAACACAAAATACAGAGGATAATATTATAATAAATGGTGATAAATCGCTTAAGAAAAGGTCAATAAGAGAACTGTCACAAAAGTAGTGCTGGGTCTTTATGGGTTGAAGTTGCAAAGAGGAAGAGAATCATGAAAACAATATTACATTTGTGGCACAATACATGATACAAACGACAGTGGTTTTAGTGCAACAGTCTTAAAATATTTTAACAAACTTGCCAAACCAGTTTATCAACATCAGTTACTGCTTCCTCTAATTCATTCACTGCCCTCAAACTCAGAGAAGCAGCGACATTTCTCAGTGAGTAATGAGATGGTCTTTTGTGTAATTATGTCCTCTTGTGTTCCAGGTCAGTGTAGCACAATGACATAAACAATTGCAGTGCTGTTCTAATCACCTGAGAATGCATTTCATATAACTTACTTCATTATTACTACACATAAATGAATTCTATGTGTTTGACAGTTTGACAAATTTGCCTTTAAAGCTACAGTCATCAGTGGGTAAAACCTCCATAATCACCTTTCAGCATATTTCAGTGGTCTGAGAGTCCATGCCTGTTTTCAGCCTGTAAATAGTCTACCCCATGTTGCCAACATATTGTCTAATCACAGTTGTTTATGTGTGGTTGACAATGGTTGATCAGATTCTGTCAGATGTGAACTGGATTCGATTCTGCTGCTCTGTTTGTAGCTCCACAGAAGCTTGGAAAAGTGGCTTAATTTTTCAATACACCGCATGAAAACAGCTGAACGTGTATTTACCTACCTTTTTACCTTAATATCAAGGTGAAGGAGCTGCTGAAGGAAGATGTGTTCTTCCAAATTCTACATTTTTCTCCCCATGATTTCAGTTCCTGCTACTTTAATTGTGTTAATTATATCATTATAGTTTTGATTCATAGAAGAAACAGTGTTCACACATTCATGTCTAATTACTGGTTGTGTGCATCAGAGACTTAGACATAAAATAACTGCCTCCTGTGTTGATTAGAGGCTGATCTGCATTTACACAGTGGCACTGAACCACTTGAACTTTACTGCAGTGATTTGTGTCTTGGTGTGACAGTTTAGAGATTGATTGTTGAGAGACTAGCACATCAATAATACATCACTATCACTGCATTGTAGTGTGGTATGTAAGGGGATCTGGACAAAATACACTTGGGATGTTTTTATGTCAATAGCTGCGCTGAAGGTCTGTTTGGAATCATCCAGTCGAGGTCAGAACTACCACAGGTTAGTCTAACCCATGGATCATCTTGTCACTTTCTAATGCTTTGGTCAAAGGCCTCATGGCGTTACTTTGCCTCACCATGGGAGACCGGCAGAGTGACTCACTACTGGTGAGCAGCCGTGGCCTAGAGGGTTGGAGAAACAGCCTATGACCACAGAGTCACCAGTTTAATCCCTCAGACCAGCAGGGAAATTGTTTGCTGATGTGCCCTTGAGCAAGGCGGTTAACCCCAATTTATTCCCCAGGTGCCTGACATGGCAGTGTGGTGTAATCCTGTGTGTTCAGCTGGTGTTGGGTAGGCAGACTTTCAATTTCAGTGTGTGCTGCATGTCCTCCTGTACAATATACTGACAAATGATATTTTTCTTCTCCTACTCCCTCTAGTGGTCACAGACATCCATCAGACCATCAGTATGAATGGGTTCAGCTCATATCCCTACAATCTAATACATTAGCATCCTTAGCATAACTTCAGAGCTCTTTATTCTTATCCCTATAATAACAATTTTAGGTCAGCTTTTAACATTTGGAAGTAGACATACTACATATAGCCCTTCAACAAATACTGTATCAACATCAATAAAGCCGTTGCACCCTATAAACCCTTAAGGTAATCAGCTTTATTTCATATTGTAAGATAAATAAAAACAAATTCCCAGGACATTTAACAGATCTTCCATGGATTAAATTACTCTCCCATCTCGTGCTTTTTGTTTTATTTTCCTTTAACAGTTCAATTCAGTTTACACAGGATATTTTAGGTTGTCCTCTTGGTTGTATGTGGGGATAACCGTGTTCTGGTATACATGTCTCAATATAAATTAAAGAGCTGCAGGGAGCATCTAATGGCTTAGGCTACATATAATAGAACATGTTGATTACTTGTTCACTTGAGGTCATTGAAATGAAAAGAGTAAGGACACTGCCTCCATTAAACAGCTTGCTGTAAGCTTTCTCTTAGAACTAAAGAGCATGCAGTGACAATAGCCCTCAAATGAAAGGAAGCTTCTGAGACCATACAGTTAGACAAATAAAAGCCTGGTTTTCAAAAAAGTGTTTTTATTTTTTTATTTTTAGGCAAAATAGGTGTTCCATTAATACCTCTTAAAGATGACTGAGGAGACTGAGCTGGAATTAGTCACTGATGTTTACAGATGAACAGTAACACACATCATTTGAAAATGTTGAGTCGAAAGTAAATTTTCCCCAAAAATAGTATTTGGACCACATAGCATTCAAAATTTGTATTAAGCTAAATACAAATAAAACCTTTTTTTTTTTTTTTTTTTTTTTAGAAGAGAGGATCCCCTGTGAGAAGTGTAGTCATCATATGAAACCCTCAGAATCCAGGTAAAGCCTTTTCAGTAATGTAATTTGATGTAAATTCTGTCATTAAGGGGAAAATATCACCATGGCTGTGGAAGAGAGAAAATGTTGTATGCAACCAATAATGAATGATAATAGATGTCAATAATAGATTTCCTGCTGTACAGTTCCATAATAGAATAGATAAATGCACTGTGTAAGGGTTGTGTACACAGTATGTATTTTTAATATGTATGAGAATCATTCACATAACTAAGCATGCATGCAGCTTTGCATGATGTAAGCGCTACACTGTGTGGCTGTTTGATTTTTAGATCCTCTAAAGGTTACACTGAGACTATTAATTAGATTCACCGAACTGTACATTCGTTCTGTTCTGACATTATCATCATGTACCAGTCATGTCTGATGTGAAAACGCCTCCATGAGCACCCAGAAATTATTCAGTTTGCTCAAAATTTAAACTGCAAAGACTCACGAGTTCATTTAAAGAGTGTGATTGTGTTTTGGCATCACTGGGCAAAAATTCTATAATTACCTTTCAGTAAATTGTTATTTAGTCGGTTTGAGATGGAGCAAGAATTCTGCCCACTTTTGCAAACTGTTTCCAGGCTGTAGAAAATGTACCTTAAGACACACACATAGGCTGATCATTGTTTTCAGGCAAAGGGGTAGAGGGATTTAGAAGTGATTGACATTTTGAAGTATGCTTGCTGCTCAGTTTAAATCAGGCTGGAATCTACTGTTCTATTCAGTGATTTGGCACAGAAGCAGAGGGTGTGAATTTTCAATTTCCGGAGTTCGTTTCTCCTTTTGTTGACTTGTACATCTTGTAGGCTTCCATGAAGTTCACAATGGAGGCTGACATTTATCGCTGTTAGCCCACACCATTTCTAAGACCACAGTAGCTAGTGATGTACACTCTGGAGGGAGCACAAGGACAGACTGAGTTGGATCATCAACTAATTTTACAGGGTGTTATAGATGTGGGCAACAAAAAAAGATAGGAGGGGTCTTATTCTCTATAAATTAAAGGAGAAATCCACAGAAGGTTTATATGGATTAGTATGTAAAGCATATTCATGCATTCAGCGTAAAATCTGTACCTTACTGTGCAAATAAGCCTTGTTGCAAAAAACCTGCACACTTTACTGTGTGCACATCCCACAAATCTTAAGTTTGTGAGGTTTGAACAATACTGAATTTTTGTTTAATGATATCAAACACGAAATATGGTAATGTACTGCCAGCCAAAAAAAAAGTTTCCACCTGGATTAGTCTAACCTAACAAGTAAGAGATTTCCATTGCATAGTTACTGCCATGATTTATATGTTTCATAATTTTGCTTGAGAACATAACAGACTGTGTTCAATGGGAAAAAAAAAAAAAAAAAAAAGGCCATGTGGTATGATGTGTGATGGGTGCATCAAGGTGTGAAAAGAGGTGGATGAAGGGATTACCCATCATGCCTAGTACCTACAGTACAAGCCTTTGGGGGCAGTGTTGCTTCAGTTGGGCAAGTCTAGGTTCAGCAACTTTATGTGTCCATAAAATGAAGTCAGCTGAACCTGAATAAAGTGAAAGATTAGGTCTGAACATCAGTGATTTTTTTTCTTCCCTGATGACACGTTTATAAACCAAAATAATAATATCAGGATTCTTTTGGTCAAATTGTGAAAGAGGGGCTCAGGGAGCATGATACATTATCACCATCACAGAGTCCAGACCTGAACCCCATTGAGAGTGTGTTGGATGTGCAGAAGACTCGACGCAGTGGAAAAATTAATCTAACTTTCAACTGAAATTAATGTTAGTACATCAATTGTGACATTGAATAAGCATTGTGTGGCATTAATGATGCTAAAAGCTATACATTATCCTGTGAAATCTGCAGGAGAAAACCATTCTTAGTGGAATGTGTGCAACAGTTTTTTGGCATCATTGCACTAAAATTCTACAATTACCATTCAGCATATCGTGATTTCAAGAGTCTGAGAGAAAACAAGATTTCTGCACCTGCAAAATCTTCCTGATGCCTAAATATTTTGGTATCATTGGTTATTTTAGAGAAAAAAGGAGTTCAGTGAAGAATTGTGTATTTTTATTTTCATTGCTTTCTCCAATAATTGCAACTTTAAGTTACCGTACATAATGATCTGTTCACACAACAGAAATAAAAAATATACATAAACCTCTACAAATACAAATACAATACAAATATACACTGAACTGACTGAAGCTTTAGAATACTCAAACCCATTCATTACATCACTATAATTGAAGTACATGTTTCTTGTGATTGGCAGGTTTTTGCTGCAGAAATAGGCAGAAGTTGTATACGAGAGCTTACATTTTTACGCTTATTACACAATTGTTCATGTTCTTCCTACTGCGTCTTCATACAGCCAGTCGAATGTCTGCTACAGTTCCTAAAAACTGGTGAATACATAAGTCTCTAAATTTTGTTCTGTTAGTTTATTACTCACTTTGCAGTAGCACTGTCTCAGTAACTATAGCAAACCTGGAGCTGAGCACGTCAATGTCTCAAGCACTAAAACACCTGTTTGATCTGAATAGGCTAAAAGGCTCCATTTACACTGATTTCAAGTCTTCATCGAATGCCTCATGGTCAGAGCGAAGTGGTCAGAGCCAGATGGATGGATTCAGCTACATATTCCAGGTTTCGGCTGTTGATTGTGCTCACATTTAGACAGCCATTTGGGAGCAGGTATACATGTCTTTTTGATGATAGAAACTCCACCTGCTGGCCTAAAGAAGGAAAGGAAAAAAAGCATGAAATACTGCATCAACATTACAGTATACGGTTATTACCACAGCTTATCATAGAAATCTTTTCACTTTTCTTTTCACAAAGTCAAAAAATGCTCCTCGTGATAAAAGTGAAGGCCAGTCATGGTGTTTAAAGTCTACAACATATTGCAGTTCAGAGAAGTAATTGAGGTGATATAACAGCAAAACACAATCCAGAGCATCTAGAGGTCAGGCTTTGACTCAGTTTCAATTTAAGCAAGATAAAAATGTGCTTGAACTCAAGCAGTCACAACTTATAATACCATATTTTATAACAAGTGCAGAATACTGTCTCTCCTTGATAAATGCTGTTGCTGCAGCGAATAGTCCAATGTGACTCTGTGTCTCTCACCAGTCAAACCTGTACAACAGTAGAGTCCATTCTGTTGAGTCAGGTGATCCCAGGAACCTGGACATCCCAAAAGTCTCAACCTTTCTCTTAAAATTTTTCTGATCAGCATACAGCGTTCAACAATGTGTTTAACTTCTCCCTGCCTTGGGAAAACACAGAAAATGGTATTAATCTCTAAATAGCCCTATAATGAACTAGTGAGATGTTCAGGGTATCACAAATTCACAAATTCACCCACTGGTAGCAGCACTTAGCAGTTTGGAAAATGAATGAATGACTGACTCTCTAATCTTCAAATTTAAAATATAAACTGAGAAAAAGGGGCCAGGGAAGGACTTCAGAGCTTAAAAGTACCAATCAT
>JAPQRP010000030.1:23742084-23773356 GCA_037367295.1 Apogon hyalosoma
CTTTCAAATAGTAATAAAAATGCCCTAATATTATCTTATATTGTTTGTTCAGAACAATGACTTGTGAAGTTATGTGAAAGATGTTAAATGTATGGAATATCTTTATGTGACCACTAGAGGATGTAGTGAGTCACTTGACTGGTCTCTGATGGTGAAGAAAACTAATGCCATGGCATCTTTGACCAATGTGTTAGAAATAGTGATGAGATGAGAACCACTGAGGAACAACTTTTAGAATCAAAGAAAGAGACAAAGCGTTGAAAACTAGAAGCACTGTTGTTGGACACAGCTCTAAATAAAAAAGAATGGAGTTTGAAATAAATGTTTCTTTCTTCTTTGTTTGATTATGAAGTTTATAAATAAAAATATTAATATTATGTGTTTCAGACTAAACTGACAGTTCTGACCTTGTTGTGATAATTAAAAGAATGTATCTTTAGTGCAGCTATTGACAAAACAAACCATACAGAAGTGAGTTGTGGTTTTACTGTGGCTTTTTTCTGTCTAAAAACAGAGCAAAACTAACAGAGCTATAATGTAAACTATCAGCTGATCCAGCACTTGAAGATTATAAAACACTATTAATTTGACCAACTGTCAAAATAACCAGCTGTGACATTTGTGAAGAAGAAAAAAACTTGATGATTCCATAATACAGATGTGTGTAAACAATGAGTTTTATACTTTATTCAGTGATGCAGTCTGTGGATACATAACATTGATTCATTGGTGGTCTTGGTCCTACGTCTGCTCTGGTACGTGACTTCTTCCAGCTGTTCAGCTGGTTAATCTCTATTCTGGGATTTAGTCTAGTTTTTGCTTTCTTCATTTCACAGTATAAGTAGAAAAAAAAGCAGACTGTCCAAATATCTCTCTATCTTTAACTTGGATGTAGCCCAGCAAAATGTGATTCTAGCTGTATGTACTGGCACTGGTCACCCTATTCAGCATTTCAGTAACTATCGGATAAATACACAAAAAGAAGGAAAAAAAACTCATGAGAGCAGCCACTTTAATTGTAAGATTTTATAAGAGTCTTGGAGTTTTATTATTATATTATGACTGACTGTTGTCGTTTCACTTTTCTTTGCTGTTAAATACAGAAAGTTTGGCAAAGTTTCCCTCATTCTCACATCTTTTGTGCAACTCCTAACTTTTTTCTCCCAACAAAACAGGAATCAGATGCTATCAGCTCCACTGTACATGTCTCCACAGGAAAACATAAACTACCAAGAACTGTTACTGAGTTACACAGGAATTTGACTGTCTATAGAAAAAATGTGCAGCAAAGAATTTACAATGTGGCTTACTCTGAATTTCTATACTTTTGTGCAGTCTATCTCTTGAAAGCTGGAATTAGGTCATCTTTGTGAAATGAACAAGTTTAAGGCTAATATATTTGAATTATTCAGTGGATATAATAGCCCTTTATACATTCTGTTGAATCTTGCACTCACATTTGAGCCATTGGATTATTTAAGTTGCCAAACCACAGACATAGCGTGCACATATTATGCAGACTCTGTTCATGTTAAAGAACCTAAACTCATCAACGTTAAGGTAAATCCATCCATCATCTGCAGTATGTATATTTTCTCTGCCTGTCAAAAAGAGGATGTAAGTAGCAATGTATATTATTTAGTCACTACGATATCAACATTTTTGTGGCTGGGGCAAACAAATGTTTATATTGTAACTCAGTTATATTTGGCAAATGTTAATGATTTCTTACCAACCTCTGAGTTGCAGTTTTTATTAAATAATTCTCTGAATGTAATGAGATTGAACCAAGATTAAAATGAGAACTCAAGACCAAACTTCAGTCTCACAATCTTGAATTTCTCTGCTGTTTTAGAGATCCAGTGAGAAATATCATCCAGTCATGGTTTATTGCTTTTTAATCTTTCTGAAGCCTAACAACAGAAGAGCTACACCATTCTCAAGTGTTTGCACAACTCCCGGATGCCTCCATTTAAAGACCATGATGCAGGGTGACTGAGTCTGATATCAGCCAGGCTTGAAAGGGAGTGTGAGAGGTTTCCCACAGGTCAATACCACCATGTTTTGCTTTATCCTGCTCCTTGTTTCATGCTCTCTTGGGCCTGATCTCTGCCTAAGCTAACTAAATGCACATTACAGAGGCTGGTATAGAAGCTGGGTCTGTTTGCAAACTACAGAGAAAAGCTGAAAATCGCCAGGTTCAGTACAGGAAACAAAGCATTAGCACAAGCCGGCCCCTCCTCGAATGCCATCAAAACATCGGGTGGCCTAATGTGTGCCTAATGATATGCTCACTGCAGCGCTTTAACCTATTATACCAGTATCTGGCAGCACTGAAATCACATGGAGCTGTAACCTGTCACACATTAGCAGCTCACTGAAGAAACATTTGTCAATCACAGCCCGTTTTAGATTTAACACATTACTTAAGCAGTACATAACAGAAATAAGTACATGCATGTTTTTACATATATTAATCCCTCATGCATTTGTTTGGAAATACAGTTACATCCACATACTATACTGGCATAATGAAGTGTCTTCCAGTTAGTCCCAGTATAAACCTGGGTGTCTGCAATATAAACAAAATGTTCTTTTAGATTTGTTCTTCATGAGCTGTCAACTCATATGTCAAAAGTATTTACACAGAATGAACAGGAGGCAGTGAGTCAGTACTTACACTGGAAATCATTGTGTTTTATGAACTGTCTGGTTATCACTGCTCATTTGATTCATTTCTTTTTTAAGTATACAAACTGAGAATATGTAAAACAATGCCACACTTCCATAAATGTATCCCCTATTTCATCATTTTTACAGTAGATTTTGCTCTGAACTATGATTTGGAGCATCATTAGAGATCAGAAAAGTTGGATAAAATACAGTAAATCCATTTCCCACTGTAGACCAGTGCTTTTTGTGACCCAAACACTGGGATAAATCTAGACACATCAGCCTCAGTGATTTCTTGTCCCAGTGCAATCAGTGTCAGCTTTTTGCATGACATGACATAGATGTGTATCCTCCTGTGATTTGCCTCAGAGGGAAAATATGTTTAATGTAAATTTGAGGTCTCATTCTCAGAAAATCTGAGCAGTTTATTAATAGTAATGACAACATTATTTGATATTCTCGCATGCCACAGGTGCTGCAGCTCTGGAGATACTTTTCTCTCTGTGTTCAATACACTAAAGCAACAGGCTCATTTCTGCTCCTCATCCAACCTGTAATCTCATCTGCAACCTAGCCGGCCACTGCTCTGGGAAATAAAATGTTCCGCTTTGTGTTAGCTTAATTTTAGCGTTCTCAATCATGGATTAACTGTGCTAACAAAGTCCCGCTGCTCATAACACACAGATGCCTTTCAAACACATGAAGATTTGAATGACCCTAAAAGACACATATTAGAACCAGTGCAGTTGCCACCTGTTTTACCTTAACCCACTAAGACCCAGTGTGACTTTTGTGACTGTTCCCAAATTTTTTGTCTTTATATTTAACCTTTCTTAAGTGATTTATCGCCATTTATTATAATATTATCTTCTTTATTTTAAGTTTTTTCAGTGCAAATCAAGCATTTTCCTATATTTAATTTACTGATCATGTAGATGTTCATAAAAGCTCAGATTAAAGTTGAGGGTTATAATATTAGAAACAGAGATTAAATGAAGAAAAAGTGACTTTTTAAGCAAATCTATCATTAACTGAACATAAAACAAGTGTCTCCATCCACTGTCATTTATCAAACTCCATGGATTTTACTGGTGAATCAATGTTGTAGAAGATGATAGTGTTTCCACGTTCACTACAGAGCCTCTGAACGTCCAAATGGGTCATATCTGATGCCCATGAAAAGATAACAAACTGTATTTTGCACCAGTTATTTACATGTATTGATAGGATTAGTGGATCAACAGGTATTAAACATTATAGATGAGGAGATGCTTTTGCATGGGTCTTTATGGGTTAAAGCTCCACAAATACCAACATGATAAGAACTGACTCAAGTTAATCGTATGGGAAAAGCCACATGGCCTATACATTTTTGCCTTTTGCATGTTTTGATCACTAAAAAAAATATTTGGGATAATGAATTTGAACTGCAAATGTTCTTATGTTTGTAATGCTTGAAAAATGACACTTGTCATGTAACATGCTGGGTACGTGACACAAGCTGAAGGCTGCTGTAGATGTTGATAAGGGCAACAGTTATATGCCTATATTGCCTGTCTGCCATGTATTTCTATGAAAACAAACTATTGATAATAGCTGTTCTGTGTAGTTACTCTCCTAGTAACCATCCCTTTCGATGGTTACTTGTTTTCTTATCAATTTGAGCACAGGGACTTGTATGTTTTCCTAAGGTTTGCAGATACTATATATTTTAATTGTTCCTTTGTGTTGTTAAATGGACATAGAAAGTTGCTTGACGCATACATGGCCTCTGGTAGGTTTTGTTTCTGTAAAGCAATAAGCAGCCACTTCAGTAGGTCACACTGTCTCGAGAACAGTTTGTCATATACTTTCATTCAACCTGTCGTTAGCTGTGATCGAGACCCGGGCGGCTGGTCTCACTTACATCTGTAATCCTGCTCAAAGCGCAGTGTGAGTCCACTGAGCCTTCCCCTTGGGGTGATTTACTACCGAACACACCAGGCTCCTTTTAAGGAAGACTTTTATATGCTCCTAAATGTCTCAGGTTTTTATAGCCCCATTGATTATGTCTGTAAAATTCCAGTAAGAGGATGTCACATGATGCGTTAAGGGAAATGAAAAATAATATATGGTTTGCAGAATAAATATTTTAAATGAAATAAAACATTCTCCATCAGACTCGAGGGTTTTGAGTTGTGGACTTTACATTAAAAATCAAAAGTGTTTTTAAATGTGCACTAACAACATTACATAGATTATATAAGTCACAATATGAATAGAAATTGAAATCCAAAAATAAAAGTGACATTTTCATTGTTAACTCACAAAATTGTTTTTTCATTTTATGGCAAGATTCAGAATTATAAAACCTGTAAATGTGACACTTGTAGCAGTCACTTCACAACAGTACTTATTACAGTTAAGGAGAATATTTCAGCAATTTTCAGTTGCATATTCTTCATCTTCTTTAATTTTAAGGTTGTGCTGCTGTAGTAATGATTTACAATAATTTGAGAATATTAGTCATTTCTTATAACATCTAATAATATTTCTTATGTAAGTAAAATTTAGACTTCAAAGTAAAAATTTGCAATATATAATAATTAATTTAGTACATGCTTACAGTACAAAACAGACCAAATTTTTACTTCATTAGCCTGTAGAAATGTTGCAGACCTAACCATAATCACCACTTGGTATGTTCCTGTGCATGCCTGAATAGTAATGAGGCAAATATTTAGCTGTCCAACCTCAGTTAACCTGACATGACATGGCTGTTCTTATTGGCCATCAGTCTTAAAAACAGCCTTGTGTGTAAGTGATAAAGATTTATCTGCTGCGGGGTGCTCTGGGCAGGGCACACTGAGGCCCACCGACAGGCATAGCCGCACAAATTTATAGATATGTCCTCAAATGTGACAGCTGTTCTGTGAATCAGCCCTTTACATAATAGCCAGTGGTTTCACTGTACAATTTACAGTCTGGATGTTCCTGTACCTTAACTTAATGCCATGTTCAGTTACTATTGACTAGTTTTCTGTAAAATATTATCCCAAACACAGTACAAGTGACAGTACATTTGTAATGGCAGTCACTGCGCATCTGTTTGTATTTTTACTCCTCAGGTATAAATTAAAGATTGATTACAGGTAACAAAGCTCAGTAACTGATACATGTACAGTCTCAAACATTTGTATAGAGAGCCAGTCGTTGAGTTTGAGTTCTAGTTTTGGTAATACTGTAACATCACAACAACAGCCAACAACATTCTATTTATAAAGCGCTAACCTCAATTAATTTTACTCACAGACAGCAGTACAATAACATATCAAATATGTGCAAATCTTGATTTCTATTTTTAATAAATTAATCAATTATAAATGCACATTGAGCAGCAATAAAAAAAATCTATCACATTCAAACTCCACAAAGTATATTTTTGCTGTTTCACCATGCCCAGTTATTAAATATTGCACTTAATACTATACAAATGTTATAAAAAGGAATGATTTTATTGACTTTATTTTATTTTATTTTTTTTGTTGAAAATCAAAACTATTTTTGTACTTGACTTCTAAAGCTACTAATAAAACTCCTCATTCACAACATCTAATGCATGTTTTCTTATTTACATTTAGTGAAAATGTGTCTCTTCTTATCACACACATTTTGCAATCTGCATACAATAAGTTATATATAAATACACACACACACACACACACCCACGCACACGCACAAACACACACACACGTATATATGTACTTTCCCTTTAATCATTCACACATACATGAATCTGAATTTTTGTGCACTTCTTTTGAGAACGAATGTAAATAGTTTCCCATTTATACTGGGGATTTTCATTTGGGATTTTTACATATCTGCTTCAAAATTTGAATGATCTCTGCACAGGTCACATGGAAGACCACTGATGTTACACTTTGATTTTAGTTAAGTTTGACAAGTTTTATTTAATAATAAAAAAATAATCTGAAACTAGCAGCCTCTCATAGACCTTCATGATTTTTAAAAAATATATATTTTAGTAAAAAATTACTAAGTAGTACCTATGCAATAATTATAATTCAATTACCTTAATCTCTGATGAATTTCAGGGGTGTTACATGAATTGGAAATAAATGCAGTATTGCATCTTTAGCTGAATGTAAAGACCTGTTGCACAGTAAGTGACAATTAGCTGTCAAAATGAGACTATCTCACTGTCTGTGATCAATCATCAAATATTATTTGCAGTTTTAGGTTCATGATGACATTCATCAAAAGAATTTAACTATCATGGAAATTTAAGATAAGACAAAGAGACTTACAATTTAGTTTCAGGTTCAGATAAGTCACTGAACTGTGTGCTGCCATTGGACTGTCGTGGACCAGGGGATGCCTCTTCACTTTTGCTGCTTCCCTGTGTACTGGCCAAACTCTCGCTGCCCTCAGTTCTACTAGTTGGAGACTTTTGGAAAGAGCCTGCTGTGCCTGAGTCGGCCTGCCACAGAAAACAGGAACAACGAGTCCGAAGCTCTTTATAGAAAGCATTGAGCTGCAGAGTAGAGAACCACGGGCAGCCTAGCAAGTTCTTGAAAGCCGTACGAAACTCTGGACTCCTGCAGTAGATGATGGGATTAAGGCCAGAGTTGATGTAACCCAACCAATTTAACAATCTGAAGATCCTCTCAGAAGGAATGTCTCTGCAAAAAGCATTGATGATGTTGCAAACAAAGAACGGCAACCAGCACACAGTGAAGGTTCCCATGATGATACCCAAAGTCTTGAGGGCTTTGTGTTCTTTTACAAGCATGAGCCGTGATGGCCTTCGCTTGGTGCTCTTTCTTCCACTGGATCCTGTGCAAGCAGATGACAGGATGTTGTTGATGTGGGATGCAACTTGTAGCTGTGTTGTCGGACATTCATTCTGGAAGCGCATTCGATTCTTGTCTATGAGCCATACCTGCCGTGTTGCTATCAAAAAAACTTTTGCATACACAAATATCATAATGATCAGGGGAATGTAAAAAGACACAATAGACGAAGTAATAGCGAAGGCCATGTTGGTCACAAAGTCGCAGCATTCAGTGGCGTTGTAGCACTTCTGTGCCTCGAGGTCATCTTGTGCACGCCAGTATCCTTTCATAATAGGGACAAAGGAAATTAAGGCTGACACAACCCACACCAAACAAACTATTAACCGAGCACGCCACTTATTCAACAGGACTTTGTATCGGAGCGGCCTCGTGATGGCTATGTAGCGATCCACTGCAATAACACAAAGTGTCTCGATGCTCGCCGTCACACAGAGGACGTCTACAGAAGTCCAGAAATCACAGAATGTGTTACTGAGCTGCCAGTTCCCTGTCACCACAATAGTGGCCCCCAGAGGCACCACGAAGACCCCCATGATTAGGTCCGCACATGCCAGGGACATAATGAAAATGTTTGTCGTTGTCTGTAGCTGTGAAGTGCGCGCTACAGCTATGATGACTAACAAGTTTCCCACCACTATAGTCAGAATGATGATGACTAAAATGATGAGGCTCCAGGGTCCCAGTGCAGGGTGGTAAGGTTCCGTTCTGTTGATCACACTGGATGCTGTACTGTTCAGGCTGACATCCATTATTCACCAGCGCAACTCAGTCACAAGAGGTGTGTTTTTCACATCAAAGATAAAACAAAAGAATCTGCATCATCAATCAGCTCAAAATAAAACAAAATAATTTGTTAAAAAGTTACTCCTCAGTATGCAGCTGTTGCTCTTTTTTGCATTGGGAGTTGCTGAAAGTTGTCTTGAATTGATCAAACCTTGGTAGTAGCTTTCGATATTTCCCAAAACAAGCTTCTTCTGATAAAGGCAACAACATGTTCTCTTAAAAAAATCCAAACCGTCCACAGTGCTGAAGAAATATTAGTTCACTGAGCTGCAGAACTTTCATGAATCCAAGAAAAAAATGTCCAAACATTAGGCTAAAAAAGTTTCTGTGAAGAAAACCCAGCTTTAGTCCATTTGGATATGTCCACTGAGATTGGGATGGATGTTATTTTTTCACTGAATGTTGCATTAGTCTGAGTTCCACAGCTGGACTGTTGGAGATCAAGCAACAGTGACGCTGTTGCAAGAACCACAGGAGTGCTCCAGAGTGACCGCCCACTCTTTCTTTTGCTCGCTCTCTCTCGCTCTCTCTCTCTCTCTCTCTCTCTCTCTCTCTCTCTCTCTCTCTATCTCTCTCTCTGTATTGACTCTAATCACACTCTGGCTGAAGAGGGAGGGGAGGAGTTGAAAAGTGTGTGCCTTTGTGCAGAAAGCAAGGATAGAACACTAACAGAGATACACACACATAACATAAATGCTAACTACTTAATGTGAGTACTGGGGGTAAGAGGAGTTACTTAGAAAAAAAACAAGTAATTAAATTAAACTTAAAAGTCAAAATGTTGGCACAGCATCTGACAATATCCTTCTAATTAGTCAACTGGTATGTGGAAAGCATTTCAAAGACTGCATATTCGGCCATATTTTGCTACTGAAATGAGAAAAATGTTGAATCTATATAAACTTTTCAGCTTTATCAACCTGTAGTTAGAGTTGGATGAAGTAATTAAAATACTGCAATTATGCTGCAAAACCTTCCAATGCCACTGTATTGAAAATGTATGTAATGTGGGTAATCATCTGAAGTCCATGCATACTGGAACCAAAAAAACAGACAACATAATCTTAAATCCTTTTTTATGAAGCACATTTTTTCCTCTCTTTATTTTTACATTTTAGTGCCTGTTTCTTATTGGCTGACTGTGGCTGTTGCACGAAGATTTAATCATTAATTGCATGTATTATCATCAGTGTCAATCATTTACAGGCTTTTCAACAGTGGCTTCTGTTCTGATCTTCAGATTTTGTCTCAACTACATTTTTGTCATTAAAATGCATACATCATACATCCCTTTCCAAAATGCATTAAAATACTGGACTGTTTTTTTTTTTTTCAAAAAGAAGCACTGTTTTACATGTCATTATCTAGATTTTGATACAGTGTCTCTAAAGGTTTATTTGTGATACAGTTTGTGGTCAAGTTTGGCGACCACAAGGCACGAGACAACCCCAACTGTAGAGAACAGGAAATAAGTGCCCTCCCTCTGACTCAAAGCAGTAAAAGAAAATAATAGATTGCTATCATGCTGTTACTCAAGCCAGTGTACTGAAGAAGAACAATCAGGCAAATGCCTTCCATGCGATTCAGTTCAGATATCCAGCGTGTGCTGTGTTGATCTGTCTTGTCACCAAGCAGGTCCTTCTTTGGTCAGCCCGAAAAGTGCAGCTGTGATTGCTCTGCATGTTTTCGCATCTCGCATTCACCTTTTTCAGTGACAGAATAAAGATAGAGCTACTCAGAAAAGAACTGTATATTGTCAGTATATATTTTCCGAATACAAGTGCCATTTTTGAGTAATAACAAAGTGAAATTATGTTTTTATAGTTCTCTTTCAAATCCTTTACACAGTGATGGATACTGACATTTTAGAAGCAGGTAACAATTTACAGTGTTAGTATTTTTATGATAGAATAGTCTAAACTATAGACGAAAATGTGTAACATCATGTGTTTGGTCATGTGCAGCAACTGTAGATGTGAATCAAGAGAAGAGCTGATTGGCATCACTGAGCAGTACTAGTTTGACAGATGCATGCAAGTTCTTCAACAGGGTTAAAGTTAATTTAATATTTGAATGATAATTTGTAACATTACATACAATTTACATTTTGGCAGAAAACAGTAGACAGAGGTCCTCTCCTTATTTTACTGAATATATCTTTCAGCGGAACATTGTCTACATCTGTACTTGTTTTGTACTAATAAACATCAGTCCTCAAATAAATGATCTTGAGAAAAAATCTAATAGATGTTTAATCAGATTGTATTGAATCATAGCATGCTCTATTCCTTACCACTTCCCTCTTTAACCCCTTTAGGCTGAAGCTTTTTTTTTCCATCTGGGTCATTTAGACGCTTATCTGTTACGAAAGCATTTACAAAAGGAAAAGCGGGCAAAAGCAAAACACTGGCGCCTTTTTAAGCGTGATGACCAAGAGGCCCCATCTGACAACATTTCTGCTGATGAAGGTCACCACTGTGGAGCTGACAGCTTGACAGCTGCTCATTTGTCTTTGCGTGAGAAGATGCCATCAATAGCTCTGGACCTGGTCCTAGTCAAGTCAAGCAGGGCATCTGGCACAAGATGAACTGCTGATAGTGGAGTCAGCCATGGCAACTTTCTCACCATAACAAGGAGTTTCTGCATTGATTTATCTTGTATAACATCATCTGTTGTAAATGTAAGCCCGTACATATTCAAGGGGCACAGCTGACAAAACAACCGCATGTTTAATGTTGATAAGTAAATATGATTTTTATGACACTAAACTGAAACTGACACTTTTTACTACACTGTTAATTCTTAAATAAAAGCTAAATGTGTAA
This sequence comes from Apogon hyalosoma, assembly GCA_037367295.1. NCBI lineage: Eukaryota > Metazoa > Chordata > Actinopteri > Kurtiformes > Apogonidae > Apogon > Apogon hyalosoma. The sequence continues at coordinate 23,753,222 of JAPQRP010000030.1, forward strand.
CACCTGATCTCCTTACCATCAGCAATATCATGTGTTTAACCACGTGCAAATCCTCCACTGCAGGGACCTCTGCAAGACAAATCAGCATCTGTTTTATTGTACCTGTTCATTGCTTTGTATGAAATTATCTCAAACTGTTGAGATAAACATTTACATGCAAGAGCAAATTCATTCAGATTAATAGAGTGCAGATCAGTATTTGCTCAGTTTTTAATAGGAGACTGTAAATCATCAGAGCAGTCACAAGGCTTCAGAAAGGAAGTTTATTACACACCCTCTCTCCCCATGTGCTCTGGGAACGTTTTGGTCGTTCCCATGGTAACGTCAAAGATGAGATGCTCCAATCAGGCTGTATTCAAGAAAAAACCCGGAATTTCTCTGTGATGACTAAAGGCGCGTAGCGAAGGCCTGAGCAGTGGCAGCCATCTGGACTTTACAAGTTTACATTTCAATTCACAGAGCAATCCATCTGGTCAGTGCCAACACTCCCATGCCTGGAAAAGTCCAAGTGGCCCATCTCAGACTTATTGCCAATAGAGAGTCAGACTGAGTTAATCTTGCTGAGTTTGGAGGTCATATTCACCACTGCATTTTTTATACAGAATGTGGATTTTTATTGTTGAGAGGCTCTTTAGGATGTTGTGTTCTTTTGAAGTGCTGACTTTTGCTTTGCCAGACATTCACCAGTGAGATGTTTAATGTCTTTGTCTTATTTAACAAGACCAGTAAAGTGTTGGTGTAAACATGCAATACAAAAGAGGGTCAAGCTATTCCTTTTAGAAAGCCTTTTAATCTAAACCAAATCATTTTCATGTTCAGGATCCGACATGTTTGAGAACTTTGAACATGTTTGAGATTAAATGGCATGATAATTGTAGCTGGGATTCTTTTCATAGATTGGATTGTTGTGACTTTTCCGCGCATTGAATGTTTACAAATGCCTCCTGTGAGTTTGTTTGGTGATTTTTTTTTTTTTAACTTTTGCACAGGAAATTCTCCATTAGCTGGAAAAGCTAATCTGCAGTGGAAAGAGGAGGAAAGAAGGAAAGAGACTAAACTTCAGACCCAGAGATTTAATTAAATTAAATTCAATTTAATTTAATGACTCTACTTTAGCAAGTACATATTACATAACAATATTTATATTACTTTTTATTAATATGGATGACTATTTAAAGGCACAGGCAAATTAAATTCAGCATTCCTTTCTTATATGTCCTGTGGGGGTTAAAGCCCAAAGCATTTCCTCTGCCAGCAGATATAGCATGAGCCCATGTGTGGAGGTGAGAGAAGGGCAGTTTAGAGAACAAGCGATCCAGCCTTCCTGCCGCTATCATGTCGTGGGTAAATCGTACTCATTACACTCTGAGTGGAACCACATGCTGGGGTTTCTGGAGACTCTTCAGGGGGTTCTTTATGTCGGGAACTCGGAGAACATATGGTGCTGATGGCCGCTGTGTCTCATAAACAGCGATGTCAGGAGTGTTGTCCTATGGGCCAGTATCAGACTAGTGTTTATTTTCAAGTGTTCTAGATGCAAATGCAGCATATGATCTAATAAAAGACAGAAATTATTATTATGCTTAATATTATGTCTTAAAATGTGACTGTCTCCAGTTTATCTTTACATTGTTTTGGGTGATTTGATCTATTTTCAGGGTACACAAATGGTAGATTTTAGTCAGTCAAAAGTCTTTACAGCAATGAGTGACTCAACAGGTGACTCAGTGGTTGTCAAGAGTCCATCAGATGCCACTGCTTTACTATGATTTGTCGTAGAAGCAGCATGGGAGTTCCTGTACCGCTATGTTCACACTACAGGTAAAAGTGACCCAAATCTGACTTTTTTGCTCATATGTGACCCATATCTGCTTTTTTTTTTATGACATTCTGAGCACCACATTTTTAATTTTATTATTATTATTTTTTTTAAATCAGACCCAGGCCACTTTTACATGTAAATCACTAAATCGGAGCATATTTGATCTTCTGTAATGCAACTTCAGTCTGAGCAGTCATGATGCATTTCAACTGACTTTTACATCACTGAAATGCAACAAACGTAACAATTGTGCAGTGGAGGGGGCGAGATGTGGCGAGATCCATATTTTCAGGGTACTGCTGTAGCATCAGTTTTCACAGGATGTCAAAGAAAACCAGGTGATGTTAAATAAGCAGAAGTTATGGCAGAAAACCAACATTTTTGGACTTAAAGATAGGAAACCAGGGTTTGTATCCCATTTATTGACACATTTTCACTTTGTCTTTCATCCAACTGTTTTTCCCCAACCATAAGTAAGGTGTTTTTATGCCTTATCAAACTATATCTACCCTGAAAAATGTGCACTGTAGGTTTACCCTGACCAAGTGGACCAACAGTCAGTATATGAGTTATTAGTGAGAACTTTGGCTTCACTTTTCTACAGTAACATGAAACCACAGTGCACTGTTCATCAGTATATTCAGCTGGAACAGAGGGAGGACAGCTGCAAGAAGATGTTTGGTTCCCTGATTGTTGTCTGCTATAACTTTAAAAATGCAGAATATTTGAACATTTAAATGGGTCCGTAAATCATGTTGTCATTTTTTACATTTCAAATATACTATGGAACTGCCAAGTACAAGGGAAGCCAGAGATATCAGATAGTGCATTGCGTTGATTTATGTTTGATAGACTTTCATCTTAGTCTGCACATTTGTAAAATGATGCATCATACCAGTTTGTAGTGTTTAAAAAAAAAAGAAAAAAAAAATCCAAACATTTGTGTCAGATGAATTCCTCCACCTTTTTTTTTTTTTTTTTTGGTGATTCATTAATTTTATTTATTTAATTTTTTTTTTTTTCAACTATTTGTGTGTCTTTAAAATGTAAATACAGCACATAAATGTTACACAATAATCTGTTGTCTGCAGACGGAACTACTTTTCCATTGTATCTGTCCTTTGGCTTGATAAACAAACCATTCATGTATTTTTTAGAAGACTTCCAAATTAAATTTTCTTTACATCAGCTTTCCCTAAGTAATTCTTCACCATCCATTAAATTATCCTCTACATTTTTTTTTAAGTGAAAATCAAATATTTTCCTACATTCAATCAACTGATCCTGTAGATTTTCACCAAAGCTCAGAGAAAATTCAAATTTATTTTATCAAAACAGATACAACTGAAGAAAAGGTGACTTTTTCAGCAAAATATATCAGTAATTGGAACATGGACCTACAACCACAGTCAATTGTCAAACTACATGGTTTTATCTGTGTATCTATTTTGCAGAAAATGACAGTGTTTCTATGTTCAATACAGAGCCTCTAAACATCTAAAAAACACATCTGATTGCTGCTGAAAGCTGACAAAATGCATTCTATTTGCATTATCTCAGTCTGTGACAGTTACCATGTTAGATTAAATTGTCATTTTTCTAAGACATAGAAAGTCTTTCTTTGCAAGTATAGTGCAGTTCAGGAGCACAGTTAATAGTGACCTAGAGTTACTTCAAGAATAAAGCAGGTCACACGTTATGGACAGCAGGCCAGTTAATAGGGGTATCTTGTTCTGCAAGTTTTGAAAGCAAGGGACTGTCATGACACACCATGAATAATACACTTGTGATTCCATTTGTTTAGCACTGAAACAAAAATAACGTTATCTCTCTTGCCTTCTGATCAAAGCCTGACCTCTAAACCCTGAGCCAGAGGGAGCAGGTGGTTAAGAGGCTGTAAGTTGGCAGTGGCCATTACAACATGCTATTAAACTCCGATACCATCATAAGACAAGAAATGAATTAGAGTCAGAGGTTGACACTGGCTCTATATCTTAATAAAAAAAAAAAAAAACGGGTTTGGATCTGATCATCCTCTGGATCAGTGTCAGACTAAGGAAAAGAGGAGAGCAGGGTGCTGGCGCCAGAGACAGAGACACACCAACGCAGAAGGAAAGGGGCTCGTCCAGTAGTCTCATGGGAATCAGTGACTGCAACAAGGGTCAGCCCTTCGCTATCAGTGGGAATTTAGCTGAAACAAAGCACCGTGATTATGCATTACCACCTGAAATCTCACTGAGTTACCGTCAGTAGCATAGGTGAGAGCTAAACCCCTGTCATGTTAACATGTGAGTCCAGATGGAAATCTTGCATATCAAAACAAAAGAAAAGAGGGAACAAAACAAAACACAGGTAATAGAGTGTGGAAATACAAAATAAGGGTACAAAACTAACAACGACCAGAGGAGACCTGTCATAATATGTTATAATAAACTCAAGGACACAGTCATGATCAAAAACTGAAGGGTTTTTCTACTCTTATGGATCTAAGATAATGTTGATTGTTTTTTCTGTGTTTGCAAGTGCTTTTATTATTGTAAAACTGTAATTATGTGACCCATAAAAAAGAGAGACCCCATTTCAAAGGGACCAACCTGGTTAAATAAAGGTTAAATAAAAAAATAAAATAAAATATTTAACCTGTCTTCCTGACATTTTGTTTTTCCAATTTTCTTTTCCTAAGTATCATTCATGGACCTGTTCATCTTGCTCCAGATCAGGGGGTTATTTCATCCAATAGAAGACAAAAGATAGGAAACAAATAGGACAAAAATTGGCTACAGAGCAGGTGGTATGGAAAGTGGTACTGCTTTTAGTAATGCTGCAGGAGCCAAAAATGCCAGAATTTTCTGATACACACTTCCCTCTTCAGCTCTTTTCACTCTGTCCAAATAAAAGGATTCAACATAAACCTGTCACATATTTTACTTCCCTATACCCCTGAAAATACCTCTGATTAGGAAAAAAATCACAGAGTAGATTTTTACAGCCTGTAAACACAGGTAATGAGTAGAAGCAGGAGTCTCGTGTCTGCTCAGACCACTAGAATTACATATGCTGAAAGGTAATCAAGTATTTTTGCCCTGAAATGCTAAAAAATGTCAAGAAGTGCAGCTTTAAGTCATTATATTTGGTTAAATGCAGTGAATATTTCACTTTATTCCTATTTATATTCCTGCTTAGTAAAAAATTGTCAGGACAATGACAAAACTGGTGGAAATTCATTGTGAAACTCAGACAAGTTTCAACTAACATGAAATAACATAATGGACAAAATATGTGAGACTGTAAAATACGGGTAGTTCTAGGAACAAACTGCTTGCCAATGCTGTTTGTTATCATTCGTCTTTGATCAAAATTTAGATGCAAGAGATTTCATGTTGTGGCACCCTGTAAAAGCTAAAACCAGTTCAGTGGCTCCTTTTGTGCCCATTTACACCATCTCTGTACATGCAAGACAGTTTAAGTTGTTATAAGCTAATGCATTTGTACATACTTAACTATCGCTGTCTTGCTCTAGTCTTATAAACACTGGTGAAAAATGAGACATTCTGCAGACATTACCTGCAGTGACGTGCTGACAGGCTGCATTACACAGTACGCTCACAGTGAAAAAGGGTGAAATATACGCTCATTTTCCAGACTAATGTCAAAGCCCAGCCCAGCTTCAGCAGTTAGGACTCAATAAACAAGGTGTACCACCCATTTTCTCTGACTGCATGTAGTCGTGACCTGCAAAGCCCGTCAATCAGCCTGTTTTTTTAATAATAAGGACATAAACAGTCCTTATTTGGGCTCACAGAACCCCTTTTGACTGGACTCCATCTTCAGCAGTCATGCTGCACTAACCAAATGTTTCCACCGACTTGTGATGTTCATTTGCGTACACAGTGCTCTAGCCACAGTGTCTCAAGGTAGGTCATTGTATCTAGCTTTGGAACCCACCACCCACATTAAGTGGCCTCATTACAGACCAAGTCATTTATTGTATTTTGGCTTCCAGGAGGAAAGCTCAAAATAATTATTGTAGAGTGCTGCTTTTTTTCATACAACTGCAGTCACGTGATGTGTAACAGCAGGACGTTCTGTCTTACAATAGAAATTCAGGAGCGTAAACAGACAAATCCAGCATCTCAGAAAACTGTATTCGCTTTGAGTACACACAGGTCCTTTTAGCTAGAAAATGTTACATTGATTTCTATTCATTCCTCAGCCTGAGGCCTTAATCCTGTAACTATTCTAATGAAATTACATTCTTCTGTGAACTGAATTTTGGGCATAGTGTATAAACACTTACATTCACATAAAAGGTTCCATGCATCAAAACTATATATTATAGACATTACTTTTGGAATGCAAAACAAAGTGACTGAAGGATTTCACGGAAATGTAATAGAATTTTCTTTTCCAAAACACATAAAAAAAGACACTCAGTAACTCGGCATCTGGAGAGATAGTAGCATATGATCTCAGATGTGTGGGTGGCAGAGGGAAACTGAGGAAAAGCATGTAGGATTTTATGATTTGTATGATTTTATCAAGTTAAATAATATACTTCAATGTCTTCTGTAAATCAGGACCTCCTGACGGGCTTGTGTGAGTTTGTCAAATCAAATCTTGCTCATTCTTCGGCTGCATCAGGAGTATTTCAATGTGATTCAGACGCATTCTTTTAAAATGGACCTTAACTCTAGCTCTGAGCCTCCACCCACTGCTTGAGTCTAAAGGTCTGAGGAAGCATGATGTGTGTGTTAAGGGACGTCCCCATGACAGAGAATCACAGGCCATTTATGCAGAACCATATGAGGGTCTGACAGAGTTAGTTTGGGGTTTTTAATAGTAGTTTTTTCCCTCATACCCTTAAAGAGTAGAACTATTCTTGTGGTGATTTCCACATGAAAATGTCTCTAAATATAACCTTTCCTGGGTGGTTTACCACCATTTATCATAATATTATCCAACACATTTTGCATTTTTCAGTTGATTTAATATACTTATCATTATGGTTCTGAACTTTTATATGTTCATAAAAGCTCAGAGTAAATTCTAAGGTTATTATATCAGATCAGACAAATCTGAGGAAAAAGTGGCTTTTTCAGTAAAATATATCATTAACTGAACATCAAAACAAGCATCTACAACCACTGTCATTTGTCAGACTCCATGGGTTTTACTGGTGAATCAATATTGCTGAAGAGGACGGTGTTTGTATGTTTACTACAGAACCTCTGAATGTTGCTTCGATGCTGCTGAAAAACTGAGAAACTGTATTTTACCTGAATTATTTCAGTGTATTGATAAGATCAGTGAATCAAAAAGTAATTAAACATTTTAGATCAGAAAATGCTTATGCTGGACCAGGGGCTGTTTTGGTGCTTCAAGACTAGAATGGAAAATGAATGTTGTTTTTAATATTAGAATGAAGCCTTTTCTTTCTGTTGAGGCTGAAGAGAAATGTGTTGCTGCAACATTTGTGTCTGTGCTGGACTATGGTGCTGTGATATACATGCATGAACCCTCTAAAGCCTACATGTTCTAAACACTGTTGACCATGGAGCTCTGAGGTTTATTACATATGTTCATGTGTGACGTTTTGCCTTGTCCACACACATGCTCTCATCTATAAAGGTATCTCAGGTCATATCCTCAAACTATCAAAAATGTACTGAAAAACATCTGAACTGGACAAAAGGCATTTGTACCTGCTGCACCCTCTACTTGGAATCAGTTACAAAATGACCTGAAATTTAAGGAGCCAGTCACTTTTAGAGGGACTTTAAATGACATGGAGCCAGAAACATCTACTGTACATGTTTTACCTAATTTAATTACATATTCCAGCAACTTCCTTACATTTATCATGGTATACTTCTATATATGTACTTGTATGATTTGTGTGTCATATGATATTTACATACATGTGGCTCAGACCCTGTCTCAGTGCGTGACTGTCCTGGCCACTTGTGGTATGTAAAAGAGATTTGTTTTTGTTTTGTTTATTGTTTATTTGTTTTTTATTTTTAATGATTTTTTTTCCTAGGTTAAGTTAAAGTATTTTAATACATTATCAGTATTGTACTCTAAGTGTGATTGTCTGAATGAATGAACACACCTTGGTTAAACTTTGAAAACTTCATCTGATCAGCATGCATGAACTGGTGCCAAGCAATCATTCTAAATGTGGGAACATGCCAAATTCAATATAATCGGAGAACAGCTTTTGTTGTAATACACAATGACAACATGATTAGCCTCAGCTAAAACCACCGAGAATGTTGACGTAACAAGCAAATGTACTCACTATCAAGATAACAATAAAAGACAAACCAATAAAAATGGTGTTGGCGTCTGCAGCACTGTTCCACGTTATATGCTTTGAAAATAAAGCCACCACACTGACAAAGTCATAAAAAAAGTTATTTTACTCAAAGCAGAAGGTTGTTTTTGTTGTTGTTATTGTTGTTGTTTTATTTTGTTTTTTTGCTGTCTACAGGCTTCAGTGACATTATGAAAAGACTGAAAGAAGAGATTAACTCACCTCATTATAATTCATTTCCACTTTAAAAACTTAAAGTACCACTTGTCAAATAGCAAGAAAGAATTTGTTACTACATTTCATCTTGAGATTTGCCAGTGGTAAAGTTAAAGACACAAATTTTATGGTAGTTGACTATGAAATGTTTTTGTAACAGGGTATTTCAGAGAGAAATTAGCAAAAGACATTTTCACTTAGAAAAGGTTAAGATGCAATTTATCTTTCGCTGCCATCCTTCATTTAAAATTATATCCTCTTAGCACCAGTTCGCTGTAGCCTATTGGCTTTGACATGTGAAGATCCAGATAACAGGTCCTCAGGTAATGGTTAAATGTTGAGACCTTTACACAAGTGCGTCAATTCTTGGTAAACAAACATTTAAAATCGCTTAATCCTTGAGAGGGTTACAGGGGTACTGGAGCTTTTCCCAGTTATCAACAGGTGAGGGCGAGGTTCACCCTAGACATGTCAGCTTTATACAGATGAACAACCAGCCACTGTCATAATCACACCTACAGGCGATTTAGGCAATGTTTACACAAAGCTGCATATTTATAAACACAGTAATTTCCTCACCTCTGTTTTTAATAATAACATTGTACACACCAGATCATTTTCAGAGAAGTTTTCATCTACACAAGTCCATATAAATTTGCCCTGTAGTGGATACAAAGGTCACACACATGATGTTGATGCTGTCTTTTGTTGTGTACAGTAACATTCAGGACCCTAAAACTCTGTTTCTCCCTGTACACATACAAGCACTAAAACAGAGATCTCCAAAATATACACTTTGGCCAGTTTTCAGAAATAATCATTTTCTGTGATGTAAACTGGAGTTTTCATGTGAAATATGTGAGAAAAGATCTTTTTTCCAGATAGTCATCTATGTGGATACGTTGCATGCATCAGATTGACTTATCAGCCTATAAGGGTACATGTCTTTGGATGGTGGGAGGAAGTGAATACCCAGAGAGAACCCATGCAGCCAGTAGTGCTAACCACTGCACCACCATGCCGCCCTCACACAAACTCACATGTAAATCATTTAATCATGAAGTCAACATATACAACCTAAACATTATTGTTTATGTTTGCAACTTTTCTTCTAGTTTTATGTAATTGTAAGCCTCTGTTTGGTCCACATCATCAATGAATTTGTGTGATTTTCGAACTGTGTCTGAGGATATCATTCATAATTTTCTGTCTTAGTCACAATAAAGCATAACTTAACTCTGAGTGTCCATGACTTTCTTCTTACGTTAAGGAGATGTTACTATTCGTGCACTCTGTCCTAGAATACCGGCTTGAGAATGAGCGTTTGTATTATTACTAAAATATCTACATAATCAGTTGTATAGGTTTGGAAATTAATGCTTTAAGCATTCAGCCACAATGAACATTGGCATTTTGCTTTGTTTTTAACATTCAGTCACAGTTTGTTTGTGTTTCCCTTTTTAATTGCATCCTTGACTTATCCTTTTAAGGAGTTTTCATTTGGACTCTAATTGCTCTTGCCCTCTGCCTATCACTGCCTCATCAAACAACACCGACTGACTGCAAAAGCCTATTACTATCAGCAATGCTGAAAACCTATTGACATAGTTCCATGCTTAGAGCCAAGGTTATTTTGAGCAGTGTAAGGATGCTGTTTTAAAAGGATGGTTTAAATCAAAAAGGCAGTTTCTGACACAAACACATTTCTCTTCAGATTTGTCAGTACTGTAATTAAATTTGAATGCAATGTAAACAATACTATATAAACATTAGATTAATCGTTTAAAATTAGGTCTGTATCGTACATTAAACATTGTAAATATCTGCTCTGCAGAAAAAAGATGAATTACTGAGTCAACTCACAAATGCATTTGTGCTCATTAGCGTCACAAATTCACACATTTACATTACACTTTGTCATTTAATATGATGCTCAAGGAGTAGTCAGTTGAAAACAGTTGGATGGTGGATGGAGTCTGTGGCTCTGCAGGGAGCAGTCTAAAAATGTATAATGCATTAGAAGTTGCTCATTTTCATATTCATTTGAGCTACCTTAAAGTAATGATTTACAATCTGTCTTCTATGTATGATTTCACGGGGAGCTGTACAGTGCTATAAGGGTTTTTCCTTTGTTGTCACATTGTATTTGTACCTTTTGGGTACAGAGTTGAAGCTGCTGAAGATAGGGACAAGAACAGCAAGAAACACAACTACCACACATAGGACATTTGTTATTATGTTGCTTAAAATAAAACAAGTAGAATTTAATCTTATTGTATGTGTGATCCTCTTCTAGTGGAGTGTCAGTACTATGTGCCAGTAATGTATTCCAGGAAACATATTTTTCTCATCTGCAGCATACATTTTTGTTTGATAATACTTTCAGGATATCCTGTATATCTAACATTTCTAAATTAGAATTCTGGTCTTGTCTAGAACATGCCATAATTAAAGCCTTGCAATTTTGTGCTTTTAGGGGCAAACACACCCAACTGACCTGCTGTGCACCTTCAAACATTATACTTAATGAGTGTACTTATTTGACAGTCACTGCCTATATTAGTATGTTTAATTAACTACATGAGTGTTAAAGGAAGTTTGGCTGCACCTTTGAGGCTTTGTTAGAAGGCTCAGCCCCTGGCGCCATGTAAAGCATATTGTAATAAGCCTTAACATGCTGATCGCAGATAAAGCTGAGAAAAGGAAATGCAGAGGAAGGGGAACTGGGTTGTGTAATCTACTACTGAATGATCCCTCATTGAGAAGAACAACATGATTTGGTATTTTGGCATAAGTATTTTGGCTCATGTTTCATAAATTAAGATTATAATATGTTTTTTTTTTCTTTTGGACACTAGTTTATGTGATTGCTCTATCGGTGATCCCAAGGGGCTACAGAGATAAAGTGACGAGAGGCCAGTGGAGGGAAGTCGGCATCTGTCTCCCTTTGTTCCTAAATTCCTGTGCTGCACGCAAGTCCCTTGACATGCTTACCTCCTCAGTGCTAGTCAGGCTAAGATTAGGAAGACACACCTCAATGCCTTTTTCTAATTCAAAATGATCTGGTTATCTCTACTGTTTGCTCACAAGAATCTTGACTGGTCAGTTTATGGTTGAGTTGCACAGGAGAGACAGAGCGACAGAGTAAGCCAAAGGTGAATACCAGAACGTGAGGGTGGAGTAGGGATAAGCTTGAAGGAGAAGATAGGTAGGAAATGTTAGGCTTCAGACTGAGACAGCAGAAGGACATGAATGGCATGAAAACATGAGAGTGTGGCCTGCGATAGCATCTCTTCAGCCGGCTTCCTTTTGCTTTGGAACATTGCTCACATTGCTAATGGTATATGTAGGCTGTCTACGGGCTTAGACCTGTTCCTCTGACTTTTAAAATAGAACAGCCCGGCCCTGTTTGGTTATTCTTTTGCAGAAACACCAGTAGAGTACTAGCCCAAAAATGCAAACAGGACATGTCATTGCTGAGGGGAAACCAATCCTCATTATGGAAGAAAAAACTAACATGGCTAGAGAAACATACCTTGTTATCCACAACTCATTAGAGATACTCCTCCACCCACAGAATAATAGGCAAAAAAAAAAAAAAAATGCTGCCTTTATGTCAAACTGGCTTGCCACTCTTCACCTTGTGCACTGGAAGAAACAGCTCTCTCCTTCAACTGAATAACACTATTTGTATTGAGGGGATGGTGTAGATTTAACATATTCCGTCTTTTAAAATCTCCTGCAGCTCCAGATCTGTGTGTTCAGCTTCAATCACTCACCTTTATTCAGGTTGTCAAACAGCTGTCCTTTAAGTCAGGAAGGTCAACCAAAGGCTAAAATAAGTGGCAAGTTGAGCCATGATTGCACAGTGTTGATTACAGTCTACAACAGTAGCACAAGTCTCTAATACAAGTACTTTTCACTTAGACAGTGATTGCTCCTTCAATGTCCAGCTTAGCAACAGACAAATGGCAATAATCAGAGAGAGATCAGGAAGGTAAGACAACTGTGTGTGTTCTCAGACATTTGATTGCTCTTTGTGATAAACTGTTTGAAAATGATTGTAACCCAATTATCATAACTCAATATTTTATGCAAATCTATTGGATTCATGTGTTCAGAGCTGTGCTTGCCTTGAAATTCACTACTATGAGATTAGACTGCCTGATGAATTTTAACTTCATAAAATCATGTAAAAAAACGTAATGATCTGCTTTGGGTTTTACACAGAGTTGACAAACAGCTCTGCACAGGTACAAAAATGAACTCAAAGCTGAGGTGTATGGGTTTTATATACATAATATATGTCCAATCGCACCATTTACACTAATAAATTACTAATTTGATGTCTCTATAACATTAGTTCCTGTGTCGAGGTTTGGCCTAAAACTTTACCTGTTACTTTCTGTCTGTGTGAAGAACTTTTCTTGCTGTCCTGTGAGCTTCAGAATACTCACTCCCCATTGCTTTCACAGCCTGATGCTGGCAGATTAGACCTGGAATTACAAGAAGAGTTGTCCCCACATAAACTTTAATGACAGTAAATCACAGAGCCAAGTCAAATGGGCACTTACTAGCCAAGGGGAAGTTATTTGCTGCGATATGGAAGCAATTGCCTTCTCCTGTTGTGATGTGAATGTGTATCAGTATTGTCAACAGCATCATATTTTAACTAGAGGGACACTTGATAGAGAACATAGCAATGCAGAGGCCCTGTAATTCAGGCCAAAAACTATTTTGCAATGTAAAAGAAAAACACACACACACACTCACAAAAAAATTGTTTCTACCCTTTTCTACGCCAAAATGTAAAATGTGATGGGTGTTCTTTGGTCCATGCCCTTCAATAAAACTACATAAAAATAAATAGGTACTTTTTGCATAATCTTGCTGACAGATAGGGGCCTTGGTGGAGGTATGCACTGTATTGAGTGTTCTTCTAATTACCTCTGACAATGTTCCACAGTTAATTTATGTTATGTTGGCTTCTTTATCAGGTTTTTTGTGTCTTTCTGATTAGACAAAAATGACTGAAATTTGACGGAAGAACGTGGGCAGAAGACAAGCCCTTTATGTTTTGGAAAAGATGCAGGATTCTTTTGGATTCTTAAGTTTTTCTACTTTTTTATCGTTTCAAAGCTGCTTGATTAAATTATAAGCCTGTTACATTCAATCACATTAACTCCTTGGCTGAGGTAATAATCAGTTTTTCTAGCGGTCCACATAGTGCACTAAACTAATTTCAATTTTTTGTACTCACTCTAACAGAAACTTCCCTTACATGTGATGTTGTTTCTGTTGCACGTGTGTGCTCTCTATCAGGTTAAAGGTTAAAATATGCATTTTACTGCAGATTTGTTGTTTTTCATATTTCCTGCCAGTATACACTTTCATCTTTCAGCCCTCAGTACGAAAAAAAATAAGCTGATTGGTTGACCATGATCCCTTGTGCATTCATGTACAGAGGGTTTGGCCATTATTTTAGGTACTTGGCTTGTGTGTTTGGACAAATACAACCACATCTTTGTGTGTGTTTCGTGTGTAATGTGCAAAAAGCTAACTACACAAACTGTTTTGTAATGACGGTTACCCCAGTGTGCCAAGTGAGACATGTGGGGCTGAGAAATGAAGCAAGCAGTTAAAGTGAAAACAAATATTTGTTCACAGACCCTTTTTCAATTTTGTATTGAAGTGACGAATGCCAACTTTCCACATAACAAGCCAGAAATGTGGATACAGAGGGGTGTTACGTTAATCTTGGAATTGGTTTAGAATGAATGTGTAATTCTGCATAAAAGTTTTTCCCACCAAAAAACTGAGGCATACACTGCCAAGAGTCTGTAGTTCAAATCAAATAACCATATCTGGTTATCCTGTCTATTGTTGTGCCCCTCTTAGCCTTAATGGAATGGATGTTGATGCCCATGTACCATTGTGAGTGTGAGAGAGAGAGGGAGGTGAGCACTGACAGAGGCAAGTTCAGCTGGGGTTAACACCACAAATAAAAAGTTCATTAAGTATGCCTCAGCGATTCCTCATGCATTTTTGGAAAACCCACTCTTTTAGTGCAGAAAAAGTTAATGCAAGGATTTTTACTGAGCCATGGGAAAGAGTGCGTTAAACTCGATTAGTCTTACGTCTACTTATTATGGGTCCCCTAAAAAAACAAAAAAAAACCATGGAACTTATGAACGTGTTCTAATGTAGATTAGCATACAAAAACAACTGCATAATTACACGTCTCGTGCTCCTCTCTCACTTTTCTAATCTCCCAGTGTCTTCTAATTGAATTTCTTCTGTATCTGAGAGCAGAATCACTCTTCCTTCTTGAGGTAGAGTTTCCTAGGTTGCTGCCTGTTTGGTTGTCTCCAGCATTCCCCTATCCTCCCCCACCATGATGGATCCCGGATGTACAGAGAACAGGTCCAGGCTTAGATGCTGAAGAGGTAGGCTGAGAGTTACTGAGAGAAATATTTGTCATAGTTTGATGAGTTTTATTATTTTGCGAAGTAGTACCTGAGTTAGATTGCATTTGATTAAAAAAAAATCCAAATATGTGAGCTGTTTAAGGTTTATGTGTCTGAAGTGTTGGGTTTTGACTAAACATTCCTTCACTTTGAGGTCACAAGCAGTTTCACTCGAGATGCAGTTTACTGCCTGATGCTGCATTCATTACATTCTTCAACAGGTGTGAGACACATTTGATCTCAGTATAGATTGTAACTGTCTGACTTACCAATTAACTATTTTAACATTTATTTTATCCAGCAAGACATTGAGAACACTTGCCAGGAAATATTTGCTGGAAGAAGGAAGAAGAAGAAGAGGAAACACACACACACAATGACTATAAATCAACAAAACAGAACAAAGTCCATAAATCAAACAGAAGTAGAATATTTGAGTCGTTACAGATGCCCATAAGTTGGTTCTTCCAAACATTTAATTCATCTAAACTAAAACCTTTACATGTGGTGTGTTTTGAAACTATCTCACAAAAGAGAAAAGGAGAAAGGATGACTCAGATTTAGGGTATTTATCTGTGTATTTTAGGATTCAATAACTTATCGTCATTGTATTTCTTGCAAAAAAACAAGAAGAAATCAAGAAACTCTAAATTCCACAGACAACAAGCAACAATAACAACTACAGAAGTAAGAATAAGAACAACGGAAGCTGAGAACAGCCGTGGATATACATATTATTTTATGGTCATTATCTT
Source organism: Apogon hyalosoma (assembly GCA_037367295.1). Lineage (NCBI taxonomy): Eukaryota > Metazoa > Chordata > Actinopteri > Kurtiformes > Apogonidae > Apogon > Apogon hyalosoma. The sequence continues at coordinate 23,768,798 of JAPQRP010000030.1, forward strand.
GTGATAATGAATTAATGAATTTGTTTTCTCAAGATAACAAAGTTCGTTTTCTCAAGATAACGAGATAAAGATAATTTTCTTGTGATAGCGAAATAAAGAAATTTGTTATCTCGAAATAAAGTTCATTTTCTTGAGAAAGTTAATTAATTTGTTATGTCAAGGTAACAAATATTGTTTTCTCGTAGTTCCCGTAATTTACCAGTAAGTTGTTGCTGAATATGTGTTCTGCTCTGTACAGCACGTCAGCAGCACCTCTTGAAGCCTGCGATGTGGAGGATGTCGTACCTGCTCACATCTCAGTTCTGTATATGGTTCTCTATTACGAAATAACAAAATAAATTATCATGAGAAAACGATCTTTGTTCTCTCTTGATAACAAATTAATTCATTTGTTATCACGAGGTAACGACCATAAAGTAATATGTAAATCAACAGCTGTTCTCGGCTTCCATAACGAACAAAAATGTAAACAGCAATAAAACTTTAGCAGACAGTTAAAATGATGATTAAATTGAATGTGTGCATGTAGATGAGATAGTACTTACAATAGTCATCTTAGACAGGGGGTGCCTCATTAGAGTTTTATAAAATAGCGTAACACAATGGATAGCATGATGAGTATGCGATAAGGACTTCATGAGCCAAGAATAGAGGGAAATGTGTTTAACAGATGGCTTTAATGCGTGTGATTATGAGCAATATATTCTATGATCATTATGTGCTATTTTATGTGCTTAATAAATATTAGAATTCATAAATACTGCTGCTGCATAATTGTTAACACTACACTGAAACTATGTTTAATTCACAACAGGTGGACCCTCTCAAGCCAGTCATTGACAATATCCAGACCACAGTGAATCAAGTTTCCCCTCTGAGCTTTTTTTAACACTGACTGTGATCATGGCACAAAGGAAATTTCCAGTGCTGCATGTCGTTGTGTTGAATGAATGGTGTTGCCATGTGTGCTGTGTAAACTAAGGCAGGTAGAGCCCAGATGGCAGGATCACTACTGACCACACTTTGACCCTTAAGCCTACTCAAAAACAACCAACTCCATGAATAAAAAAGAAATTTCACTCTACACAAAAGGTGCATTCAGGACAAGTGATAGACAGTTTTGCATTGCTCATTTGTCACTTTTCTGGGAAGCCACTATAACAGAGTAGGTGAGTTATGAGGCTGGTAAGCAGCAGCGACATCTCTTGCTTTTCGGCCTGGGAGACATCACAGTCATAGTGTAACAGAAGAATACATGAGTGGACATTACATGTACATTATCTTGATTGATTTTACAAAAGTCCATCAAGGCAGTGTATGCATTACACTCTCCTTAGATGTTGAGCTTATCCAATAACATATTAATGTTAGCTTCAGTAAAGGGAGAGACATTCTATTGGTCTTGCAGCAGAAATAGCAAGTCTTTGATCGGGCAGCAAGACTATCGTCAGCAGAAAACAGCTGGGGTTGTTGCATTGTGTGTGGTCTTCTTGAAAACAGCTTAGTATTTGCCCTCGTTGTGTCATCTCTTCTGGAGTTTAGGGAGTGACTTGGGTCTGTGGGATGGTATGCTGCTTCAGTCAGGCGCCATGTGTAAATCTAGACATATTACATCAGATGATTAGATTCCTTTGGGCTTTCATTTCAGATCAGATAAACCTGTGTTTCACCTTTTACCTTCTAAGCTAAACCTCACATCCACCTGCAGCCTGTTTGTGTTTCAGTTCGATGGAAAGAAATGAGTCAGTACCAATAAATCCTGATTTGACATTATGAAAAACCATGGACCTCATGCTTATTAGAATGTTCCTTATGATTACAAAATAAGATGAAACTATGATTTCTGTGAATAACAAACAGTAGATGAAAAGCAGGGAGCAGCTGAGATGGATTCACAAAGGAACAGATTTGTTTTCAGGCTTGTGTAATAAGTTTTACTCCGATAGTGGCTGGAAAGTACAGAGGCTTTTTCTGGTGAATTTAGTCCATAATGGTTGAACAAACAGTGTTGCATTTGCGCGACTAGCATTATCAGCAGTTCAAGAGATAACACAGGCTGTTTTTACTGGAGGAGACAATGGGAAATGAGGACTTGGGGTGGGGATGGTGGGAGTAAAGGGTGGTGGTATATGAGACCATTGTGAACTTCAAATGTCTGGGTTTCTTTACACCAGCGTGATTACACTCTCTCACCCACACCCACAGAGACCCATGGCCTATGGGAGTTTGTGGGAACCAAACTCGGACCAATGGGAATCCTTGAGACAATTGCATTCTTCAAAGACCCATTCCCTGGAGATGCAAGGTATATACTCAAAAGAGGGTGAATAGGGATACTTGTACAGTCCTATATATTTGTTTACAGTGCCTTTGAGGTTTATTTGGAACCCAGTCGTGCAGTTTGCATTTCTTGCAAGTTGGTACATGGACATTCCAGTCATGTTCTCAGGCCCTCATGCTGTCGGTACATGACCATCCCCTGGGTCAATGCCTGCCACAGTGCAGCCACAGTAAAATCCAGTTCAAGTTTTCCTGCACATTCACTACCCTGCAGAGCTGACAGACTATTCTCAATAGGCTAATTGAAATTGATCAATTTTTATACTTGTGCTTGTTCAACAATATACACTGCCCAGACAAAAAAAAAAAAGTCACCCACACAATATTTTGGTGAAACTTCTTTTGCTTCAATTACAGAACACGTTCAGTTTCACAGCATAATTTGTGCTACACGATGCTTATGCAATGTCACAATAAATGTCACAACACTTATATCAGTCTGGAGTTTCTTTAATTTTTCACCAAGATCTTCTATTGATGATAAGAGAGTTAGATCACTTCACTGTCATGAAGTCTTATTCAGCATACCCCTCTCTCAATAGGCTTCAGATCTGGTATCTGGCCTATCAATATGTGAAAAGGGTGTGTCATGCTGCCTGAACCACTCTTTCACAATTTTAGCCCAATCAGTCTTGGTATTGTCATCTAGGAATATGCCCATCAGAGAAGAAAAAAATCCACCCATGTCTAAACCTGGTCATTCAGCGTATTAAGGAAGGCAGATGACCTCATTTTTGGACAAATAGCATTGTTGATCATAGACTTGATTAACTGAAGTAACCCCAGATCATGACACTGCCCCCACAGGCTTATACTACAGGCACTAGGCGTGATGGGTAATTACTTCTCTTACTGATGCACCCATTAATCTGGAGTAGGGTCAATCTGGACTCATCAGACCACATTACCTTTTTCCATTGAAACACAGCCTAGTCTTTATGCTCTCAAACTCATGGTTGTTTAGGAAATGAGAAGCTACTCATTGCATCCATAGGGTTAAACAACTTGTCGTAGCTGAAACATATTATAGAGGTCTCAAACTCATTTTCTTTCAGGGGCCACATTCAGCCTGATTTGATCCCAAGTGGGCCAGACCAGTAAAATAATAGCATAATAACCCATAAATAATGACAACTCCAAATTTTTGTCTTTGTTGTAGTTCAAAAAAAAAAAAAAAAAACCCAAAACATTAAATTATGAAAATAATTGCTTTTATAAACTGTCCAAACAAAAAAGATGTGAATAACCTGAAAAAAATGAAATTTATAAACAAAAATAAATGCAATTTTAACAATATTCTGCCTCAATTTATCATTTCTACATTTCTTCATTATCAGATCTACAAAGACACTAAACACTTAGTAACAGGCAGAAAATTGTTAAAATTGTGCTGAATTTTCTTCACACATTTAAGATTGTTCATATTTGTTCAGGTTATTCACATTTTATTGTTACAAGATAGTTTGTAAATGTAAATATGTTTATAATTTATTATTTTTTGCACTAAAACAAAGACAAAAAATTTAAGTTGTCATTATTTATAGGCATAATGTAATATTATTTTTTTCACATCAAACTCAGAAGAAAATCTGGAGTCATTATTTTTTGTAGATTATTCTGTTATTATTTGACTGTAGATCATATTGGTCTGTATGTGGAACCTGAACTAAAACGAGTTCCACAGCCTTGACTGTGGCATTTTTGCACTTTACAAATTCATCCCACAGGCCAGATTGGAACCTTTGGTGGGCTGCATTTGGCCCCCGGGCCACATGTTTGAGACCCCTGCTCTAAGCTATATGCTTTGTTAAATGCAGGTGGTGATTTTTTTTTTTTTTGGCACTGTATTTTCCACATCTATGATGTGACACAAATGACAGTATGGCTTTTAATTTAAACTTAAAACTGACTGTATATTTTTCATAAATGTTAAAGTGATTGAGCAAAGTTCACTCTTGACTATACAAACAACCTCACATTCACAGTATTATTTTTGACTGCTGAACCACCACAGACTGTTTTGTTTGTGTTCATAACTCCAGCTGAGGCAAACCATCTGGCTCTCAGTGAGCAGTACTTACACATCCATCTGTGCACCCGTCCGTCCGTCCGTCCGTCCATCCATCCGCCCACCCGCCCACCAATCTATCTATCTATCTATCTATCTATCTGTCTGTCTGTCTGTCTGTCTGTCTGTCTGTCTGTCTGTCTGTCTGTCT
>JAPQRP010000030.1:23785030-23807637 GCA_037367295.1 Apogon hyalosoma
AGGGTTGAAGATGGACCTGTGGAGTTGAATTAATGAAGAATTCAGACCCAAGCAGAGCATTTACAGTTTATGAAGACTACAGGGAAATTTTTAAAATGCACAATTCCATTTTAAAAAAGCAAAATATCACTCCTTTAACTAAATACAGGTAGAACAAAGTGTCTCTGCAGGTAAACACACCTCACACTTCTTGGCAGTCATAAGTGAAAATTGAGGGAGATTATGTGTCTTTATCTTTAATAACATCTTAAATATCGTGCTTCTACCCATGATCCTCACAAAGACTGAGACAGTCAGAAAATGAATTAATGGAAATTGTGTTTTTAATAACGGGTGAAACAGCAGCTGAAAGTGGGCTTTTTTCTGGTGAAGGTGTGAATGGATTCCACAAAGCTACTAATTTACCTCTCTAGGGCTCTTCAATAAATTTTGTATCAAATTAGCTGTCCCACAGTGAGAGGAATGAAAAGGGAATTAGCTTGTGTTGGCTGATGATGAAGTGTTACAGGAAAATATAGGCATCACGGCCAAACTTTAAATACAGAAAGGAAATCTGCTCTCAATTTTCTGCTCTGTTATTTTCTGTGTGTTCCCCTCTACTAAAATATTTTTTGGGGCAAAGAAGTAGGAAAATCAAATAAGACAAGAATCACAAGAATTCTGTCATAAAATACTCAGGTAAACGGTCCTGACCACAGGGATCTGACATGAAACTGTCGGTCTGATGAGGGTTAAAGAACAAAGAATGATGCAGAGTGTAAAGGGACCGTACTCAGGTTAAATGCCTTATTTTATGATGTGAACCATGACCTATTACATTTTAAAAGGAGAGGTCATTTCATTGCTTTAATATTTTCATTTTGAAAATACAGTACAGTGAACAGTATTCTTTAAAAAGCCAGATTTCTTTCAAAGTGTGTCTGGTTGATCTCCAAAGTCTAGAATTTTTATATAATGCCATCTGGACCGTACCAAAGGAAATCTTTACGCTGCTGACAAATGGTTGCAATAATTAAAGTTTGATTCTCTCCATAGCGGAATCCCAAGAAAGTGAAGAGTGTTTGCACAGGTATGTGATGATTGGCTTTCACTAATACGAGGATGAGATCCAGATGTGTTGTGTTTCTGCTACTGGGGTGGATGAGGACAGCCTAAGTTTCAGCTGTGGGTATTTTTATACCTCCACCACAAGTGTAATAATCAGTCACTCTAAAAAGAAGCTAATGCCAGAACAAACTGGAAGGAATCTGACAGCCTGTCTACTAACTATCATGTGATGTTTGTTTTTTAAAAATAAACATCCATCTATAGCAGGGGTGGGCAACTCCGGTCCTCGAGGCCAGTATCCTGCATGTTTTAGATATTTCCCTCTTGCAGCACACCTGGTTCAATTAATGATCAGCTCATCATCAAGCTCTGCAGAAGCCTGATAACAATGTAATGGGTTCCAGGTGTGATGGAAGAAGAAAATATCTAAAACATGCAGGGTACCAGCCCTTGAGGACCAGAGTTGCCCACCCCTGATCTATATGCACTGGTAGAAAAGCTCCGGCTTTGATTGAGATCTTACATATGAATATTTCTCTACATGACATCTTTTTTCATCAACTTTGATGGAATATCCAATACAAACAGATGCAGAGTCTTGATCAGAGTCTTGATTGTCTATGGCAGGTATCTACATGAAGTATGTTTGGTTTAATGAAGTTCTATTTAAAAAAATAAATAAATAAATATACATATTTAATAGATATATAAATCATACACTAGAAGAACTTTATATTAATTTGTGTTGACAAACAGAGGTTTTGAAAGGTTCAACAGTGCAGTGGAGACTGAAAAAGTATAGCAAAAAGTGATAAGAACAAAAAGGAATAGAAGAGAAAAAATAAAAGCATAAGCTGAAAACAACAATGAATAATATGATGACAATAGCATATACTACTACTACTGCTGCTGCTACTACTACTACTAATAGTAATAATAATAATAAGAAGAAGAAGAAGAACAAGAACAAGAATTATACTTATTACTACAACATTATTGTTTTGTCAGCATGTTATTATTATTATAGTATTATATAGTAGTAATTGTTGTAGTAGTAGTAGCAGTAGTAGTAGAAACAGTGGTATTAATTAGCTTTATAATTAATGTTACTGAGCTAGAGGGAATTGACTAACTGCAGTTAGTGTTTTGTGTGTCATCTTTGTATATATGTATTTATGTACAGTACGTATGTATGTAGTGTACAGTATGTATGTACAGTATGCATGTATGTATTATGAAGAAGTCTTAACAAGTCTCTGGAAGGTCAGATGTTTTTAATTCACTTAATGCTATTAATTCTTCTATGTGTTGTTACATAGTGTCCTCTCTGTTTTTACTTGTGTTTTTATGTTTCTATGCTCTTTGTTTAACTTGTGCTTTGTGGTTATGTGGTTTTATTCTACATGTGTTTGAGAGCCACTTTGGAATTGTGATGTATGTATGAATGAATGTAATCACTGTGTTATACTAGTAATTAAAAAAAAAAAAAAAAAAAAAAAGAATGGTATGCAGCATCTATTGAAACAGTCTGGGGGTTCTACATCACATTCTACATCCAGTGATTTTCAAATTAGGTTGCTATGACTACGGGATAGTGTTTCTGTATTGCCTGAGCTAGTGGCATATTTGCTAAAGTCACCATCCCGTATGTAAGAACTGTAACACCCAGCTATGACAGTTAGACAATGTACAATAAAAAATAAACTGTCTGACATTACTCTAATAGCAAAAGATAATGAAAGGTCATTTCAAACACAAAAAGGCCATCTTGATGAGAAACTACCTGGAAACAAGGAAAGATAAAGGTCAGACTGTGTCCTGAAGTGGTTTAATTTTACTTAGCATCCTGCCAGGCTTAAACTGCTCCTGTAATTAAAGTATTTTTCCCCATGGAGAAATCAAGTAAGTTTTTTTTTGCAGGCATTGATGTGATGTTGTGATAGAAGAGTGAAAATAACTTGTAACATTTTAATTGAACTGAGCAAAACATTCATGACCATTTGAATGCATGACTTGAGAAAATGCTTTGGTTATTAAATCAAAGTTCATTAAAACAGAAGTCATTACATTTGGTCACAAGATGACGGAAATATTATTCAGAGCCTCAGAGAATGAATAACTCCACCAGCATAGCTGTTCAGCTCTGCTCAGTTCACAGACACCATTAGAATATGTTGTAATATCATTGGTATGCATATATAATGGTTGCCTTTTTCACGTTGCTTTTTTACTTTATCTACATCCAGACACCAAATTGTAAGGATGTTTTGGTTCTCATGGGACCACACAAAATGAGAACAAAGTATGTTTACCTTTTACTATTTTGACCAGTAAAGAGTTAGCATATTGTAAATGAACAGAAAGGAAAGAATGCATCAGTGCTTTGTCATTTATCACCAGAGCACAAACAACACTGTAGCTTGAATAGCTTAATGGCTCAATTATTTTAGCAAAATGGTCACCACATGTTTAAAAGTGTGGATAAGTTCAGTCCAAAGCATTAGCTGTACTAGAATAAATGTTCTGTACTCTGGGAACAAATAATAATGCATGCATACATTGTCAAATAAAGGAATGAGGGCATAATATCAATCAGCAGTCATGCTTTTTTGGACCGTTTCATGGTACATTTACATTTGTTCAATTGCTTGTGATGCAAACACTATATATATGTGAGGAAACATGGCCCCTGTGGAATTTGATCTGTCTACAGCCAATAAAAAGGATCATTACGAACCATAAAGTACATGTCACATGTCATACCATAACTACCTACACAGAAACATTGTGAATGTTGCTATTTAATGAAGCTTCAACAGTTGGTACAGTATGCATCAGATATTTACAAGAAAAGTAAAAAATAAATAAATAAATAAAATACGTCAAAGTAGTTGCACCCATTTAGAGATGAACAGTGACCCCTGCAGGAGAGATTCCCTCATAGAATATGAAATCTATTATTCTGTGACATATATTTAATTGCTTAGATAATGTTTTCCATTTTTTTCAGTGTGATGAATTCATTGAAGCATCTGTCATACTTAAGTAGAAATGTGATGTACTTTAGAATATTCTACTTCACTACACCTCAAAGGTGTTTTTTTTTTTTTACTCCATATTATTTAACAGCTTAACTCATTATACTATGACAGATTTTATATCTTTCCCATCCAGTGAAAGCCTCACATCTACAGCTGACTTCATTTCAAATTAACTGAAGTCTGTGTTTCTAAATAAAGAAAGCATTCTTATGCTAAATAAACACTAAGATCCCTCTTATGTTGGCTGGAAAATGCATTGTCACATCACAGAAAAAAATATTTTTTCTGTAGTTGTAGAAAGTTATTGTATATCATTTTGACAGGGCATGTCTTTTGAAATATAATGCCATAAAGAAAACAAAAATGTAGTGTTACAGCAACCCACTTTGTCACAATTGTTAGGTGATCTTCCTGATGATATGACAGTAAGTGATAAATACCTTCTAAAAATCTTTAGTGCTGCAGCAAAAAAAAAAAAAAAAAGCAATCACTTGAAAATGGCTTCAACGTGATCCACCGGTGCTGGAGGACTGGTTGAAAAGTGATGATGAAATTCACAAAATCGAGAGATTAACATTTATGCTGAGGCTGCAAGCTGAACTTTACATAAGATGGGGCAAAGGGATTAGTTTCTTTAATAACAATTAATGTGTGGTTTGTCTCATAGTCCTGTAAAATGCCATAAAAACTGCTGCTCTAAAAATGAATTGGGTAAGTTGATTGCTATTTCATAACTGTAACCTAAATTATCATTACTATGGAACTGTGACTATTATATGTTGCTGATAGTGTTCTGTATGACAAAATGATAAATAACTAATAAAACTAAGTGTAAAAAAAAAATGTAAGAGTGTATTAAGTGGCAAAAAATGAGCTCCACCTTACACATGCATAGTTATAACATGCAACATTGGCTCCATATTGATGCAGCAGTAATGACAATGAAAAAAAATCATATAAAATAGTTGCTTAAAAATTGGCAGCAACTATTTAGTGCACAGGGTATGTCAGTGTCACTACTCAAAAACTGCCAAAATACAATTACCTGACATGTTGGTTGGACTATAACAACTGCTGAAACATTTTTGCTGTTATTTTCTTGCTTAGATAGACTGAGGCCACTGCCACACTGTACTACACTAATCTTTCTTATGATCAAAATGCAGATTTGCGGATACAGCCACAGGAAGTTGTTTTTCTTTGGCCAATCAAATCCGCGGAAGTCCAGCAGGACGGAGTTCGCAGAGAGGAGCTGTTTGAAGACTCTGCCCTCAAGCATCGATACTGTTTGTAGCTACATTAGCTCTGTTATCATGTTAGTTGACCAGCTTTGATACAACCTCTGGACGCGAAAAGAAGCACTGAGGACCTGACTATTCTGTGAACAAACGGACTAACAGTGGAGTCAGTCAACACAGGGATATTTTGGATGGATGATAACAGTGGAGATGTGTAATAAGCGACGTTGGACACTGGGGACCTACCTGGCTGCCAGTCTATCAACTGACAGCTGTCACCGTACCTAGCTGCTTAGCTAGCCGGCTAGGTGAGCTAGCGGCTAACAAGTGTTTTTTTTTTTTTTCTTTTTTTTTTCCCAAGCTTGTAGACTGGCTTATTTTAAAACCAGTGCTGCTCTCGGTTCAGACCAGAAAGCAGTGAGTTTTGGATGGACGGTACATCTTATTGTTTTCTGACAATATCTGACTCCGCCTGCTGTTCAAATAATGAGCTAACTTGGAGCGTCGGCCAGCGAGGTTTGGGATATTTTGGAGTCCAGCTAGTTAGCTAGCATTAGCATAGGGTTAGCTAGCTGCATTCATTCAATTACTTAAACCCGCTTTGCGCCACAAGAACCGCAACTGAGCTGTTTACGGCTCGAAAAATCGATACGACACTAATATAATCGAGGAGTGATCGTGCTTAGGATAATATCGTGGGGAAATGAAGAAATTTTTTGATTCTCGTCGGGAGCTGGGGAGCTCTGGGCCTGGTTCGGGAGCCGGTGGAGGAGGCGCTGGTTCCGGCGGCGGTGGCAGCTTCATCGGACGAGTCTTCACCATAGGACGGTATCAAGTAACCGTCGAGGAAATTGTTGCAGAAGGTGAATTATGCCGTTTTTGTAGCGTAAACACGTCAAACAACCGCTAACCTTAACTAGATCTTATTGATCTTGAACACGCATGAGCCACATTGTTTATGATGGACAGACAGGATAAATGAGTCATTATGTAGCTCAGATTTAGCTCAAGATTACTAACATATTGGTTCAATATACTTTTATTGACTTTATTCATTGGTGAGACATGAGTAGTCGTCATCCATACAGGGACAAAGCTCATACAGTTTTAGTTTTCACTGTTGAGATCACCTGAAGTAGCTCTAAAATGTCAGCTGCTGTTTGATTTAATCTATTTACTTTACAGATTGCCTTGTCTAAGGCAGACTGTGGACTATGTGCTCACCTGTCTATGAAATTACCAGTTACATCAAACTGAAACTCAAACGTGGCAGACAGTGTGTTGATTATTCAGTTTTCAGCTTAACTTCACTTTGAATTACAGTCCTGTTCACCTGAAGGCAGGGAGGATATGGTGCAACCAGTCTAATGCCATGCTGAGTCACCTGGGTTTATGTTTACAGAGGGAGTGACAAATGAAGTGTGGATGAACATGGTCTTATTGATCAGCTGATTTGCCACATACTCAAAACATGACCTTTTATTTGGGTGGTACAAATGTAGAAAACAAAACAAAAACTGGTGGCATTTAGATTTTTTTTTTTCTATGAACACAACTTTGTCTTCGTAAACAAAGCCATTTCACCAAAATACTTTTGCCTTTATTGTGGAGGTTACAGGTTTCCCATGGTCATTTGTCTTTGCAAGAGTCTGATATGCTCTGTTAGCTAAGAGCACATGTTGATTAATAATATATGAAAAACACTGATTAATTCATGAAGACTATGGATGGGCACCATCTGTTTGGCCACATTGGCTTCATGAATGAGTTCGACATCTAACCTCATTCCTATCATGATGAGGATTTGGTGAACTTGTTTATTTCAGACCTGCCTTTATACCTGTGAGTGTAACACTAGTAGTTTATTTATCAGTTCTCAAAAATCTTTGGCCCAAATGCAGATATTCCCTTGAAAAACACAACCACTAATTGATACATGTTATAAACAAGATTTATGCATATATTAACAAAATTCCACAAGATTCTAAATCTTTTACAAATTGGCAGTTGGAATGTTTTCCTACAGGTCATATTTTCTTACCACAGCAGTCGACTCACTGCATGCAAAGTGACTCTCCCAGCGTGGCTACGCCTATTTATTCAGATGGTTTTAGTTTAAGTCCAGGCTATTGGTTTCTATGTGTTGGTAGGTTGTTCCATTTGGAGAAGGTTTTTCTTTTCTCTGCCTGCTGTCTGCTCTGTCATTGTCCCCTTTAACTTGAGTAACAGAGTTTCCATAGTATACACACAACAGCAGTGTGAGTGTTGCTGACTGTTTTTTTTTTTTTTTAAGCTGAATACTCTAGAGGTAGCCTACATGCTTGTCCATTTTCTTTTTGCAGTTGTGTATTTTGTGTTGGGTGTATATTGAGAAGTAAAGAAAAATGAAACTGCCCAGAAGGAGTTTGTTCTGTTGATATAGAGTTACAGCTCATAATATGTAACTTTTCTGTGGATGTGACACACACTGTGTTTATATTAATGTTTCAGTGCAACTTGTCATGGTAGTTTTTGCTATGAGGCCATTTCATAGATACGTACATATGTATCTTTGTCTACACGACATGGACCTCAGGTAAATTTACTGATAAAAGCTGGGCATTTTCCTAAACACAGACTCAAATAAGCTGCCATTGGAGTGCTAATCTTGCAGCTAGCATGTTTGTAAACAGTGTAGTAGGGCATGTGCAATGGTGCAGCCAGGACAGTAGTTATGTAAGTTCCATTAAGATGATGACAAATGGTCTTTATAACCTTTCTCTGTGCTTTTCATAGCAGTGCCTGAAGGTGTTTTGTGTGCTTTTCCTTGAGCATGTGCACTATGCATGAGCTACTAGTGTGGAATAATCCTCAGTGTGAGTTGCGTCAAGGGGCAGCAACTATTTGTAGCTGTACTTAATGTTATTTGGTCACTCGCTCTACTAAGAGTGTAGACCACTGCTATGTGTTGCTTAAGAGAGCTGCTAATCCTTCTAATTTACAGGCATCTTAGATTAGACTAGGTGAGACAGCAGGGATTCAGATGTGTGAACTCTGTGGACCTACACACTTCCAGTAAACATTCACACAAGTGCTTCTCTAATATCACGTCTGTTGGTGCAGTGACGCGGTGCAAATTTTAACAGGTCATGGCTGAATTTCCAGTCACAGGAAGTGTCAGTCATGACGTATGTGAGAATGTTCTGTGTTATTGCCCAATATGATGTAGGACACAGCACCTAAGACACACATTAGTTGTTGCTTTGGTATATTTTGGCGTATAATATTTTTCTCCATCATTCATTCTTTCTTATAGGTCACTGTATTGTATCTTAAGGCAACCCTAATCAAACGCCAACCACAGTGATCACATGACTCTGTCCTTGGCTTAGCATGCCAGCTGGATGAGTCAGCCCGGTGCATGGCATTAACACAAGCTGTCAGAGCAAAACTGAAGAGCAGAAAAGCAGCAGAATTCAGACCTCTGTTGTGAAAGCTGTATCTAAGGAGACAATTGGAAGCTGAGGCCAATCAATATCCACAAATTAATGATGTCAACAGACTTGGCTTGATCACACAGTTGTGAAAAATGTGACATTTGAGCTTTAAGAGTGAATTCTTTCACAACATAGTGTACATCTCTGCAGTTGATGTGGGTTTCGGTTGCTAATGGAATAACGCAGTCATCTTGTGGTTTTCTTGTTTGTCAGCAACATTGAGACTAAAGGTGGGATGATGAATTCTCTCACTTCCTGTATCCTGTGACAGATTCATCCACTTCTTGCATCCTTCCCTACAGCACATCTGCTGAGTCACATAGTGCTGTTTCAAGCTCCTCTCACCAGTCTGCCAGGCAGCTTTTTTTTGCACATTTTGTCTCCAAGTACACTTCAACTTTCTCTTATCTATGATTACATGAATATTTTGGCAGAACAAATTCCTTCAGTCAATCTTGGTAACTGCCATAATTGAAAAGAGTTTTCATAAATCAGGGTCAGGTCACATGGATGTGATAGATGTTTGGCTTGAAGAGACTTTCAGAAAAGGTTAGATTAAGTTGTTTAATTTTTTTCTCACAATCAATTGTTTCTAAGATACAGTACATCTGAGCAGTTCTTGATTATCCTAAAGGGAAATGTTATATCAAAACCTGAATTAGACCATTATTGAAAGTAAAATTAATGACTGAAGACCAAAGAATGGCAGAATGGTGTCTGTAGTTGTTATAGTTGTTAGATACTCAGACATTCAGTTGGACAGTTCATTTGGAGACTTATAAATCAGGTGGTATTGATATCGTAGATTTAAAAAACATGTTGATTTTCTTTTCTTTGTCCTTTTCTGTCTTGCGTTGCAGGAGGTTTTGCCATTGTTTTTTTGGTTCGGACTCATCAAGGGGTCCGTTGTGCTCTAAAAAGGATGTATGTCAACAATGAACATGATCTGCAAGTCTGCAAGCTTGAAATCCAGATAATGGTGAGTAAGATGGATCAGTGACTGACCGATGATTATTGTTGAAATACTAGAAATAGTGCAGTAGCATTGTAGGAAAATGTACAGTTTCAGAAAAATCTAGATATTATAACGTAATGGCATTCTAAAGATACATTAAACAGTACACATGGCATACTTCCTTAATTTACTACGCAGTTTTTAAAAATGACATGTAAGAAGCAATATACATTTATACTGATCTGAATTTACTGTGCACCTAAACATACGGGAAGTTAAAGAAAGAAGTTGAGTATTTGGAAGTAACTTACATATGGTACAAACTCCCTTTCCCATTCATTTCCTTCAAAGAGTCTTTACTGTCAGTGAAGTCAAACAGTTCCAGGAGCCACACCCTGAGTGGCGTGACTATCACTGGATTGTTATCATCATTACTTCCCCCAATGTTGTAATGATTATAACAGTACTTCTTGGCAGAAAGTCTGGATGTCTCTATTTCAGATAAAAATAAACTGTAAAGTTACAAGAATGTATGTTTTTGGTGTTTTTACACAGCAAACAGTTGAAATTTGTATCTGCAGTTGTTTGCTGTTCTTCCACTCCGTATTTATTTACACAGAGGGACCTAGTGGGCAACAAAAACATAGTTGGTTTCCTGGACTCAAGCATAACAGCAGTTGGAGCTGGCGATGTGTGGGAGGTCTTAATCTTAATGGACTTCTGTCGAGGTAAATTTGCCTGCCCCTTTATTTTCTGTTTTTTTTTTTTGTTTTTTTTTTTTGCTTCTCACAACATCCTGCTCTGTTCAAACACAAATATTTAGCAATAGCAATCACAGCATTGTTGTAATTGTATTGCCTCTGAAGCTTCCGGAGAGTACAGCATTTTCTTATGTAAACGTAATGATAACTGAAGAAAATATTGCATCAGCAGACTCTAAGATGTCACATTTCTGTTATTTAGGGGGACAGGTAGTTAATTTAATGAACCAGCGGCTACAGACAGGCTTCACTGAGGCCGAGGTGTTACAGATATTCTGCGACACATGTGAGGCTGTTGCTCGTCTTCACCAATGCAAAACTCCAATCATTCACCGAGACCTCAAGGCAAGTGTCTCATTAATTTTCACACTCTAAAACTGGCTGGATTGTGTATTATTGCTTAGTTCATATTGTATCTGTTCTGACCATTCTCATCCTCCCTCCTTCCTGTAGGTGGAAAATATTCTTCTACATGACCGGGGACACTATGTGCTCTGTGACTTTGGAAGTGCCACCAATCGCTTCCAAAACCCCCAGACAGAAGGAGTACCGGCCGTGGAGGAGGAAATCAAAAAGTGAGTTTTGCTTTGGACACGTCATACATGAATTAAAACCAGAAACTAATTATTGTCTTTTAATTATCACCAGGTACACTACTCTGTCATATCGTGCTCCAGAGATGGTCAACCTTTATGGTGGAAAGGTCATCACAACAAAAGCAGACATTTGGGTAAAACTGACTTTCATTATTTCTGTGAGACATCATGAAGGCTGTATTGTTGCATGTTACCCTGTATGGAAGTTGCATAAAGAGCGTGGTTATCTGTTGTCTGTACAGGCCATGGGTTGTTTACTCTATAAACTGTGCTACTTCACGCTTCCTTTCGGGGAGAGCCAAGTAGCCATCTGTGACGGCAGCTTCACTATCCCAGACAACTCTCGCTACTCCCAGGAAATGCACTGTCTCATCAGTGAGTCATCTTTTTTGTAATGCATGTGCATCCTGTATCTGTGTATTTACATATGACGTGATCTTGATATCCCTTGTTCATTTAATTCTCAGGATACATGCTCGAACCTGATCCAGATAGGAGGCCAGACGTCTATCAAGTATCTTACTTTGCCTTTAAACTGGCCCGACGAGAATGTCCAGTCCCAAATGTACATGTAAGTCACTACAACGAGAAATGTAGAAATTCTAGAAAGAAAATATGCAGCCAGATGTGAGTTAAATGTTAACTGTTCTGCATGTTTTAAATAGATGGAGTCTTATTGTGTTTCTCACATACGGTAGTTTCACTTGTCTTCTTGCCTTTGAAATAAACTGCAATCTAGAACATAATGATAGTGTACGGAAGATATGCCTCATTGCCTTTGCCAGTTGGCTGCCCTCCATTCCTCATGCCCTTTTCCAATATGTTTACATAGAAGTTCAGCACTTTATCTTCTAATTCTGCCAATTCTGACCTCACCTCTTGCGTATGATTATATATAAGTGGGCAATTGAGGTGAGTCCATGGAAACAGATAACTGATGGTGGTGTTAAGTGTCAAAGAATGTTTTTTAAGATGTTTAAACTCTTTAGCTCTGTTGGATTAACTGACAGTCCTGTATCTTCTTATTGTAGAATTCATCCATTCCTGCAAAACTTCCTGAGCCTATCAGAGCCAGTGAAGCTGTGGCCAAAAAGAGTCAAACCAAAGCAAGGTGAGTGACAAGAGTAGCAAAACTTTTGAGTGTTGTTCTACCAATCTTGACTGAGTAGTCACTGTTCTCTTTGCCTTTCATCAGACTAACAGACCCCATTCCTACCACGGAAACCTCAATTGCTCCCCGGCAACGGCCCAAGGCTGGCCAGGCTCAGCCCCAGCCAATATCAGGAATTCTTCCTATCCAGCCTGCTCTCACGCCGCGCAAAAGGCCCAATGTGGCCACTGGAGCAGGTATAAGTTATATATGTTATATGTTTGTACAGCCTTAGAGAGGTAGTAGTGGCTGGTAATTTACAGTGAAAGTAATGTGGAAAACCACACATTCAGATGTCTTGCATCTAGTCATAATAAACTGTTCAGTAGTTTGAATTTAATCCCTACATAGGCCTTGAGTTCACTGTGGTTCAATTACGCCATCCCTAAACAGGTATTTAAGTCTTTTTTATGACATTCTCTCACAGAGACTCTCTGATACTATCATTTGACATTTGCAAAGAGAGGAAGAAATGAATGGCATTAATGGTTGCAGCATGCTCTCGTGTTCAAGTTATTATTCTTTCTTTTATTTGTTTATTTGATGAGGACAATGCATATTAACGAACACTCAGTACAAAAAACATTACTTTGTGTAAATTTTCCAGTCATAGTCCTCAACATTTAAAGACAGACTAAACATACAAACAACACAATACAGTATATACAACACACTACTACATACAAGTGATATATAAGTGTACATCGTACAATACATTGTTAATACAGTAAATACAGTATAAAACTGCCAAGAAGCATAACTATTGAGATGGAAATGAAATGCTGATCAGACAACACATGTTCACAGGTTTGATTAGATTTGAAACATTTTTTTAATCTTTTTTTATTTTTAAATGTAGAACAGGTGGAGATTTGTCAAATAGTTGTTGGAAGACTATTCCAGCTTGTATTGCCTGTAAGAGGTGGTGTTTTGTCCTGTTTTAGTTGGTGTGGACGGCATCTCTCAGTCCCCTCTAGAGACGGACCTTGTACTCAAATTAGCAGTTCATTTGAGTGTTGCAGTTTTAAAAAAACATTTAGATGTGATAGATGATATTTCTTTGTTGTCCTTTGCGTTGACGTCAGCCGTTTTTCTCTTTTTACTCCCCTCCAGGTGTTGGTATCGGTGTTCCGCCTTCAGCTGCAGCTGCTGTCCAAACCGTCCAGCCAGCTCCTGCTGCACCACAGCCAGCTCAGACCCCCAACATGCAGCCACAGGCTACACCACAGCATCAGCAGCTCCTCATGAAGCAGCAGCAGGCCACAGCCTTCTTAAGCCCCCAGAGTAACCAGCAGGTAGGCATTCTGGCAGGACAAGAAAGGAGATGTTGTTTTGCTGCTTTTGTATAATTGAAACTCATGCAGGGTTGGTCACAGATGTTGCACAGTACTGTTATGGACAGTGGCCAATGTCAGTGTTTTGGATTCACTTTATTTTTTGCTTTAACATTCTAATTTGTGGTCCCTTTAGAGCAACAGTGTTAGCAATACACTGAGAGCCTAAATGTTTGATGTCAAGTGATTGATTAGTCTTCTCAATATTTGCAGGTAGAGTCTATGGGATTTCTTAATGATAGTGCATGCAAGCTTTAATAAGCTGGTAATTACCTTAAACATACAAATGTGCTGTGGCTCTGGTCAGCTGCATATTTATTTATCTTTTTACTTTGTTCAGTTTAATTTTGTCTAATGTGTTTAAATAAATATGTCAGAGTGTGTATATCCATAAATGAGCAGTGATACCTCTGATCAGTCAAGGTGTTTTTTGACAGAACCTGTTGGTGTCTAATTTAACCCTTAATAACCCGGTGCTACTTTTATGGCAGTTCCCAAATGAATTTTTCTCACTATTTAACATTTCTTAAGTGATATATCACCATTTATTGTAATATTATCTTCTGTGTTTTGCATTTTTTCTGTAAAAATTAGGTATTTTTCTATATTTAATTTACTGATCATGTAGATGTTCATAAAAGCTCAGATTAAAGTTGAGAATTATTATATCGGAAACAGAAAACTGAAGAAAAAGTATTTTTATCAGCAAAGATATCAATAATTGAACATAAAGTGTCTCCATCCACTGTCATTGATCAGACTCCATGGGTTTTACTGGTGAATCCATGTTGTAGAAGATGATGGTATTTCCATGTTCACTACGGAGCCTCTGAACGTCCAAATGGGTCATATCCAATGACCATGAAAAGACGACAGACTGCATTTTACACCAATTATTTATATATATTGATAGGATTAGTGGATCAACAGGTATTAAACAGTTTAAATTAGTAGATGGTTTTGGTCACCAGTGGATGTTTGGGTGTTTATGGGTTAAAGAAATTCTATTAAAAACTGCTTAAGTTGTTACTGTGCAGACATGTACAGAAAGTCTTTTATCCAGAGTTCCCAGAAGGTCTTAAAAAGTTTTCAAAGTCTTGAATTTACAAATCTGCATTTAATACCTTAAAAAGTCTTTAAAAGGTATTAGATTTCATATGGTAGGTCTCAAGTTATGGTGCCATAAACTTGTTCACTATATTGTGTTTAAGTGTGTCTGTTAAATGTCCGAGCTGCAATGAAAGTAACATTAATCTACTCAGTTCCAACCCGACAATTTATATAGAAATTAGGAACCAGTTATTGCTAACTTTGCAGCACCTGGTGAGAAATGACTCGGAATGGTGGGAATTAAGGCTTTGGAGTAAATAAATACATTTTCCTAAATTCTAGGAGTCATGAATTTTTGCCAGTATGGCCATGAAGTGGGCATTCGATTCTGTTCTAAGTAGTCTTAAAAAGTCTTAAATTGAACTTGTAGAAACCTTTAGGAACCCTGTTATCCCTACTTGATTATGCATGCCAGCCCTGTGCTTGAAGAGGAGTGTTGTACGTTATAGCAGCTCTTACCCTTTCCATCCTTTGTCTGTCTGTCAATCACAGTGTTTCTCTTACATTGTGTGTCTACTACCTTTGTGTGTTGTGTAAAATAAATCAGGATATTTGTGCCATTAAAAACAGCTGCACTTGTCCAAGAGAATTAAATCACGACAAACAAACTAGGGTTCCTTGGATTTTCTCACAGTTGGATGTGTGGTATTCACATATAGCATCTTGTGATACAGACCCTCCACCATCACAAAACTGCTTCTCAGGCACCTACTCTCCTGCAGTCCAAAGCTAAGACTGTTCTTCCAGTTGTCCATGAATCAGCAGCTCTCCATCTGACCCTCATCTCTGAGTCTGCAGCCATTGGTCCATGTGCTGACCAAGATGTTGTGGTAACATCCTACTCAAGCTGCTGTTTGCTGTTCTTTGGGACATGGTTGATTGCTGACTGCTGTCAAAATGAAATCACCTCCAGATTTCTACTTTTATTTCTACTTCTTGGGCTATAGAAAATTGTTAATGGTCTCTCAAAATATAGTCAATGAGCAAATGGGAATGTCATTGTGAAATTGTCTTTCTTCAATGCTGTCTATATTTGCAAGCTACTGTTTATAAAGCCGCTGTATATTTAATGCAATAATCAAATCATTTAGTAGCACACTCATCACTGCTCATTTCTGCTGTCACTGATTTTCTCAAACTTGGTCATATGGGTAACTGCAGTTTTCACCTTTTGTTGAGAGTTGTGTTTTAGAGGGATTTATAACCACTTTGATTTTTTTTTTTTTTCAATCAATCAAGCTTGCTTCTTTTTTTGTATTAATCCATCATATTGGTTTGTTACTTTTTATGTACTAAACAGATGTGTTACTTGTATATTTCCTTAAAGATCCCACTGTATTTTCTCTTTCTCCCTACAGTCAGCAGGTCATAATGTGCACAAAGTCAGCTCCTTGACACCCCCATCCTCACCAAAGATGGCCCCTAAGAGCGGCCACAGACGTATCCTAAGTGATGTCACTCACAGCGCTGTTTTTGGGGTCCCGGTGAGCAAGTCCACCCAGCTACTTCAAGCAGCCGCAGCTGAAGCCAGCCTCAACAAGTCCAAGTGAGCAGAGTACACTACCTTAAGTGATCTGAGGATGAACTGTACTTTAATGACACTGAGTGCACTTAGAAAGGCAATAGACAGTTCATTCATATCATACAACGGCAAAGGAGAATAACAACATCTCAGAGAATCCATCTGAGGAGGAACTACTTAATTCAGGCTGTTTCCACTGATTTATTTGGCTTATGTTTTAATTGCTTTCAGTGTACTGAGCTATATTGTAAAGGAGTCCCCTAGTTCAAGATAAAGTAAAGGTTTAAATGCTTCAATGAATTTGCATACATCAGGAGGGCAGTATCCCCAGGCCAAACACAGATGATCAGATTTCCCAGTGTACTCTAAACTCTGCCCATGTTAACACTTGTCAATCCTTTAGGTCAGCCAGCACTACTCCTTCTGGTTCCCCCTGTTCATCCCAGCAAAGTGTGTATCATCCAGTGGAGGGTGATGCCGCAGCAGCCCATACTGCAACCAACAATCAGCCCAGCTGGAACCCTTTTGGGGATGATAACTTCTCTAAGCTAACGGCAGAGGAGCTGCTCAACAAAGACTTTGCGAAGCTTGCAGAGAGTAAGATTAACTTACCCACTGCATACTTGTGCTTGTGTTAATGGTAGATACAGTATTTGTATGATGTAAAATTATTTTCTGCCTTTCTGCACAGCTGGTACGCCAGGAGAGAAGTTGACAGGCTCAAGTGAAAATCTAATTCCAGGGCTCCAAGCTTTTCCAGGTAATTCCTCTCATATTTCAGCAAACTGTATTTCAAAGGAGGCTTATACTTCTTGAGTTAATTCAGCTCTTGTCTTTCTCTATATGCCTGTGTTGGATCACACATTATGAGCTCAACATTTCTCTGTGTGCGAAATGCTGTGTTAATAGTTCAACAACTTTCCTGTATTATGTCCAGCTCATATGCTGTTGTTTTGATGTGTTGTCCAAAGTATGTTGTGTGTATTTTTTTTTTTACTCTTTTTCACCTTCTTACATCCCATGCATTTTCCTCCTGTGGTTGTTACTCTCTCTTGAATCTCTTTTATTTTATTCCCTCTGCAATGTAAAGTTGAGAGATCTGCTGACATTCTGGGTGCAGGTTCAGCATTGTTGACTGTCCCGGATCCTTTTAATACTCTCTCTCTCTCTGACACCCCAGGTAATTTGTTTTTTGTCGTAATGCATCTTGAGAGCAGTGCTTTTGATTCTGTCAGCCTTGGGCTCTTCAACACGTGCATGCTTGGGGCTTAGGAGATATTTCTTGAATTTACTGAAGTGATTTCCTGGATATCATACTTCACAGAGGACTAGGGTTAGTTAATGACTGCTAGTTTTGTGGTTTGGATTTGTACAAGGTGCTATCTTGTTGACATAGCAGGCAGGCAGCCTGACAGTGGCCCCTTGTCACTTGCCATGAATAGGGGACATAGCTGCAGCTAGATCACATCTCATTTGCTGATCTGTGCTTTGGCTGTTGCTTGGTAACATGGAGGACAACTTCTTCTTTGTTAATTGGATTGCCTCACTGCCGCAGGAGCTTGCTTACCAATGGCTCTATGAACAAGGGGAAAGTTAAGTGTGGTGTCGTTAAAATGATGAGCCAGCCATTTATGTTCTGCTCAGTCTTTAGCCTTTAGCCTTTTTTGAAACATGCTTCTTACTATGTGACCTCCTTTGTGTCGCTGCTGTTTCAGGCCTGAACTGAGAGGATAAAAATGTTGAGGCTATTACATAACCAGGGTGTGGTTAAGCTCATCTATCCAGTGTAAGCTGTCAGACTTCTCTGTATCTCTACTCATGTAGACTACACACTCAAACACTTTCTGAGCCCATTCAAAGTTCTTGCTTTGCCAGTTGATTTTACAGCTGCGTTTTGGATTAGGATGCTTTTATTAGAATTAAGTAAAGGTATATGATATGCTACAGTATAGATAGTGTTTAAAGTATCACATTTGTTCTCTATTAGCTTCACAAAGATGACTTACCTTTTTGACATTTAGGGATTTGTAAAAAAAGATTGTAAAGAAGATTTTTATCAGTATCGGCCTCTTTCCTCTAGTGAAGGGAGCAAAAGGTCACATCTGCTGTGCCATTTTCTGAGCCAACACATTCCTCCTCTAAGACCCCCACCCCTTTTTACCCCATAGCAGTTTTTTGTAAGTATGAGCTGCAGTTAAAAACATTTCAATTTATCATTACAGTATGGGCCACAATAGCCTCAACTAATAAGTAATTAATGTACTAATATTGAATTGCAAGTCTTAAGTATTGCATATAATGAAAATTCTGTGTCAAAGTGCACTGTCAACTTAATCCTGGATGAGTTGAGGTGTCTGGCATGTGGACCAGCAGTGCAGTTGGCACTGTGAAGAACTTACTCAGTGGTTTGTCTGTTTACTGAAATGTTTGCAGTTGAATATGTACTTACAGTAAAGTGTGTTCAAAAATTCATGTTTTCATCTAGTCTTACTTTGCATAATGCTAACGAAAGCTTGTTGAGTTTTGTCCTTTACATGATTTACATTTCACTTCACTAACTCATTGTGGAGTGTACAGCCTCGGTAGAGAATGCTTTGCAGTATTTTCCATTAAGTATGGCAGTTTTATTAACCCTTTAAGAAATATTATGTAGTTTTCTTAATATACAAATATTTTGAAAAGCCCAGATGATAGTTTTTATTGTCATTATCATGTCATCCTGTTTTTTGTTCCCAGAGGTGTCAAAAGTATTTACATTCATTACTCAGGTAGAAGCACAGATACTAGGGTTTATATATATATATATATATATATATATATATAGATATGTGTGTGTGTGTGTGTTTCAACCGCATATATGTGGAAGATATGATGACTAGTTGCCTGTAAGTATTGGAATGGTGCAAAAAGTCAGGTGCGATGGATCACATACAAACCAATAGGGTGTCAGAATGGTATATGGTTATAGTTCTCATCCAACTGCAATCAAATTCAGTCTGTCCGGATGGCACAATTTATCTGGATTTTTTTTTTTTTCAAGCCGGAATGAAAACAAGCCAAAATGAAATAAGAGTAACAAGGTTATTTTTAAAATGAAAGTAGTGGAAAGTACAGATAATTGCATGAAAATGTAAGGAGTAGAAGGAAAAAGGTCAACTGAAAAATAATTACTCCAGTTAAGAATAGATAACTAAAATTTCTACCTAAGTGAGGTAACAAAGTATTTGTACTTCTGTTACATGTATGACACCTCTGTTTGTTCCTTTGTTTTCTATAATCAAAAAGAGTAGAGGTTAAGAAACAAGTACACAAAAAATACTCCGCTGTAACCCAAACATTTTACTATGTGCAAATATTACTTAACTCTCTCTTAACATAATACTTAATAATACAAATATTACGATGACAACTTTTTTGTTATCCTTTTTCTGCCTGGATGCCTTAAAAATTCAACAAAATATTCAAGCACATTTGGTCATTTTAACATTACTTAATAAGCGTAGAATTTTGCATGACTTGTTTTACACACTTATTAAACTGTAAAATTTCCCGCTATATATTGTCACGTTGTGATGTTTTCTCTACCTTTCCATTTCTTTCTGCGGGCTTTTTGCTTGTGTGCAAAATCTTTCATCACCCTTTTCTTTCTTTCTTTTGCTGTCCATTCTTCTGCATTTTCTCTCTCTGGCTCACTCACAGAGAAGCTGATTGAGGGACTGAAGTCCCCTGAACCTTCTTTACTGCTCCCTGACCTCTTAACCCTGGCTGACCCCTTCAATAATTCTGCAGAGAGCTCCACCAATGGTACCTGCTCTGGTCTTGTCCCTTGCCTGGCTCTCTCTGTGCAACATCTGGTTTTTTTTTTTTTTGTTTTGTTTTTTTTTTTATTTATGCCTTCCTTCTCTTTCTATCACATGGTTAAGTCAAAAGCCCTGCAATTAACTATTTTGTTTTATAAAACCATTCTTTCCTGGTTTTGTCTGTGTAGTGAAGGCAGAGGTGTGTGTGGACTCACTGATTCCTGGTTTGGAAGCTCCCCAGGCTCAGCGACATGCAGGGCAGCCAGAGCTCATCTCTGCCAGCATACCAGGTTAGCATCCTGGACCACTGAGTAGAAAATCAATCTTTTGAAGAAATTTATCAGTAAAGAAACAAAAACATATTTTCAGCTTCTGGATCACAGTGTTGCATGTTTTTGTTAGGGGTCAACCAGCATGTTCTTTTCATGGCCAAGAGTAATTATTGGTTATCAAGGAGGCCAGATTTGGAACTGTGTATCGCATAACACAAACTTTGCTGAAATGCTGTTTAAGGTTCAGTATGTTATCTCTAGTGACATCCAAAGCTGAAGTGAGGCCCTCATTGGAACCAGGGTTTGGTTTGTTCTTTCTGGGCTTTTTGGTTAAAGGGAAATTAACTCTGGTCCACATTCAGACTCAGCAGGTGACAGTGATGCACTGTAACACTAGATGGGAGTCTGTTCTGAGCTACTGTAGTAACATAAGGGGGCTCTGTGGAGGGTGCTGTAAATATAAACATGTTAGTCCAAGCTACTGGAAATGAAGCATCACTAAGTAAAAGAGAGCGTTATAACATTATTTTCAAACAAAAAGTGCAGACAACTCCTGGCAAACTGAAAATGTTAATAAACAAAAGAAAATAGTTCCCAATGTTTCATAAAGTAAAATGACTAATACCAGTAAAAAATATAATTTGGATTGAAGACTCCGTTTAGCAGCACCAGACTCTTGTGCAGGAACCAAAGCTGTGACAACAGATGGATAAAGGAGGCTGCATCAGACCCAAAGTGCAACATTTCTGCTTTTATTACATGAGATAACAGATTTTAAAAAATGAAAATCATAAAAATGCAGAGACAAGATGCTCAGATGGACCAGTCATTGGACTTCTTCAGGGGAAATGTAGTGATAATCTGGTGAACTGTTACTAACCAAATTCTGCTCCCTAAACTAACAGTGTCACTTTGACCCCCTTGTCCTTTTGGCTTTCCTTCATCCTGTCTCAGACTCCCTCACTGGGGATGACTCTCTGCTGGGTTGTGATCTCTTATCTCATACTCCTTCTCATGGAAACCAGTCTGTCTCTGCTCTACCTTCCTCCTGCTCTTCTGCTCCTCCTGGCTCTGGCTCCGGTTCTGGATCCTGTCTGGAGGAGCTGCCGCCTGGTCAGACGGCATCTGGTAAGACCCTCCCCTTTGCAGCCTTTTGTCTGCTCTGTGTCTGGGCCAGTAATACAACCATAGACCACAGAGTGTCCCCCAAACCTAGATGACAACTGTGTGATATGAAAATTGGACACATTGAATAAGCTGCAGCGGACCATTGACTCATTAGTAAAAGAGCCAAAAGCCACTTAAAATGCATGGCTTTGAACTACAGTGACTGCACTGGCTCCATCTGTTTTGAATCTACCTGCGTCCTCCTTTCTTTTTTGCTCTTTTCTTTGCCTGAGCTGACTTCTCCCCCCCATCACTCCTTCACATCCTCTTCCTCCACTGCAGACTCTGCTTTCCTCATCTCGTGTGGGGAGAAGGGCAATGATGACGAGTTTGACCCTATTCCCGTGCTCATCTCCAAAAACTCAAATCAAGGTAAGAGTAACAGAAAAACCGAGATGAGCACTCACACCTGCTGAAAGCCAGACTATGAGCCACCCCTCCTCAGCTCACACCAGTGCTAATAAATTGCGTAACTCTTCATTAGAAGTAACTGTAGCTTGTGCTGTGACTGCTGATCTGAGACTTCTTGTATGGGTGTCTTTGTCACGTTAAGGCTTTTCATCCCATCGAGCTCTCACATTAGCAAGCGTTTTTTTTTTTGTTTTTTTTTTTGTTTTTTTGCCTAATGTTGTACTGCCAGTGAACCTCCGCTCCCCAGGTGTTTGGCTCTTTGTAGTTTATCTTCAGAGTTAGACTGGCAGTCCCTTACTCTCTCCCTATAATGATGCAGCTGTATAAAGATGATCCCTGCTCACTTTCTGCCTGTTTGTTTCTCTCTTTCTGCCCCTGTTCATGCATCTCTCTGCTCTGCCATCACCCCCCCCCCCATCCACATCAAACCCTCGCTCTTAATTTCTCCATACAATCTTTGTTAATACTACTTATTCTTTTGCTTTCCACAATCTCCCTTGGCTCTTCCATGTCCATCTCTCTCTCTCTCTCTCTCTCTCTCTTTCTTTCTTTCTTTCTGGCACGTTTCAGGTGGTCACTCGCGCAGCAACAGTGGCAGTTCAGAGTCCAGCATCCCCAACTTGGCCCGCTCCCTTCTGCTGGTGGATCAGCTCATCGACCTCTAGAGGGGGTGGGAGAGGTCGAAGGGGCAGTGTGCAATCCTAACAATCCTAAGGGGGCGGGGGGG
>JAPQRP010000030.1:23807662-23848316 GCA_037367295.1 Apogon hyalosoma
CACTTAATGTAGCACCTTATGAAGTGAAACAGATGAGCCAGCATAGATTGGTTTAGTCCCTTTTTGTGCCTCCTTGGCCTCAACTCCATCTCTAGTTGCCTGATCAGCTGGTTTCATTTTCGTCTGCTGGCTTCTAACATTCCCATGCTGTTTAACAAAAAGAAAAAAAATCATCGATGCCTGAACATATCGACTGCTTCTGTCCTAGCCACACCATGGTCTCATGCTTTTCTTATACTTGCATTGATATCCCCCATCGCGTGCACTACCATGGTGACTGTCATATGCACATTTGAAGCTGCTTGACCACAGCTGCATTGTGTTCACTTTGCGTATCTGTTCAGGGTTGAAGCTTTATTGAAATAAGCCACCGTTCGGCATGCTCATTTGTGTCAGGGGTCTGACCTAAGAGTGAGAAGTGAAAAGAAATCTGTGGACCTACTAGATAATTTGATGCACTTTCTTATTTATGAAAGCTTTGAACATGTAATATCAGCAAACATTGGCTCTGAGTGATCCTTCAGGGGCTGTTTGCACTGATCAGACCAATGTAAACCAAGACTAACCAGTACAAACATATACATAACCTTGTCTAGAGTAGGATTTAGAGTTGTGCGAGAGGAACTGGCTGTTTTTCAGATTTGTTTGGAGGAAATCACAATGTATATATAAGATCTGCACTGCTTTAGAAAGTCTAATCAATGTTTCTTCCTCTGAAAAGAGAAGTAATCCTGTTTGTAACTGACGTGTTTATGCAGTTGTTTTTTATCAGTTTTACGTGCATGGTATTCTTTTACATGTAAATCTGAAATTGTAACAACATCCCTTAACTGGTGCAGGATGTTATTTCTGTTGGATTATCTTCATCTGTGTTCAGACTATTTTTGGTATGTTTGCGGTTTAGTTTACACCTTTTTGTGTGTAGGTTCATGAACCTACTTTCATATCTTAAACCTTCTGTCGAGAAAAGCACAGCAGAAACAAAAGTGAATGAAATTATTTGACCTGTAGCTGTGCCTAAGCTGAGGGACATATTTTATTATGTTGTTTACCATGTGTCTGCCTGCTCAGTGAAGATAAGTCGTGTACCGCTGTTCGAAAGAGGGGAACTCAATATAAATTGTACCCCTGTGTCTGTGTACTGACTTAACAAAGCTTTACAAAGAATCATTTTGTTGTGAACAAGTGTGGCGCACATTCTCCCTTTCCCACTAGCATCCTCTGTCTTTTCAAGTTAACCCATTCCTACTGCATACATTTAGGCCAACATGACATTCATTTCAGGCCGAGGAAACACTCCTTTCTCTGTACATAAAATCACTGTTAGGGTTCCCTCATTTTGCTTTCGTCAGTAATTGTAAAAGTAGATTTTTCGTGTGTGATATTTAAAGGCATTTCATCTATCATGGTATGAATAAATGTGACTATTGATAGTGCTTTAGACTGAATGTATGAACTGAGTATTATTGTGAAATATGTAAAATTTATAAGGATATATAGATAAAATAATATTTGTGTATGAAGCTGTATTTAAGAGTGCTAAGATGTTCACCTCTGTTGTGTTTAAAGTCCTTTTGTCGAATCTTTCCATTCATCTCAAGCTTTCACATAGTCTAGTGCTTTTGCCATCAGTGTCACATTAAACTACATGAAACTAAGTGCTTATTACTAACCTGACTTCGGCAGACGTTCACGACTGGGATAGATTTCACCCTCGTCAAACTCAAACCAGAGCTCATGACGGAGTTTACCTCCTGATATCTCTACAGCACCTTCCTCCTGATAAGTGTTGTGCACAGAGTCCACAGCTGCTACAACTGGCTTGGCATTATGTTTTTAATGTAAAAATCTCATTTAGTATTCTGTATTTGGGTTCCCTCTAACCAGGGAATAATCTATTTCACAGGTGTGCTGTAAATCTGTTCAGACATATCATCTCAGATGCTGTATATAAAGTACTGCCTCTCCATTCAAATACATGCAGAGCAGTGTTATCTGAATACGTCTCCGTTATTACAAATTAAAGACTTTTTTAAATCTGCACAAAACAAAACTGCACATTTCCGTTATGCCACCACATGATAGTTCCTAAACATTCTTTTTTGTTCTTAATTTGATCCTCAAAGTACTGCATACTGTAAAAAATATAGTCTATAGGCATCAATAATACTGTAAGAATTAGTCTGAGAAAATAAATCAGCTTTTTTTCCATTCTCCATCTAATGTTTGGTTAAATTGTTTGCTATTTTGTGGTTAATCTATGCAATTCTCCGATAATGCTTAATGTTCTTACCAGACACTACAGTGCTGTATCCTATAGGGTTCTAGCCTTGGCCGTAGAGTTTTACTTGTGCGTTGCTGTGTGAAACCATTTTAATTATTGTGCTGGTTGGGTTGAAATGGTGACAGGTTTAACAGTGAACTCTGATTATATCAAAATCGTTGACACGAGCTGGCAGCAGATGTCAAATCATTATCGAGTGTGTACTTATATTTTTATGAATTAAGGTTAAAAAGTGATACAATGAATAAAACTCATAAATGTGAATGTAACTGAAGTCTCTTTGGTCACATTATTTGGGTTTTATATGAAAGAGAGGAAATGTTTGCCCTCATTTGTTTCCTTATTACCTTGAGGAAAACAAAGCTTTGAACAATTTTTTTGTACTTTTGTAGTGTCTGCCTATCAGTATTCTAACCAAGTTCTCTAGGCTTTTATTTCTCTTTCCCTTCTTATTAGTTTCTGCTCATGTAAAATTTTGTTAATCTGAACTGATACATTACCACAAGACTGCAATCTCTGCTCATGTAGTTTGACAAATGGTGTTTTTTTTTTGTTTTTTTTCTTGTTTTGGTGCCTTTAGTTTGATTTTACAGATGTTATTTCTCATTGTAATGTGAGCAATATTTCCATTTGGTGTTTTGTTTTGGTCAGTTGACAGATGATCTGTAATGAATCTGTTAACTCTGTGCCAAATGATACTGAAAGGGAACTGGGCTGTGGTAGACTCCGATAGGTCTTAGTGAGTGCTTAGTAATGGCTAATGGCTGCAACTAACATCTTCCTGAGAGCTACCTGTTAACAGCTGCTGTCGACTGCTGAGGTAAGACTGATGTGTCTGATCATCTGTGCAAACCTGTCTGTCTAACTACTCCTCCCTCTACTGTGAAGGCCCTTTGCCCTTGTTTCCACAGACCTACTGACTTTATCTGAACTCCTACCTTTACAAAATAGATCCTGATACAGTTACATCTGACGATGTTTATCCCAAACATGAGACACTGTTTGTGGAGGCTGAGGAAAGATGCAGCTGCACTGAAACCGATTTGTGGAAACAAGGTTTTTGTATTTTTTTTGACGTAATGGTAGAGCTGGCTAGTTTTGTATGTCTTATGTTGGTCAGAGTAGTATGTGTTTGTACTGTTACTGTTTTAGTCCTGTGCTGGTTCTTCAGTGTTGGGTTCATTCTTGTCGATACTTAAGTGGCTGCAATAGATCCAGTGGTCATATAGTATATTGTGTAAATGAGGTCTAAATATCGGCTAGAGAGGCAGGACTTAACATGGCAGTGATTCAAGTAGGGCAAGGCTTCTTTCTTTGACAAAATTTACACTTGGACTTGTTTTTGTATGTCTCATGTTTTCCTCTTTCTCTGCTCTCTCATCCAGATCTCCAAGAGGAAAGTAATGGCTACTCTGTGCTTGTTGAGGGACAAGAGAATGAACCCTCAGATTCTCAAACAAATGAAGGCTGCGTGCACTCCAGCGATGAAGATGAAGAGAAGGAACCGAAGAAGGAAGATCAGGATGACAGAGGAGCCCTTGAGAGTCATGTGGCGGCCCATGACTGCAGCGGCTCCAGACCTCTGCTGCTAGACTCCGAGGAGGAAGAACAAGAAGAGCAGTTAGGCCTCTGCTCAACAGCACACTCCAGCGCACAACTTCCTGCTAATTTTCATCAACCTCCTGCAAGCTCTATAGTTCAGAATCATTCCCAGCATACACTCGAATCAACAAAGGGGGCTGATGTCGCTGCAGATGTCTTCTCAAAAGCCCCCTTTCGGATTGCACAAGAAGATGTAAGTGATGTTTTCACCAATGCTCCATTTCCACGGGCCCCCCCTGCAGCTCAGCAGCCACTCGATGTATTTGCTCAGGCTCCGTTTGGAAAAAGAAAGGAGGCTACAGGAGTGGCCGGCGTTCCTGCTCACCCCAAGACCTCGTACCCTCATGCAGCTGTTGCCCCCGAGCAAGGCGTCTTGGGTAATGTCGCCCCGCAGCCATTCCGCCCACAAGCTCTGGCCAAATATTCCCGACACTTTGAAGGGACCCTTCCCCAACAGCCTGTTGCAGCTCATAGAGTCGTATCAAATGTTAGCAGGCAAGCAGCTGTGGGATCTGTCCCTGTTGGACCTTTACACTCATGGACCTCAGAAGTGGGTGCTATAGACCCTTTTGTCTCTGCACCCTTTCACCTCAAAGCTCCGCAAGAAAAGCCCTGAATGACTCGGAAGTGAGAATGGGAGGGCTTCAGCGCAGCTGAGTTATGCAAACTGTATCAGGCATCCTGCATGCTGTCACCAGCGCTGCAGCTGGACTGCAGGCCTGCATGGATCTCATTCTCAACTGGCTCCACTTAGTTATGATAGTGCAAGGTCATCTTCACACTTGAATGACAACTGACATCCTTCCCAGAGTCTTAGTTTCTTTTTTTCTTGTCATGTCGTCGTCCTTCATCTTTATGGTACGTTCAAATACAGATCATGTGGTGGTCAAGCATTTGAGTGTTTTCCTGCCTACCTCACATTCTTTTTTTTTTTTTTTGTTAGTGATAAAATATCGCTTAGTGAGGGATTTTTTTTCTGCCACTTTGTCAGGTTTATTTCCTCTACTTTTGAGCTTTACTGTGAAAATGATCTGCCTTGATGACATCTCATTCACTTCAATTCATTCTATATTTTGTTTACTAGAAAGGATGGATTCAGCTTCACAGAAGCTTAAAAGTGGAACAGACACTAGCAATATTACTTCTCTTCGGTTTAATACAAGCCCTTGTTCTTACTTAATGCTGTTGTGAAATATGTTTCAGAGAAATTCATCTCTATGGAAGGTTTTCCAAACTGCCTTACTGTGATGTGTTCAATGACTACTGCTTTAGACAATTGTGCCTGATGGTTGTTTTTAAGCAGATGCTGGATAACGAACGATGCACAGGACTTTCAAGGATGAAATTTAACTGTCTTTGTTTCCATCCAAAATGTTTGTCTTTTTGTTTTGCATATTATGTTTGTGGGCACTTCTCTGTGTCTGATAAGACAAAAAAATCTGCATTTACTCCATGCAGCGTACGAACCTTATATAAATGTTAGACATAGAAGGACATTATAGAAGCTCCTATTTTATACACGTGTAGAAGATCCACTTTCCATTATTTGTATTTGATTTATAATTTGACATGTTTAAAGTCTTACACTCTTGCAGTACTTCCATTCATCACCTCAGACAGCATTTGTTTTATCACTTTTGCCTTTTGCCCTCCAATAAACTGCTGCATTTATATTATTTTACAGAGCTTGCATTTAGCACCAAATACTCTTTGCTGTCTGCAATATGCACAAACCACCACCAACACACCAACATTTCTGTGCAATTTAATGCATCTCTGTTGTAAACCTTACATGTTCACATTGTAAACTTCACACATACTAACTGTGACTGAAGCAACTGAACAACTGAAGTGAAAAATCCTACAAATTCAATAATGCTTTTGTGCAGTCACATAAGAATGTCTACTAGCACTTAGCTTAGCAGTTCCATTTGGGATTGTGACAGTAGTATCTTAAAATACAGATCATGAATGTTCACTGATTGATGACATTCCTTTTGACTTTATTTCCATCATCATTTGGAAATATGTTGTTGTGTGCTTTGT
The DNA here is from genome assembly GCA_037367295.1 of Apogon hyalosoma. Taxonomy (NCBI): domain Eukaryota; kingdom Metazoa; phylum Chordata; class Actinopteri; order Kurtiformes; family Apogonidae; genus Apogon; species Apogon hyalosoma. The sequence continues at coordinate 23,813,595 of JAPQRP010000030.1, forward strand.
AAAATCATGGAACAGTTTAGGTTCCCACCATGGCACTTTTAAGAAAGGGGATCAAACCTTTTTCAATCCAAAGTTCAATTCATTTATTCCTATGTTGCAATATAATTTGTTGTTGTTTTGTTTTTTTTTTCTCTTTGAATTGTACAATCTTTTTTTTTTTTTTTTTTTTAAATGTTCACTTTCCTCACCTATTGTGTAAAAATGAAGGTTGCACATTGTCACTGACACAGAGTTGGAGTTCTCTAAGAATGTGTTGTGAATTTAACACAGCTGTAAAATGTATTTCGACCAGTACAGGAACTCTATGGAGGATTTTGACATCTGATGATACTGTGGGACAAAAAAAGCACTCGAAATACTTGTCATGCTGCAAAGCCTGCCTTTAAAGTCTATATTGTAAGTCATGAAAACGATTAAATGAATGTAAATCAAAGTGTTTATTTGCAATTATTTCCACTGAACATTCAGCTGCAGGACATAAGTTCATTTACACAAACACTGTGATTTATTGTACATTAGTGGACATACTTTCACTGCACTCTTTCACTCTTAAATATTTTTAACTCCTATACATTCATAAGTTGGTAGTAAAAGTTTTTACTTGTATATCTATGACTATCATGGTACACCTAACAGTAAATAGCAATATAATAGTAAATATAGTATTCTATAATATAATAAGACAGCAATCTAAATATACTAGCTAAAATTGGATCCACCTGAAATTTCTAGAACATGGAATTGCTGTTTGCGTAGGTCATTGTAACTTGATCATAATTCGCATTTTGTAATGCGCTAAATTATCTGCATGATGGGTACTAGTTTGGTATTTTGTAAATGGTGTTAACATTCATTACTGAAGATGTTGCTTGCTATCAGTGGTATATGAATTGATACTGTAATGTAATATATATATGATTCTCAGCATAAGTCAGTGTCGAGTAATGGATTGAAAAAGTCACACATTTGTCTAAGCACTTTTGTTTAGGGTATTATCTAGTATTAGCTGATTTAATGAGGGTTGTGGATAACGGGGCAATTGACTACACATTCAATTTACTCTATTTTTTTCTTTTTCTATCAACCAGTTGAACCACAGACATCCTTTATTTTTTAAGGCTTTTACCTCTGCTCAGAAAACAATTACTACCAATGCAGTTCCACAATTTTATTACACAAAATAGTTTATATAAAAATCTAAAATGAGAACAATGACAAATCGGCAAATGAAAACCAGACGTATTACATTACTTAAAGCTTGTAGATATTAAATTATTGCAAAAATCAATGTCATCTTACACTGTGAAGAAGTAAATGTGGGTGTTTATTCATTTATCCGCTAGAGGGCGCAAAACAGGCACAGACTGGCTGTCAGACGCAGGAACATACGAAGAAGAAGTGGAGCGAAGAAAAACATGGCGGCACTGTATGGTGGTTATCGGAGCTTATAAATCCGCACCATTGTCTTCAAAGTATGCTTTAGAAGCGGTCAGTGTTACATTATATATACTATTGTCATGCGCATGGTATCTATGAAAACTATTGTAAAACGTTTTTATCGGTTATTTCCGTTTTAAATAGGCGCTAATTGAAGCTATAGGATGCTAGCTCGTTAGCTCATGTGTGTTTTGTCTGTTGGTTTTATAGCGAGGTCCAATCACCTGAATGTCGCTTTACGATCACATTTGTGTTGGACAGGGAACCTGAGGTGTGTTTCCTTTTCCTGACTACGATGGCCACTCAAAGAGTGTTACCTCAGAGCAAAGAAACTCTGCTGCAAAACTACAACAAGCGACTGAAAGATGACATCAGGTCCATCCTGGATAACTTCACCGAGATTATCAAAACAGCAAAGGTACAGACAGACCTACTACTGTTTATCTACTTACTAGTTGCTCTATGTAGTTACATCAACCTTGTCTTATTCGCTTCCTCTGTCGGTTTTATATGTATGATAAGTCAGGATGTATTAATGTAACTGAGATATAGGCACGAAATCAGATGGAGGTGGTTACGTCCTGAACATGTGTAGCATATTGCAGGAGTTTTAATAATTATGTGATTGATAATAATAATAATAAACTTTATTTGTATCGCACCTTTCATACAAAAATTGTAACCCAAAGTGCTTCACATCAGTTAAAATTTACGAGAGAATGACATTTTCAGAAAAGGCTTAAGACAGGGGTAAAATAAGAAATAAATGAATATTTGATTACACACAAAATTATATAAAGTACACAAAATAAAATGAAATTTTCAGAAAATTGCATAAGACGGGTGAAATAAGTGATGCAATAATAAATGATTAGACATAAAATGATAAATTTCAATAAAATGGAATTAAATAAAAATAGTGGACATTCATGGTTCAGTGATATTATATTATATTATATTATATTATATTATATTCAGCGAGCTGGCTTCTCTAATGTCCTTCAGGATTGTATTCCATGACTTTGGTGCATAGTTAGCAAAGGCTGCATCCCCAATTTTCTTTGTAATATTTCAGGGAGTCGCTAGTAACCCTGCGTTGGATGACCTTAGTGTTCTAGTTTGAACGTAATTGATCAGTGAGTTTAAAATGTAGCTTGGTCCTGTTCCATGTAGAGCTTTGTAAGTGAGGAGTAGTATCTTAAAATGGATTCTGTAGGTTACCAGTAGCTAGTGCAGAGAAGCCAACACTGGAGTGATGTGCTCTCTCCTCTTGGTTTTAGTTAGTAACCTACCTGCAGAGTGCTGAATCAGCTGAAGTCTGTCTGGTGCTTTTGGGGAGGCCTGTAAAGAGTGCATTACAGTAGTCAAGTCTGCTGGAGATAAAAGCATGTACTAATTTTTCAGCATCCTTTCAGTTTATAACCAGTATTACTTTGGTTATGTTTCTTAGGTGGAAGAATGACGTTTTAGTGACTTTATATATGTGGGACTTAGTTTAAGTCTGAGCCTATAATAACACCAAGATTTGTCATTTCTGGTTTGATCCAGGCGGTGAGTTTGCCCATCCGATTCATTAGCATTTCTCTGTTTGCTACCGGGCCGACCAGTAGGATTTCCGTTTTGTCTTCATTAGTGAAAAACGTTATTTTAAAACAGTTTGACACCACATTCAGATAAACAGTTCTTTGTGGATGTAAAATTCTTGGCTAATAGCTAGTGATGAAGTTATGTATTTCATTCATTTAGCCAGATAAAATTCTCAATGAGATTAAAAGTCATTTTGAAGACTTTGGCCATGAGAGTAGTATATAGTTATATTAAATCAAGACACAAGAAACACGTTTCACACACTACAGATAACTTAAACACATTATCTAGTTATAGCTACATAATAAAAGATCAAGATAAATTAAGCATGACTTCAAGTGCAACTTCAGCAGAGCAAATGTAATAACTTAATTATTCCCCCCTTAACATAGTAATGTTCATTATCTACATATAAAAATAGTATCACATTATATTTGAATGAAAATTACTTAAGAAAGGTTTTGATTGCAGATTTCAGTATTTTCAGTGTTATTAGTTCTTATAATGAAGTAAAGGATCTGAATATTTGTCAGTCCCATCATCGTATTAATATTGTAATACTGCTTCTTTTGTTTAGATAGAAGATGAAACACAGGTTTCTCGACCGACCCAAGCAGAGCAGGACCATTATGAGATGCACGTTAGAGCAGCTAACATTGTAAGTATTTAAGAGCCACTAGTCACCCATGACAAATATTCTGTAAAATTTTTGGACAAAAAGATTCCTTCAGAGTACAACTGTCCTAGTCCTTCATTTCTAAATAAATCCTCCTTCTGTCATGTTGTTGCTCTGGCAGGTGCGTGCTGGTGAGTCCCTGATGAAGTTGGTGTCCGATCTGAAACAGTTCCTGATTCTGAACGACTTTCCCTCTGTGAACGACGCCATCAGCCTCCAGAACCAGCAGCTGCGATCACTGCAAGAGGAGTGTGACAAGAAACTCACATCGCTCCGTGATGAGATCGCCATTGACCTGTATGAGCTAGAGGAAGAATATTACTCCTCCAGGTATAAGTAGGCTCATACTTGCCCCCATCCCACTGCCCCTCTGGTGTCACATGCCCAGCACCATGTACTGTCTCACCCTTTACTTTCGCCAGAGAACCAGAGGACAGGTTTAGCTCTGTCATTTTCTAAACCTGACAGCTTAATGGCTAGATTTATCTCATCTTCATCTGTACATCCAAACTATACCATTCATCAAGATAATTCATTGCTGATGATCATTTTAATATCAATGGATTCACACCATAAGCAATGGAGCTCTTTTGACTGAGTCCCTCAGGCCAAACAGTGACTTATTTTTTAAATCTTTATAAGAGACATGACCTTTTTTCTGCTTTATGAATCGAGTCCAACTTGTCCAAGGTAGAGAGGACTTCAGCTTTAAGTAGCTTATGGATCAATGAATATCAATCTTGCAACTGTTCTCAGCTGTTGAACTAGTTTATGGGACATTCAGTGCACTTTATAGACATAGCAGGTGACAGGGATGTATTTTATATAATGTAGAATCAAAGATACTGATTTATTGGTGATCAGATGTTTGTTTCCCAAGTCTACAGCTTACAACAGGCTTGAATTGTGTTTATTGTACTTTTACATGTTTTTACATATATACCGGTACATAAGAGAGATGTAGTTTGATAAAAATGAAAAGTAATAGTTGTAATTTCTTCATAGATTACATAACTGTACTTTGGAATGCAGATGAAGCACTTAGTATAGCAGATAATGTCAGTTTTATCCTTAACTGAATTGCAAAAGTTTATTTAGAAATGTTAGGATGTTTGACTGCAAAGTCTTTAATGGAAAGTTTCCAAAATATCCAAAAGAATATCTGAACATATATTTTATAAATATATCCCTAATTCCGCATTATTTATCTATTTAGCCACTAATAAAAATTGAAGCCTTATGTATGTTTGACAATAGATTGAATGGATAATGGGAAGATCATGTCCATTTAGACACATTACGTCGTTTCTCGAGGACGACGATTTTTCTGTAAAAACAAACTCTTTGATTCCGTCCTCAAGACCACCAGCAGCTCAAGGTGTAACTGTGCAAACAGTGTCAATTCAGAACAATGAATAAAATAGACAAATCACTGTAGTAGTGTTGTCTGGTTTTTCAGTTATAAAGTGCTGAGAAGTGTCTGTCCTGTTTGGAGCATGCTGGGTGCGGGCCTTCTTTCCTCACTGCACTTGCTCTGCTTTCTCCTCCATCAGCCACTAACTGCACTTACTGAACAAATCCCTAGATCATACATCTGACTAGTGTCTAGTTAATACAAAGCTATTTTATGTGTTGATCCAGGGTTCCAGTTTCCAGTGCTTTTGTGTGACTTTCATGCTCATCTGTTCTATTGTATGTGTGTCTTAATGTGCTCTTCTATGTGTATGACTGTGCTTATTCTGACTTGCCGCTCTCGTCTGCTCCTCTCCTTCTGTGCTGCGCTGTGATTCTTTGCATCCTTCTGGTTTCTGCTCTGCAAAGCTACAGTCTGTGGGACAGCACTGATCTGCCCTTGTGCGAGGCCTACCGGCGACAGGACAGCTGGGCCTCTCCAGGCAGCAGCTGCAGTTCTACACCAGGTGACCGAGAGGACGTGGACGGGCCTCCCTCACAGGAGACAAACCCTCAACACCATCTTAATGGACACAGTGCAGCATCTATAGAAAAACCCTGAGGAGGAAACTAAATGCTGATTGAACCTTTTCTGCCATTTGGACTGTAGTAGTACAGCTAATTGAGTTTCCCATTGTGAAATATTGCAGATCATACACTGACTCAAACATGACAGAACTAAAGCACTGGTATTTCATGACTTTCAATTTGCATAAAGATATAACAAAGAAAACAAGAACTAGTTTGGACAAGAAACTGCAGAATAATTCAAAAAAATGATTTATTTAAAAGTTACATAAATTACATTCCCTCCTTTGTTTTCATACTTAACATGGATGTAGATCTTTACACTGACCAATGCTGAGGACATTTTTGTAACATTAAAAGATTTATTTTGTTGGACTAAGAAATTGAGTATGTATTGTTTTGCATTTGTAAAAGTGTCATTTTTTTTGTTTGTTTTTTACTCAAGTAACAAGTTAAACTTGATGTATTTTTTTGTAAAATAAGGTCATGAGAACAATTCTACAGCTGAAGGGTGAAATGGGAAACATGTATTACGCAAGTCTCAAACAAAATGTTTTACCAGTTTGTCCATTTTTTTCTACTGTCAATTTCCCCCAACATTACATTACTTATGTACTGTCGACAAATAACCACATGGAGCTATGTACAATATTTACAAAGTACAACACTTTCTCCTGAGTTCTCTCATTAAATGTTTTTTGGTCAGTCCACAAATTATTTTTATGTCAAATATGGAGTAATTCATTCTGAAAAAAGGAACTCATCCAGCAGCTTAGTATCGTCGATTCATCTTCTTAAACTTCTCATAATGGTAGTCATCAGTGGCCTTTTCATTGTTTGGACGTTTGCGGAAGTTAGGTGGTGATGATGCTGTGGATATACAGCATAAGTTAGAAATTGTACATTAAAATTACAAGTAATATTTTTTTATTAGAGGAAGCATTACACTAACAGCATTGTGCAGTTTAATAGTTGTACCGTGACCTTCTACACTTGACAGAGCAGACAATGACTTATGGTTACAGTCGCTTACCTTCTGGACCTGGTTTTTCAGTGTCACCAACACGCAGTGGCCGTGCTTTAGGCTCTTCTCTGTGTCTGTGGTGCCTTTGTGGCGCATTCACATCCTCATGATAGACTAAGAGAAGACGTTCGTCTTATTAGCTAACTTTTTAAACGCAACATTTGATGATTTGCCACCATGTGAAATCCAGAATTTATTGATGGACAAAACTTACAGCGGTTGTGTTGAACATAGTTGACAGCAATGTTGGTGGGTACAAATGAAGTACTGTGATCTTTTTTCTTGTTCCTTTGTTCTGCCAATAGTTTGGCTTTGGCCTCCTCTGTCTGAATAATATTTTTGATTTTTGCACTGGAAGAGAAATCAGAGAAACAAGTCAAAAATGGTTCATCTTTTCTGCAAATCCCTTCTGTCATAGCTTAGTCTGGCATGTTTTCAGATTTTAAGAAAAAAAAATGTATTCATTTGATCAATTAATGGTTATATTTACATACTCAATGCCCAGATCAACCTCAGGGATCCCACTCAGCATCTGATTGGACAACATTTCCTCTGTTTTCTTGGCAGAGTTTACTCTGATATTCTCCGGCAGCTCATACAGATGATCTTCAGCATTCTTCACCTTAACTTTCTGTTCCTCAGCTTCCACCAAACCCTTCTTCTTTTTCAGCTCTGTCTCAATATATTTCATCCTGTGAAGATAAACAATTATTATACCAGACATGTATGAAGCACTTTATGAGCACCTGTGTCTATAATTAAGCATATTTTGAGCTTCTATGAATTAATTATCCACTGATCTTTGGGATTACAGTGGCTCCCTCCAGCACTTTATGAATGCCAGAGAGAAAATAAGCATGTTAAAAATGAAAATGCACACATACATGTCTGCATCCTCATCTCTTCTGTTCGTCTCAGCTGAGAAGGAGGTACCAAGGTTGAGGTCTGTCTCATCTTCTGTCCTGCAAGTGGATCAGAGGTAATAAAGGTCATATTAAAGTGTTCACATTACCATTTTTGTAATTAGGATCGAGTGCATGCAAAATATATTAACTACACTGTACCAAATGTCATGTAATCAGTTGCAGATTTACTTACATGTCTCTGTTCCTGTCTTTAACTTTCTTCATGTCTACAACACCTCCAGTCTTCAGTTTAAATGGGTCATTCTAGGAGAGAAATGCAAGTTAATAAAACCACAAGAGAAAAATACGGTTTGCTTTAAGCAAGTACGATTTATAAAAGGTGACTTACATCAATTTCAGCCTCTGGTGGCAGCTTCTCCCCTACCAACAAGGCGGTCACACTAAACAAGGGTAAATAGGAATTATTTATATACACATTTCCAGTAAATATGAATAGTTATGAGTTAAGTGCCATATTGTTTTTGCACCTCATTGCTTAATATCGTACGATTTTACCTGACTCCGCTCTGTCTTTTACGCAAACTCTGTAACTCTTTAGCCTCTTCCAGTTTTGACCTACAAAAAGACAGACACACAAATTACTAATTTAATAAGAACAATAAAACCAAATACCATCGATCCCGCCAGTTAACGCTAGAAGTGTGTTGTTTTTTTCTTTTCCGTACCCACGCTAAACTGACGTTACCAGAGACTTTAGTTACCTGACTTCTTCGGTTGTTTCATTTTCCTCCTCGTCTGATGAATCCCTTCTCCTCCTAAAATTTTTTCCACTCGGCATTTTGGTAGTTTTTAAGCCTTTAACTGTTGCCGCGACAAAAGCAGATGTGTGAGATGCCCAAATACCGGGGGACAACTTTAACAGACGTACAATAATAGTACGTCACTTCCGCTATTACGACTGTGTTGCGCGATTTTCGGTCCCTTTTAGGTAATCAAAACAAACATGGCGACATACAGAGAGGTCGGCAGGTTGCTGGATATTTCAGCAAGACTTTTGCGTCCGTAAGTTTGTCTATTTTACCATGGTGACAATACTATACTCAGTCTTTTTGCATCTTAATGAATGTGGGAATGGTGGACTTTAAAACGCCGGAGGCCGTTGACTTTTAATAAGAGCAGCTAATGGTCGTTAGCCAATTTAGTTTGTGACGCAGAATTAACGAAGCTGTCAGAGCGGCGGTGTGGTTGAGTGATGCGACGGTAGAACATCAAACTAAAGCAATAAATAACTATATCCACACTGAATGCCGTTTACAAATTAAATAAATGACCAGTGTCACACTTACAAGCCACATCCGCCGTGAGCTTCTGTGGCCGCATGTGTGATCCTGGTAGATTTTTGGTCTCCCTCAATAATTCCATAGTAAAATATTATCAGTATGCTAACTAACGGCAGTAGATATGATGTTACTTTGTGATACTGAATAGAAATCTATGTAACAAGAAGTCAGAAAATGCTGTGTCATTGTTTATAGAACTATTGGTTGTTGCGCCAAGTGAAAGTGAGCATCAAGGTCAATTTCTTTTTTTCCTCTACAACAATATTTTTGATTACTCAGCATGAAAGACATATATCTCTAGTTTCTAAAACTGTGTTTATTTAATTTGTACCTGATTACAACTGGACATAAGAAAATATATGAGAATGCAGTGTAAATTAAGAATAGTAAAGGTTGTAAATGAACGTATACATCATAAATTCAGAATGTAAATAGGAATATGTAAATAAATGTTCAAAATGTATGCTTGTGACTAATCTTATATTTGATAATCAAATACTGTAATGACTGAATGTTATTTATTATATATAAAAAGAAATAATAGAAAAGATGTGTATTAAATATAGTAATGAAACATATGTGGCCAAAGACTGATAATTTGATCATTATCTTGATGAAATGTCTGATTCTTATTATGGTGCATCACACTGATCAAACATCTCACTCTGTTCCTTTTTTGGATTTTCACTCTGTTACCATGAAATAATGTCTTTTAAAACTAAAATAAAAATGATATCACTTTCATTTTTGGATGTAATGTACTCTCATATATTTAGAAAAGTGTGGTAAGCTAAATATTTGTACTTTCCTTGAGGAACAGCACTTTTTGGCATTTTTCCAAACCTTGAGTAACTGCTGTATATTTTTCCTCACTATGTTACTTTGTCAATGATGATAAATTCATGTTTTTATGAAATATTTGGTTGTTAGGCTATTCCTTAATAGTACGTTAAAGTACTTGCTTAGACCTACAATTTGAGCTATTTTGGTTGCTGCTAAATGAATTTTTAAAAACAGATATGGAATGATTAGTATTGCTGCACAATGCTTTCTCACTCTTACTCACTTGGCCAGGCCCTCCTGTGACAAAAGAAAGGAGTTGTCTTGTGTTTAATCACATCAGCCGTTTTGTTCTAGTAAAACATGACATGAGTGACAGTGAGCTGGCACAATACAAGAGCTGCACTGTGCACACATAGTTGCATATGTTCTCAGATAAGAAACTTATGAATTATCTAAAGTTTCCATAGAGTACTCTGGTAGTATGTGTTGAGTATGCATTCAAAGCCGTACCTTAAAAATTATCAGCAAAGTGTTAAAGTATGACAAGTAAAACTTGTCACTTTTCAGTAAAATGGTCCCTATATGTTACCAACATATATGTTTCTGGGTTAATATTGCTGCTGCAGTAATATAGATGTTACATTTGACTGCTGTAGATGTTCACCTCAGATTCACCCCATTTTAACTACATACAGGTTGAGTGGTTTACTGTACTCCATTGCATCATATTCCATAAGCTCATCAAATGTTTGTAGTATCTTTGTCCTCTGAGAGCCGTGTGTCAAAGAACTGAACCTTTCGTCAAAAACAGGCTTTTTTTTTTTTCAGCTTTCTGACAATGCATTGTTCAGCTTAGCCAAGAGAGTTGTTAAATAATTATCTTAATTCAATTAGAAGAATTTTCTCTACCCATAAAGACCACTCAATCCTTTGGTTTATAACAAATTTTCAAAATCTACACATTTGTTTATAAATGATTTTACCAGATGGAGAGTGGATTAAAAACTGTAATCTGAAAAAAGTCATAGTAAAAATGTTGTCAGATAAATGGAGTGTTGGTCCAACACAAAAGTATAATATATTGCTTAATATATATCTGTGTAAATTTGCATAAACTGGTAATATTCAAGTAAACTACAAGTATCTCATGTTTGTACTTAAGCACAGGACCCCTTTCTGCTTACCACCACTGTAATAACTCAGATTACATCATTATAGGAAAAGCAGCAATTGTGTCAACGCACATTAACGTTGCAGGGAAGATTGTTACACTAGTCTTTAAAAAAAAACTACTTTTTTTCCAAAGAGATTGATATTTTATTCTAGTATAATGGAGGAAACACCATTGTCTTTTTTTTTTTTTTGGACTATCAAGAAGAATGATGACCTGGGCAAATGAGAACCTACACAGACATTGACTTGTTTATGCACTAATGTCCTTCTTGTTAGCAACACAAATGGAAGTGTTGCTTTTACTGATATTTATATTTTGAATTTCTTTTTAAAATGTGCTTTCTCAGGCTGGGTAATAATGGACGCATGGGCGCTGGGTTGCATTGGTCTTCACATAACACAGGAATCACAAGCAGTTGGCCACAAAAGTCCCATCTGGTTATTCCTGGTTTGTATTCCTACAGAAACTATGCTGATTTTAGCTAGGAAAAAAAATGTGATGCAATGTTTATTTTTCCATTCTTGCTCTTCCATTGTATCTTTACAGGACGAACCATGTTTGTGCAGACACAGGACACACCAAATCCAAACAGCCTGAAGTTTCTGCCTGGTCGCACCATTCTTGAATCAGGAACTATTAATTTTGCTGGCCCTCGTGATGCGTTCTGCTCTCCTTTAGCCAGGTATATTATTCCTTAAATACAAGGCTACAGTATAGAGAATAATGGAAAGTTCTTATAGTTGATATAATTGAGGTTTGGCTGTGTTTACTATTACGCGCACGAATGGAATTTAGATATTTTTAATACACCATTAGTCAAGGTTGTGTTTGCAAATCACCTGTTAAGATTTTTTTTTACTTGTCATATGAGCATTGTACAGGGTGCTTGTGCAGGCTTTGAAAGTCTTAAAAAGAATGGAATTTTAAAATGCTGTTTTTAAGACCTTGAAAAGTGTGGAATTTTGTGTGAAAGTCTTAATAAAATATGGAAAAATGTTTCTCTCATACTCTAATTTTGGAGTATGCTCAAAGGCACAGAATCTTGTAAGATCAGATGTACATGAGGAAAGCATAGAAAAAACTTGATATGATTTCACTAACCGTTCGGTACTGGAATGATTCTAGTGAAATTTGCTTGTTGATATCCATGCACTCTTGTGATTTTCATATATTTTGAAACTGTTTCTGTCAGTAAAGCATGATTTACTGCGAATAATGCATTCATTCATTCATACATTTATTAAAATTCACTTTTATACTACACACAACAGGTACAGTCTCAACCAAAAAAGAAGGCACACAAGTATAAAAGTACATAAAGTCAAGGTCTTGGGAGGAAAAAAATAGCAGTTTTGAAAAAGTCTGTTATTTTTATTTGGATAAAGAGCAAGCACCCTGTTGTAAGAACAAACAAAAAGCTTGTCTTTGTAAATGAAGTCCAACACTTTTGAAACAATGATAGACTATTAAGACTTAGATTTACTTAAATCTGCAGCTGTCTGTAACCTTAAAGTTGAGCATACTTGGTTGTAGTTTCAGCTGCTTTAGGTAAAACTGTGGTACTGTTCAACAAAGCAAATTTTAAAAGATCAAATGTTAACTTTTCCTATATTTAGGAGAATATACACTGTAGTGTGACTGTATACACATTTATAGACAACATTAAATCATAAATAACTTTTTATAATGTTACTGCAATGTGACACTTGCATCACACCTGTAATATTATACTTCTCTATAATAGTATATACATAAAGCATGTATTTAGTTTCTAATGGGTACATTGATATTTTATACATATTCATTTTCTACGGAATATACATTACTGTTTGTACTTTTTTGTCTTTAGACAGCTTTTTAGGATTGATGGTGTCAAGAGTGTCTTCTTAGGCCCTGATTTTATCACAATAACAAAGGTAAATATAGTTCGTAAACAAATACAGTATTAAAAATCATAATGTTAATATTTTGAAGAATTGTTGTCTTTCTCTTCCTATTTAGTCTGATGCTAATATGGAATGGAAGGTAATCAAGCCAGATGTGTTTGCTGCCATTATGGACTTTTTTACATCAGGGCTTCCTGTGGTGAATGAGGACAGTAAACCTAGTGCAGATACAGGTAAGAATTCAGGCTTTGAACTGATAGAACAAATGTCTGCGAATGCTAAGGTATCTTCACATCTCATTTCAGCACCATCAGACGATGATGACGAAGTAGTTGCTATGATCAAAGAGTTGCTGGACACTCGAATAAGGTAGCTCCTTCTTGTAGATACTCTTTATTTGCTGTTTTCACTTTTGCATGTTTTCTACAGTATGATGTTCTGTTTCCCCAGGCCCACAGTGCAGGAGGATGGAGGTGATGTAATTTATCGGGGGTTTGAGGATGGCATTGTTAAACTGAAACTACAGGGCTCCTGCACCAGTTGTCCTAGTTCCATTGTTACACTGAAGAATGGTATACAAAACATGCTGCAGTTTTATGTTCCTGAGGTTGAATCTGTGGAACAGGTTTGTGTTTTTACTGGACGCTGTAAATATACTGCAGGATTTTGTTCAAGTGTTGTAGAATTGTCAATGGTGAGACAAATAATTTTTAAATCCCATTTTAAACTGTGCCACCATTTACAGATAAGACATTTGTTAATTTAAAAGATATTTGCACAAGCCAAGAAAGCTGCAGTGTGTGGCCAAAACAGAAAATAAACATCAAGTTTTGTGTTAAATAGATTAATGGACTGCATCTCTCATTGCATGTGATACATGTCACCAGTACCAAAATGGCTGCTGCTTTTCCAATCTAGTCTTTGAGAACCTAGTGAAAAAGTCTTAAACGAGGTCAACATCAGTTCATGTTCAAGTTGCAGAAATCTCTGAATATCACCTCCACGACTTTTGAGTAGTGGTGTTCTATTTCGATATTTTCACAGTGTGGTAGTTCAGTTTTATCACAAACTACAACTTTATTTACTTGTAAAGTGATCTTACATGTAAATTATTGCATAATACAGATGGGATCAAAATATTACTTCTCTCTTGCCATTGACTGTAATGCAGTGTCTTGTTAAGGTCCCATGGGGGACAGCTGTAGGGGGTCAGACTTTGGTTCTATATTTGGAAATGTATAGCTACAACATTTTTCTTGTTAACAGTTATCAAAGTGCAAAATGTTGAAAAGTTATCACTTCTAACTTCTATGCTACAGCTATTACTACTAACTTAATTACAAAAATAAAATATAAAACAATACCATTGCCCCTAGAAAATATAATTTATGTGTGTTGTGCTCTTTCCTCCACAGGTGAAGGATGGAGAAGAGGAGGCTGCTCAAGTTTGAATTATAGTGTAACCAGAACCACATTTACACATTCCTCCTCCCCCACCCCCCACCTACAATTCTTTTAATGCAAACCATTGTTGCAATATGAGTGGCTGGATAATGTGTATTGTAGTTGTGTTGGAGAAATAGCAAACAAGCCAAACACTATGCAGATACAATGATTGATTTCTAGCAGTTTTATGTGTACTCCCAACAGTATTTCAGAATATTGGAACATATCAACAGATGAAGGCTTGTAAGACCAATGTTTGCAGATTACAATAATTTATGATTAGCATTTGATACTATTACGTAAACCCTAAATAATACACAATAACAGGTTTTAGGTGGAAACATACTGTATGTATGTAAATAAAGTGTAATTAAATATTTTATTAAAGTGTGTGCATCTCTCTGTTTACTACTTTTGTGTGTGTGAATCACTTGGATTTTCCCTGATTATTAAAAAAAAACATCAGTCATTTCTGCAACATTGATTCACCATTAAAACCCATATACTGTAGTTGGACAAATATCAGTGTTTGTAGGTACTCTTTCAACATTCAAGTTTTTTGGGGGGGTTCTGCTATAACCATTGAAGTTACTCTGGGCAATTATTTACACGGTCAGTTGATTAAAAATGGCAAATACATCATTTTCACCAAAAAATGCGAAGTATATAGTAATGAACGGTGATGAATTACATAGTAAAGAAATGTGAGAGAAATTCATCTAAAAGTTACATCACTGTGGCTACGCACGTTTTATACACTGAAATTAAGACTAACCAGTGAGGACAAATATTCTTGTCCGTTCAAGATAAATCAATTGAGGAATGACAAGCTGAAAGTGAGATAAATGTTAAAGTATTACACATAAGATATTTAAGAGTGAACGTCGTGGGATTTGTCCAATTTCTGTTGACTAGAGATAAAAATGTGGGTGTATAACGCTGGAGGATCCTGTGTAAATATTTCCTGTACATTGTACATTCATTCACAGTTGGCATGGAGCACAGGCCAGTCATTGTATGGTCATTCTGGTATTTTTCGTGGGCTAGACTGGGAGTAGCAGAGCAGGATGTACTGGCTGCTCTTTCAGGTCTTACCCACGGATCTGCATCCTGATGCCACGTCAGAACTACCTGCGTCTGTAGGCGCAACATGACTGACAGGCGCCTCGGCCAATCAGATGGCGCTACGGAGTACAGCAGTTGGCTCTGATTCAGTGAAATCAGAAGAGGGGAGGGGCGAAGCTTATTTGACAGGCGTTCCCCGGCTCTCCGAGTAGCTGAAGCTGGCAGTCAAGCTGTAGACATGTGTGGTGAGTACGGAGCTAAATATGCATTTACAGGACCCAGCGGGGAATGTGTCTTAGTCCACATTACTGGAACACTAAAGAACGCCAATCCGAACGATAGTTAGCATCATTAGTTTCAGTTTGAGGGTGTAAGTCATTTGAAATTAGCTAAAGGTGGCTATCCTGAGTTAGCGAACATGAGCTACTGCTGTTGATGCTGTTAGCTAGGTACAGGTAAATTAGCCAGACATAAATGCTGCTGTACATACTGTATGTGTTATCTGGGATTTAAAGTATTTAACGACCAGTCTGTCTCTTAAAGGCAGCCGTCAGAGTTGCTCTATTACCGGGTATCTTTCAGCTAACGTCAGATGGCTAACCAAATGTGGTCTGAGGTGACACTACGCCCACTGCGTACGATAACTTTAAACCTTTCCTGTTGATTGACCAAAATATTACGCTAGCACCAAGATGACATTCAAGCGACGTTCTCAGGATTAAATAACGTGAATCTTCCATATACTTATATAAAAAAAAATAAATAAATAAAAAAACTGGGAACAGTAATACAGTAGCTACTTCCTGTACAGCCTTGTCATTAACCGGGGAACTTTCCTCAGCAAAGTACTCGTCATGTGTCGCCTTTGCAGATCTAGCCTAGTTAATGTGTTTTTGGATCACATTGTCTATCTTCCTCTCTGACACTTGTACTGATAAATGTCTCTGTTCCTCCTCACTGGCACCACAATCTCTGACGACACCCACAAGACCAGACAGACTAGTTTAACTATTCTAATAACAGCTAACAAAGTCAAATTACTTTCTAATTATATCACAACAGTGTATGGCTTTCAGATTGATGTTCAAACTAGACTGATCAACTGTGAGTCTCTTGTTATTTTAGCCTCTTGCTGCAGCTCTCTCTGGCATTTTGGCCCCAACTCCATCACCTGCTCCCTTGAATGAATGCTCTGTTGAATCTTACTTTACATTTGCATCTATCGCTCAAGGCTTTGCTGTGTTTGAGAGCTAGATTTTATGTTCCCCTTTGGCTATTTAAGGTGATGTTTTCAGTGTGAGTTATTGGCTAAATTGTAATTGGGCTCTCTGAATGCAAAATATTTGTCAACAGAACTAATGCTTTTTAGTGGTTTTTATACATAAAATACTTAACTATTGATTTATGTCAGCCTGTCACTGCACCACATTAGTCTGATGGTCGATTGTGTAATAATGTGTAATTGTGCATAGCCAAACAAATCTTGGTGTCATTTACACAGTGACAATGTAAATATATTAAATATAAAGCTGAGAACTAGTTAAATGTGGTTCTAGTTGTGTAAGAGGATCCCATGCCAGACAAAGTGCAAACTGAAAATGAGGCTAGAGGTATCACTTTGTGAAATGCTAGCTCTGTATATGCAATATTCTGTTCCTAAATGTGAAAGGGCAAGGTCTGTAGATTCTAAAATGTTATGCTGTACCTTGATTTTTCTATTGCTGTTACCTGTGCATGTATTTTTAGCTGCTTCCTAGGGCATTACAGGTTTTGTGTGGTTTTGAATGGGTTTTATGTCATCTTTGTTCCATTTCAGGCATTTGTTGTACTTGTATGTGAGGAGTAATTGTTTAAAAAATGGCTTTTGAAAGATTTTTAAAAACTTTATTTTACACAACAAATTGACAAGACTTGCATTTTGTTCATTGAAAGTGTTGAAGAAAATCTTATCACTTTTTTTGTCCTCCCTAGGAATCTTTGCCTATCTCAACTACCATGTGCCAAGGACTCGCCGAGAGATCCTTGAGATCCTTCTCAAAGGCCTGCGACGTCTTGAGTACCGTGGCTATGATTCAGCTGGTGAGGGAGATTGAGTTGTTGGTTATCATGTCCCTTTCCTGATAAACAGTCGTTACTGCCACTTCACTGTTCGCCTAAACAAAACCTTTCTAAAAACAATTCTGATAATCTTCCAGCAGCTTAGATTTTTTTTCTATTCCAAGGAAATGCCCATATCTGTCCATATGGAATGCCCTCTGGCTTCCTGGAGGAGTTCTGTTTGGTTTTGTATGCTTGTTTCTTTCTGCATTTGTTTTTTGCTAACTTAAACTGTGACTCAAAGGACAGTGAGTGATGAATATTGTACATATACTAAAGCTGTGATTTGGACTATATGAATGGCAATGCTCCGCTAATAGTGAAATATTTAACAGGCATTATCATGTTAAGTAACACTTCACTGCACTAATGGAGCCAGTTTACTGTATGTTAATTCATTTACATTTCATTAGGACTCCAAATAACTATGCAGTTCTAGCTTTAATGGAGCAGCAGCATTTCATCATTATCTTCTAACCTCAAATTAATTTGACAATATTTTCCTCTTGTTAGGTGTGGGGATTGATGGCGGCAATGGCAAAGAGTGGGAATCAAATGCCAAATCTATCCAGCTAATCAAGCAGCGAGGAAAAGTGAAGGCTCTTGATGAGGAGATTCATAGTAAGATGTCATTTAAACATCACAAGGCATATTTGATAGCTTGTTCTGTGTTTTATGGTGCAGTTAAAATGCTGATTTTGTTGTTTTGTTTTGGCCTACAGAACAGCAGGATATTGATCTGGATGTGGACTTTGATGTTCACCTTGGCATTGCACATACCCGCTGGGCCACCCATGGTGTGCCAAGCCCAGTCAACAGCCATCCACACAGATCTGATAAGAACAATGGTAAGTTGTATTGGCAGTGGCTCATTTTGGGATGTGCTGGTCCAGGATTAAGGAATACAATATTTAAATAGAAAACTATGTAAGTTGTTGGTATTTAAGGTGGCCATTGTTCTTTGCAGAGTTTATTGTCATTCACAATGGAATTATCACCAACTACAAAGACCTGAGGAAATTCCTGGTGAGCAGATGTTGCTCATTGTTGTCTCTGTGAAACTTTTATGGCAGTGTCTCATACTTGACAGGACTTGTCCACTTACACCATTTCCACAGGAGAGCAAAGGCTATGACTATGAGTCCGAGACTGATACAGAGAGCATCGCTAAGCTGGTGAAGTACATGTATGACAACAGGGAGAGTGACGACATCAGTTTTGCAACACTGGTGGAACGGGTGACCCAGCAGCTGGTAAGAGCCTACTCATGTGCACCACTGCTCCTAAGGTTATTAGTGGACAAAAGATTCTATCTCATATGTTTGATCTTCTACCCGACAGGAAGGAGCTTTTGCTCTGGTCTTCAAGAGTGTCCATTACCCTGGTGAAGCAGTTGGCACAAGGTACACAGAAACTACCTTACTCTTGTTGTTGTAGAGCTAATATTTTTGACTGGCAAATCATCTGTAAACCTCATTATCAACACTGAAATATCATTACCAGTGTTTAAAATCTGTTGTAGTTTGAGATACAAGTACATTGTGTTCTTGTGTCTGTTAATTTCCAGGAGGGGAAGTCCTTTGCTGATTGGAGTGCGGAGTGATCACAAGCTGTCCTCAGATCATATTCCAGTGCTGTACCGCTCCTGTAAGTGGAAAACATCCTTTTTTAAATTTTTTTTAAAAATTTATTAATTCTAATTTGTCACTATATGGCCAGCTCAATGTGACTGAGGCCTAGTTTCTTTCATTTCACAGCCACTAAAGATAAGAAAAGCTGCAGTGCTCTACCAAGGACAGACCAGGACACTTGCTTGTTCCCAGTGGATGAGAAAGCAGTGGAGTACTACTTTGCCTCCGATGCCAGGTAAGCATGATTCTGCATTATCCTGCTGCCCTGTGTTGTTTCCATTATATTGAGGGTTAGTTTCAGTTTGTTTCTCTTCTCTATGAATTGTAACAATATGATGTGATCTGTTTGGTCATGGCAGTGCAGTGATTGAGCACACAAACCAGGTGATCTTCCTGGAGGATGATGACGTGGCTGCTGTGACAGAGGGACGGCTGTCCATCCACAGGATAAAGCGCACAGCCGGAGACTACCCAGCTCGTGCCATCCAGACTCTGCAGATGGAGCTTCAGCAGATTATGAAGGGTGAGTGGTAGGTCGGGCTGTAGTTTGCCTTTGTCCCCTTCACATTTTCTCCCTTCACCGCATTTCCATATAAATCACTGGTCTCATGCCTTGTAATTGTGTGTAAAGCTATGTTATTATTGCATAAATCTCAACAGGAGATTGAATGGTTTGGACAGCTTTTAACCTGCTGCCTTTAGGCCATGCTTTTCATCATTTAGGTAGTTGCAACTTTATGGGATCATTCATACCCTCAGGGAAACCACTGTCAGTCTTGTCATGCTGTAACTACAGGAATTTTTACTCAATCTCCCCTCACATTGCTTCAGTTTAAGGCTGTCACAATTATTTAATTTCATTCAGTGGCACTAATTCTCTATTGGGTACCATTTAACCATAGCAAAGGATGGGAATGCAACTATAGATGAGGGCCATTCAAAAGTAAAAAATTGGAAAATGGCACATAAATTGTAATGGGAGTATGGAGTTTCTGTAGGCTACCCATGAAATGATTATGATAGATGGAATGATGGATGTACGTACCTACCTTATAACAAATCTTACAAAACACACAGTTCAGTTCATGCAGAGCACCAATGTTGTATCAACAGGATTGTGAAATCATTATAATTTTAGCCTTAAAATCGTGTCTCATCACCCTCACTGAATTTTAATGTATCAAAATCTACCATATTTTGAGTGAGCAGTGGAGTGAATAGTGAACGTGACTACCAGTTGCAAGCAAAAAAACCTGTGAGATTATTTTCACAGTAATTTTACTCCAGAATACACACACACACACACTCAACCACACTGTCCAAAACTTTATCTTCCTGCCTGGTCTGTTTGTCTGTTAGAACAACAACAGGCAGACACATGCATGTGCTTTGTCCAGAGTTTTGTCCTTCAGACTGCAGTCCCTGTAAAAGTATAGCAGTGAATAAGAGAAGAATGAAACTGTTGTGAGTTTCATTCTAAAATTGTTCAACTAGCATATGCTCTGCAATATGTAGAAACCTCATAAAGCAAGATAAGACAAAAATAAATAAAAAATATAGCAGAGGAATCTCTGCAGGTAAATACCGAATTGCACACATGGTCAGAAGTAATAATAGCAAGGGATTATTACTGTATGATCATATAGAGTGAATTTTTATATATATTACATTTGCTCTCAGTGGACTTCTGTAGCAACCTTTGTTTAGACTTTGGAGACTTGTTGAATATACAGCTTTCGCACTTTTTGTACATGGATACAATAAAAAAATAATGCTCATAAATTATGTGAAATTATATATTTTATTTTTGATTGAAAAATAGAAATTTCTTTGTGGGAAGACCCCCAACTTACTAAACTTAAAACCCTGTCACCCACACAGCACCTATGCCCTCAGAAAACCTTGCAAAAATGCTGGACTTTGTTCAGTCTTGTTGTTAATGCCTTTTAAAATATAAACCAAGACCACAAAAAAATCTGCCTCACTGAGTTCTCCATTGACTCTCCACAGTAATCCAGCAGAGGGCAGTGGTAAACTGTTGTTGGCTGGATTCAACATTCCTTTGCGGTCTTGTCATTACTCAGCCTCTCTTCCCGTCTCTCTTTCTGGAGCCATTCTGCTGAATAACCTAATTCGTATGACCCAAATTGCTGTCAGGAGAGGGGGGGGTGGCTTACATATTTTACCGTCACAGTATGTTGATATAAAAACATTATCTCCCTGTTGTCTAATGTTTTATTTACTTAAGAGATGAAGATCCCAGTGAATCAAAATATGTTAATAATGTAACAAAACTTACCAAGTGACTATAACTCCCTATGTTTTCAGGAAAGCCTGGTTATCAGTTAAACTCAGTAAAGACTTTTCTTACTCCTTCAGGAGGCTGTTGGTTTGCATTTTCAGCAGCTTAATGTGTGTCAACAAGATGGCTTCATGTGGGCTCACACTTTATAAAAAGTCTGTCCCGTGTTCTCAAGATGCATTTACGTTTTTATTAGTCTTGGAAATGGTCCTGTGATTCTTTATCCTCCCATTACAGGCAACTACAGTTCTTTCATGCAGAAAGAGATCTTTGAGCAGCCGGAGTCTGTGGTCAACACCATGAGAGGAAGAGTCAACTTTGACAACAACACAGGTTGGAGAGGGTTCTCAGTGGAGTGCCAAGAATCTTTGCTTTCCAAAAAAGTATCAGTAGACCGTATTTTTCCTTTGTGCGTTTTGCTCAAACATGTTCAGCTGTCTTTACCTTGACATTTCTAAATGTATAAACACAATGATGTTAAATGCTTATACATAGCTGTATGTGGGGGAAAGTTTTAAACATAGGGCTCTTAAAGTTTGGCCTATTTTTACTCACTGTGCTTAAATTAATAAATACATTTTATTTTTAATATAATTAAAGTTATATTTTTAAAATCACAAAATATGCAAGACTCCCTTGTCTGTGGTGTAATGTTCAAATGTTTGTTTTTTTCTTCAGTGCGCTTCGTGTCTCTTTTAAATGAGGTGAAAATGAAGCAGTGACTGATTTGCTGTTCGGTCTGTTTTGCAGTGACGCTGGGTGGACTGAAGGACCACATCAAAGAAATCCAGAGATGTCGGCGCCTTATCCTAATTGCTTGTGGCACCAGTTATCATGCCGGTGTAGCAGTAAGTAGCTCCTGATTGAGTACTGCTTCTTCTTTAGTGTGATGAACATTGTGTAAACACATCTGGTGTGTTATGTGATGTCTGTATTGTGGACACAGGTGTAAGTGTTGTGTGCATTCCTTGCTCTCATTTGAACTGGCTTGTGTTACCAACTGATACTAAGCAGTGCTCTGTTACTCTCTCAGACTCGCCAAGTCCTAGAGGAGCTAACCGAGCTGCCTGTCATGGTGGAGCTGGCCAGCGACTTCCTAGACAGGAACACTCCGGTATTCCGAGACGACGTCTGCTTCTTTATCAGCCAGTCAGGTGGGAAGGCCGTTGTCTGCTGGACTTAAATCAGTGCACATTCCCCATTCATCTTCCACTTTCCATCTCTTAAAATATTCTTCTTCCTGATTTATCTTTGATGCAACTGTCAAGTCAGACTTTTGCTATATTGAGTTTTCTCTACCTAAACAACTGTTTCACATCAGCAATATCCTAACAAACTAATAAATCAACACCATGATTCATGTTGTAACTGTTGCATAGCACAAACTCTTATGTTTTCAATTAACATCAAACCTCTAGGGGAGACTGCTGACAGCCTCATGGCTCTGCGCTACTGTAAGGAGAGAGGAGCGCTGACTGTGGGCATCACCAACACAGTTGGCAGCTCCATCTCCAGGGAGACCGACTGTGGAGTCCACATCAATGCAGGACCGGAGATCGGAGTAGCAAGCACCAAGGTGAGTCCACTCACTTTGGGTTCAAGTACCCCTCCACTCATAAATTGACAGTCTTTTCATGTAGAATTTAAGTTTGAGGTTTGTATGCAACAAACGGCATCTGCGACATCACACATATTTTGGACCCAGTTGTGATTCATTTGCAACTTTTACAAAAGCACTGTAGAAACCTGATGCAGGTTTGAATGTCATTGAACGTGCTGGGTAAACACCATAGAAGAATCATACAGAATGTTATAGATATGTTAGAAAAGGAATGACCTCGATCTTTGATCTTTGAGCTTTGATGGGATTTCTGCATCTATCGCACACGTTCTCAAAGACCCCCAGTGGTTGACATGGTGTAATGGAAAATGGCATACAGGATGTTACATTTAGTTAATTTTGTGACCCAGTGATGCTGAGCTTGATATGATACACCATTTTGTTGCATCATCTCATTAAATGAACTCTACGCCCACTGACACTGAATGAAACCCAGATGAAAACTCCATTGTGTGTCTGGTTCCGCCTCTTGGAAGCTGACACTTTTTTCCACTCTGAACCCATGGAGAGTCGAAGAAGCCTGATATTCTCATCCCAACTCATGTAGAGTCGAGCTCCACGATCCCATCCCCCACTCCACCTATCGTTACCAAAAGGATTTGCCAGTTGGGATTTGGAACAAAGCAGAGAAGTAGAGGAGCCCCAGTCCCAGCTAGAAAGCACAGAGTGAAGAGGGAGAGGGAGTGAAGCAGGTCCCTCCCTGGCCCGGCCCTTGGTCTTGGCTCAGCGTCTCCTGAGCTGCTCCAAAGCCCGAGAGCACGCCTCAGAGACGCCATCATTTACTGCCTGGCTGGCTGGGCCACACACCCACACCCAGCACAACCAAATGCTGCAGAATGTGGCTCATCAACTGAATGGAGAACATGTATCACACCCAACTGCAAACTTACTTACCCCAAATTAATCCACGTGTCCCTTTTTTAGTTTGTGTAATGCTAATTTGAGTTTTTTGTAACTGGAAGAGAAAATACACCTCTCTCCAACTTCTATGATCACAATCACGGTTTATGGAATTTTTTTTTTTTCTTTTCCAAAGTTCAAGTCCAAATATTTGGTGCTATCCTTTCATTGCCTTTTATAGATTACAGTACCTATTGGAACTTTACAAGGTCCATATTTGTTTCACTAGCAGGATAACAGTTGGCATGTTCTCCAAAAAACACACTTCATGGTGCACTATAGAATTGATAATGTTAACCCAGAAAAATACCACAGTTTACTCTGGATTAAACATGTTGCCACATCTTAGCTGAGTTCTGAGGCAATGTGGTTAGCGTGCTGTCAGGAGAAAAAACAACAGTGTAAAGGTTTTACAGTTATTTTCTTGGCCCTACACACTGGCATTTCAGAGTCCAGAGGGTCCTGTGAAATGACTTGGCTTCACTTGAACACTGATTAAATCTCCCAAATGGGCATGGAAGACCTCCTAACATGCCTGAAGATGAAGAAACAGAAAGAGAGTGGGCGGCAGTGACGGCAGGCATCGAGTCTCACGTGTGCCTGTGGCTGTCAGCAGCAGTGACATTTTCATAATGATCTGAGAATGGGCTCTCTGATGGGATGCTGTGTTTTCCAGGATGAGCAGCACTAGCTTGACTGAGCTGCATGCATTTTAATGCTGCTTGGCATGTACTTAAACCCCGGTCTCCCTCTATTTCTCATCTGGTGCAGATTATTAGTTGGAGACAAAAATCACTGCTCTATGGTTTTAGTTTGTGTTGCAAAATAGAAAACCAATCAATCCTAAAATATTCATGTCACATTAATAGAGTATCATGACAGAATTTTCTCATCGATGCACATGGTATCCAGGTGCAAATAGTGTTTTGCAGTTTTCTTTATGATAAAGATCAAATGAAACAAATTGATTTAAGTCATGAGATTTAAATTTCTGCTTGTGATCTAACACAGATGATGTCCCTTGTTATCATTTTTTCCTGTTTAGCTTCATCACCTCTACAGTGCTGCTAACACTAATAACACATATGCTCTTGTGTGCTCTGCAGGCCTACACCAGCCAGTTTGTGGCCCTGATCATGTTTGCACTGTTGATGTGTGATGACAGGATTTCCATGCAGCCCAGACGCCGCGAGATAATCCAGGGCCTGAGAGTGCTTCCAGGTAAAATTCAAGACAGAAGTATTCTGCTTCAGCCAGGGAAATCCTGATCACGTTAGATTAGAACATATAGGAACAGGAGGTGAATTACACTGCGATCAAAGATCAAGTACATCCAAAGCCTGTTTTCTTTTGGTTGTTTGTTCAAACAATCTCTTTGGAAGGAGACACACAGTGATGAGAGAGAGAGATCACAAGAAAATGGGGGAAGGAGGGGGAGCAGAAGGAGCTGCTGGCTTTAGTCCCTCGCATGCTTCTCAGGATCTAAAGCATATGATGGCATGTCCCTAATGGTAAATTAATGAGCAATGTCTGGCCAGTCTGCTGCTCCCTACCCAAAATTATGAGGCTATCCAGTGCAGGTTCCAGTATGTGACAGCAGGAGAATGTTTACACACTATTTTAAAGCCTGGTTCCTCCAGAATATCTAGGTCTAAAAAGAAAAAAAACTTACACATATTTATTATTGTTTATGTTTATTAGATCTAATTAAGGAGGTCCTCAGTTTGGATGATGAGATTCAGAAGTTGGCAACAGAGCTGTACCAGCAGAAAAGTGTACTGATCATGGGCAGAGGCTACCATTACGCTACCTGTCTGGAAGGAGCTCTGGTAAGAAAAAAAAAGTATTCTCTAAGTGCTTCCATGATTCATCTCTCCATTCTAAATAGTTTGACAAACCTGCTCTTCATTTTTCTTATGCAGAAAATCAAGGAAATCACGTACATGCACTCAGAGGGCATCCTGGCCGGAGAGCTGAAGCACGGTCCACTGGCCCTTGTGGATAAACTGATGCCGGTCATCATGATAATCATGAGAGACCACACCTACATCAAATGTCAGAATGCCCTGCAGCAGGTTGTTGCCCGACAGGTAAGATCTGTGCACACACTCAAAGTTAGTGAGTAACTAAACCCAGAGTTTTGGCTCAAGTGCCTGGAATGTGCAGAGCTGAGAGGGGAGCTAAGACATATTCAGCCACACACAAATAATTAATTTTTCCTCTGAAACAGAGATGTGGAAATGTTACCATGTTTGACAGCTCAACAGTCCCCTGTCAGATCCATTCCAGCACCAGTCAGTAGGTTATCTAGGTCAGCAAATACCTGATGAAAACCACGAATTAACCTTCTAAATGAACAGCTCAAAGAAAAGGGTCTCTGAGGTCTAGTTACTCTTTAACCAGATTCTAAATGTTATTATGATTGAGGCTAATGTCACTGCAGCACCAAAAAAAAACAAATTTGCCTTGATGAATTAAATCAACCATCTATTAATGCATTAGGATGCACTCAGTGTGCACAGTGGAGACAAGATTTATTAGATTTTACATTATGTCTTTGGCTTCATGTAAAATGTTTGAAACTTTGAACAGTTGGTGACCAAAGCACATTTCATGTTAGGTCAGTTTTTCACAGTCCTGTCTCTGCCACACCTTTGATCCTTCACCTCAATAAATATAAGGGAGGGGTGGGTGTGTAGCATGACATCACCGCTGCTCCTAATCTGTAGCAGATGTGGACTTAAGAGGTGTGAAAGTTAATTGAGTAGGAAAAAAGTATTTTTGTCTTCTTTTTTTTTTCAGTTTTTCAACTCATGACTGGGTTTAGGCTCTCATTGACAGATGACGTCCTTATAGTTTAAAGTGTTCTGCTGATTTCTAGGGCCGTCCCATTGTAATCTGCGACAAAGATGATTATGAGACCATCAGGAATTCCAGCCGCACCATCAAAGTGCCTCACTGCGTGGACTGCCTGCAGGGCATCTTGAGCGTCATCCCTCTGCAGCTGCTGTCCTTCCACCTGGCTGTCCTCCGAGGTTATGATGTGAGTACTTAATTTAATGCACTTACTGATATTGATCATCAATTAGTGATAATCCTTGGGTGTTCTGCCAGGTGAGATTTATAACTTCAGCTGATTTCAGGAACCAACATTATACTGCTCTTTCTCTACTTCAAGTCCAGCATTTCCCTTTTTTTCCATCTGTATCTATTATTAAGTCCAATATGTAAGATTTAGAAGGATTTAGGAGAACCTAATACTAAAATGGAATGTAATATTCATAATTATGTTTTTCATTAGAGTATAATCACACAAAAATGAGCATTGTGTTTTTGTTACCTTAGAATCAGCTGGTCATATCTACAAAAGGAACAGGTCAGGTTTGTTGAGTCTGTCATCCTGCACTGCCATGCTTTGCAGAATCTGTAGACTTCAGCTATGCAAGAAACATCCAGTGAATTATCAAGTGGTTTTTGTATCCACTGTAGTCATGTGTAGAGTTGTTCAGTTGCTTGCAAGATTCTACTTCCCGCTAGATGCCACTAAATATCACACACTGAACTTTTAAACCTTAATATAAGCAGTGTTTTACATTTATTGTACACAAAGAAAAGCATAATGTTTGCAGCTTTGAGAAGAATTTCAAAGTTGAGAAACTGCAAACTGAAGATAAGGGTGATGGCTTTTTACAAGCAGTGTAGTTTAGGCCCAGTTGTCTGGCACTGTACTCTTGGACTGCTTTGTAGGCAGATGCACAGAGGCCTTCTGCCAAAACTAAACAAGTAGTGTTTATATGTGCAGATCACATCCCACAGAATATTGAGCTCAAAGTAATTCTATGATCAGGACAAGATTTTCTGGGACTGCCACGTCAAAAAGATTTTATAGATATAAAACTTGATTAGTTTATTTCAGTGCAGACAAAAAGCTATGTCAGCACCAATTACAAAGTATTACTTTAATCAACAATCTGCATTTCTAGGATTATTGTTTAACTTTCTAATTTTAGAGGTAGTTTACTATTAAACCTCAGTCAGTCTGGCTATCCTTTGACGTTGATCTCTGACATCATTAATGACATATTTGCAGTAAATCAACCTGTAGCCAATGCTACTTCAAAAGCTCTTCACTTCAGAGGGACGTCCTGACAGCAGCACCCAGTCAGCCCTGCCAAAGTGCAATGTTGATCTGACAGAGAAGCAAACATTTACGTGGACACAAATCCATTGCACGCCTACTCTCCAGTTTTCTGCTGTTGTTTTTTTTTTAAGTACGGCCAAGTATGTCAAGTCTTGGTGATGGGAAGGGTTCTGAACGATGATTTGAGAATTGTTCAAGCAGCAGGTTTTTAAGATTTTGTCAAATCCCACTTGAAAGTTTGTCAGTTTGGCATATGTCAACAGCAGAAGCTCTGTGTTACTTCTTGTCCGTTCATAATCTGTCATTTGTCATTTGGTAAATGGGCTCCTGTCTTTGAATACAGGTGGACTGTCCAAGAAACCTGGCCAAGTCTGTGACAGTGGAGTGAATCGCACCATTCATCACCCAACAAAAGCGTGGCGGGCACATATTCAAACACATGTACAGACGGCAGGGAAGCGTCTGTATGAAGATACCAAGAGAAGACAAAGTCCTGTTTATGTGTCTTGTGTCATGGCTCTGTTAAGGCACTCTCTTCCTCAGCAGTTGTGTATATCACTGTTGCATATTATCTGTATCTCACGGTCTGGTTTCTCAGAAATATTAGGGATTATTATCATTATTTTTGTTTAAGTAATTCTTTTCTGTGTGTGGTGGCAAGGTCTGGGTTGACCCTAACATACTGTATACCTGTACGAACTGACACGTTTCTGGTACTGAGCTACACTCATTTGAATTATTCACATGTAAGCTCAAAATACACAAGTCTACTTTGTATGTTTATATGAGCTGATTAGTCGCACTGGGAGCTTTTTGGAGCTGATTTTAACTGTTGATAGAAGTTTGGTTTTAAATGCCTCACTGGCTCATTTTTCTTTAGTGCAATGATTTGTAGTGTAGATATTTTTCTTTGGCAGCTAATCTTTAGAAGTGTCTTTACTCCACAGCTGAAGTAAATGACAGTCTTAAATCATTCCAAAACCAAATCACTTCTACATAATTGCAGCATCATAAAGCATTTTATCTCCTGTTTTTTTTCTCTGCCTCTCTTTTGGGCTTTCTTCTAAGTGAAGGCCATTTTCTAAAGTAGCATCTGAAGTGAGTGATCTAGGGATCACAGCAAAGCTGATGAATATTGTACACTGTTGTAAATGTGTTTTTGCGTAGCTTGTTTCGATATACAAAATGTGCTAAACACACTGTTTACATTATATATTCTGGATTTAGTTAACAAGAAAACATCTTGTTTACTGAAAACCTACACCAGAGTATGGAGACTATCATCATCCTTTGCCTTTTGCTTTTTTGTTTTGGCCTCTGTTGCCTGAAGAAAGAGACCTTATTGCTAAAATCTGATCTGAATAGATGATGAACTGAAGTAATTCAGTAGATGAGATGAAGTTACCTGATATACATGAAGTAGAAGCTGCACCGACTTGTCAGCCTGCACCTTGCCACCCTTTCTGCTACATTTGCAACATGGGGACCATTTCTAGGTATTTTTTTCCTGTCTTTAATGCGTTTTTTTTTTTTTTTTTTTAAATATATATATATATATTTTGAGGTTACTCTGACTTAAAATGTGAATGTTACACTCAATTTTAATTATTCTGTCAAACCAAAAAAATCTCTGCAATGGCTTTGGCAGTTGTAAACCAAAACATATTTTGTATGTTAATCCTATGTCAAATTTATTTGTAGCCAAACATTTCTCATGCTGGTAGATTGTGTGGAGTCATATGCCAGCTTTGCGTGTTTGTGTGTTCCAACATGTTTAAAAGCCAAGAAAAGGATGATGCTGTACACATAGGGTTGTGTAATGAAGAAACAGCTGCTTGTTTTTCCTTTTTTATATAAATATATAATGTTACATGTTTTAGGTTAATATTTATCTTGCTTTTTAAAATCAAGCTTTCACATTTTGCTTTTCCTCAACATTGCACCTATCTTGAGCCAGTCTAATGGTTGTAAACTGGACACTGTTACAGGTACTTTTGTAACCTACATAAAGTTGTGATTTCATAAGTTAAAGCATTGATATGAATGCTGCACTATAATCTTAGAAACATCTGAAAAGCTGTTGTGATATTGAGGGAATGGGAATTGTTAGCAGAAATGATGCAATAAAGTGTCGATACTTCTCTTTTTACAGGTCTGAGCTCATGGATCAGCAAGTACAGTAATACGTTTCACTGATGGACAGGGGTGTGCAAACAAACTGGTAACATTAAATAGTCAGCAAATTAATTTTATTAATGTTAAAAAAGAACATTTGGAATAACAAAAAACAGCACCTATAAAACAGTTGGTATTTAAAAAAAATATACTAAACAACCATGGTTTAAGCCCAGACTTCTCACAGATACATCAGACTCAGAGGCTGCTTAGGAGTGACAACAGATCCCAAAGGATGCAGAGTCCATGTGCAGAGAAATCAGTTCCAGCCTGTGAGGTGGACAATACAGTTCTGATGTATCCACACAGAGTCATGATGGTGGAGACAGTTGGTCTAATTTTCTTGCACAGAGCTGACAGAGTCAATCGTCCCAGATGGAAGAGAGCCAGGACGATCAGTAAAACACATAACAGATATCTCCAGAGTACAGGCACCATATGAAATACTGATGAAAGCCACTTCATTGATCTCCCTCCTCTGCAGCAGCAGTGTGTTGAAAGCCAGGAGAAGCAGCTTTGGCGTCTGTGTTTGTCCAGTTCCTCATGTGAGAAAAGTAGCCTTACCAGCACCAGCCTGAGAAATGCATTCAGCCTCACCATGGCTGAGAGGTAAAAGGCTAAAGTGTTAGTGACAGCAAGTGCACTTTTAAGAAGGATCTCATTGCACTGGGTAACCACAACAATTGCTTCACATGCAGCTGCAGAGTAATAACTGAGAAGGGCCACGGCTCTTAAAAATGACAGAATCCATTCTCCAGCAACAGGGCGCATTGAGGGCAGCGTTTCCTCAGACTGGAATATTTCAGGTGGCACAAGTCCTTCACCAGCACATACAATCCAACGCCTCCCAGCAGCTTTAATCACAGTGTTTGATTGTGAATAACCATTAACAGGTGTGACTTGGAGCCAGTTAGGCTCAATATGACTGATTCTGGATGGCAGTTTGTGACATTTATTGCAGCATGGACCTCATTCACGACAAAACAGGTGTAGTGAATAAAATTAACAATGACTCTGTTGTGTTAAAGGATAAGAGTCCAGTGAGTATGTCTTACTCATTCTGCCTGGTGGCCACATTTTCCAACGCTGGCTCTGTTAAGGCAATCTTCTCAACCAGTTGTGTAATCTCTGTCTATTTTCACAGAAACCCTTAGGGATATCTTCATATTACTGGTGGGTGTGTGAACCAGTTACATATTTCCTTTCAAATATATATAAAATAATGTCTTTTGTGCGTTTTATTTCACCTGTTTTTTTGTTTCATTTCTTTGTTGTTTTTTTTTTTTGACAGGATGAAATTCAGATTTAAGGTGGAATTTGCTCTTATGATCATTTTAAGACATACTTAAAAACATTATTTTCTGTCTAAGCTGAAGTTGTCAGAGATCTTAGTGTAAACCCTACAACTAAACACATTGGGATTCTAAAATGTCTACACTAGATTTATGCAATTAATAATTTATGTCAGATTGTTTTGTTTTGTCCTGTTTAAATGTTGCGTAATTTCCATAAATGCATTTCTTAAAACACACTTAATTTGACTGGCACTGTTGGTTACATAGGACAGTTCTGCACAATATTTCTAATTTGTTAATCTGTTTATAGTTGTATATGTTAAACATCTGGGCTGTAATGGTTTAGACAAAGTGGAAACAAAATCTGGCAAAAGCCTTGACACATCTTGCACTGAGTTTTGCTGACATGGGAAACTCAGAGCAAACAGCCAAGTATAAAATATCCTCTTTGCATTCTGTCAGCTCAGAATGACAAACGAAGCAGAGTCCTAATTAAAGTCATGTTTATGTTTTTGAGAAAGTCAGAAGCTGTAAGTCATAATTCCTCTGCTGTCCTGTCCACTGTCCCCAAATTATGCCACGAACGATTAGCACCAGCACGCCTTTCCTGCAGCCTGTCCACATTTCCTGAGGATTAGATGGTGTCTCATATTTTCCTAGATAGATCACTTCATTCGTGAATGTGACATAATGCAACATATGAACATCTGGATGTAGTTAACTATGCTCTGCATATCTTTTTTCTTTTTTTCCATCACAGGCAGTGACTGTACTTGTTGCAAAGCACTGTCCACTGTGTGAACTCAGTGAACACAGTGGCAGAGAATAAAAATAGAGCACTCAGTCAGGGCATATTTTCATACATTTGATTTTACTGCATGTGAAGGGCATGGAAGATGAAGTTTGGAAAGGGGGAGTACTGGCTGTTGAGATTTAGAGATGAAAAGCAGCTTCACTTTCAAGGGTCACCTGTCAATGTTTTTGCAGGCTGTTGGAAAGTTTGTTGAATAATGTTTCATAATTGTAATGAAAAATGTATCTTCACCCGATCTCATTCTTTTATGTTAACTTTCTGTTAAAAAGACAGATACAGGTGTCCACACACCACTATATAATGGTGAAGGTATACATTGTGCTGTCTGAATGATATACTATAATTTTCCTTATATGATACCATTTCCAAATGCTACAGATGGGTTTGCAATCTGCTCCACATTCTGCTGAGATTCATTTGATTACCATCAAAGAACAGCCATACATTGACATTACATTTAATCTACACTGAACTTTATATAACCCATACACATCATGCTTTCATCATCTCATCATCTGTGCTTTCAGTATTGTATGCTAAAAACTGTTTACTTTTGAAGTTAGTAAGACTGCAAACTAAGGTGTGTCCATTGACATTTACTGTAGCCTGCATAGGGAGGGATATTACAGTTGAGTGGCTGTGCTTAAACCTTTCATTACATTCAGTGGTGCAAAAACCACCAGCACTGGTCTACAGAGATGTGGAAAAAAGTGACATATATAAGAAAATGGTACAAGCCTGAGTGTTTGACCACTGCAGTGAGGGTCCAGTGGCTCTCTTATGCTGTGGGGGCACTTTGCTGACATAGTTTGATTGTGCTTGTCCTCCAGAGGAAAGGGACACTTCAAATGAATACACAATTGTTCTGAATGATTAATTTTACCCTGAAACATTCCTGTCCTTGTGGGACTGGTCTTCAGTGTGACACAGCTTCAATCCACACAGCACAAGGGCTCACTGAAGATTTAATGAGTAGGAAAATAATGCTGGCCTTCACAGTCTCCAGATCTCAACCCAGTTGAACACTTTTGGGAGATTTTCTAATGATGTGTTAGACAGTGTTCTCTATTACCAACATTAAAAAATCAGATGAGGGAATATCTTTTGGAAGACGGGTGATCGTTCCTCCAGTAAAATTCACAGACTGCAGAATAAAAGCCAAAACACTTCGGTCCTGACCTGTTTTCTTCAATTTTGCAACCCATCCTAATGTCAAAATGACTATTTACAGAAAAGCCATGCACAAAGCGGTTCCCTGATTCTGACTTTATTTTTTAATTTTGATTTTTTTCTTACAAAATCATGATAAAGCATGTATGCAACAAAGACAACTGCAGTCATGATGGTTGCATCAGTTTTAGTAATTGTATTTTAGTGTCCCAATTTGTTTTCCTGATGTGCAAATAAAGTAAGCTAAAACTGACTCATCTTAGACTGCTAACATATAGCAAACATTTCAAGGGCACAAGTTGCACAATATTATTTCATATTCTGCATTATTGTTACACATTACATTACATGTACATTACAAAGACATTTGCTGGATGTGTGCTTGTCAGCAATAACTGTTTTTGTAACCAAAAAAGTAGCACTTAGAAAATGTAGTCAACTATTTAGCAATTAAAATACAAATAGAGAATGTATTTATGTTGCATAAAACAATGTAGACATGTAAAAAACACATAAAATGGTTTTCAACACTATGGCATGCAATTGATCAACATTCATGAGTACAAAAACAGGGATCTCACACCTCAAAATCATAGTTTTTGCTGTGTTCAGGACATATGAAATGTGCATTTTTTTATTATTATTATTTCTTAACAGGATAGATAGAAACCTTCAGCATTAGAATAATTTTTGATCATTTTCTCATGGTGATAACTATCCTCTATGATGGGTGCCTTAAACAGATCCAAGTCGCTGTTCCTCTACGTGGTCAGGATTCATTCAGGTTTTATCCAGACTTGTGTGGTCATGAGGAGGACAGTGGGGCCTGAAGCAGCTCCAGGATAATGAAGAAATCTGTTTTTGTACTGGCCTACATGACCACATCTATAGGGAATGTCTGTGAAATTCAAGCATCAGAGCAATTGCACTGTTGGGCTAGATGCATACAAAAGTCAATGTAGACAAATAGCTGAAAATCAGGTCCTCGCTGTTCCACTTCACCATTTAGTCAGGCTACAGCCCACTGTGGACGAGGCACTCACATGTCCTCGCTTGTAAGTTCAATCAAGGATGGTCATGCGCTGATTGCTGTTTTAACCTTTCTCAACCCTGCATGGTTCTCTCCCGTCTGCTGACAGATTTCTACTGGCCAGGACGAGGCGGTGGGCGCGCAGGGGGAGGGGCTCGTCCGGGAGGGGGTCCCTGGGGTGGAGGGGGCAAGGGGCTGGTCGGAGAAGCTGGGGGCAGTGGGGTTGTGGGTGGCGCAGGTATAAGCAGGTTGGTCGGCGGAAGAGCACGAGTGGGAGGTGGG
>JAPQRP010000030.1:23857249-23872655 GCA_037367295.1 Apogon hyalosoma
AAGA
Source organism: Apogon hyalosoma (assembly GCA_037367295.1). Lineage (NCBI taxonomy): Eukaryota > Metazoa > Chordata > Actinopteri > Kurtiformes > Apogonidae > Apogon > Apogon hyalosoma. Next base: position 23,857,254 of record JAPQRP010000030.1, read on the forward strand.
GAAGAGAAGAGAAGAGAAGAGAAGAGAAGAGAAGAGAAGAGAAGAGAAGAGAAGAGAAGAGAAGAGAAGAGGACTAACACACTCATAAATACTGTATTCTTTTCCCTTGAACAGATAGTTACACAATATATGAAGCAACATAGTTCTTAGAAATGAACCGAAATCTGCAACACTGTTTTGCTCTTACAGTAGTTTTTAATCAGAGCACACACCGTTGTTCTACTTTATTGTTTTGCTCTTGTTGCCCTTGGCCATTTCAAGCCACATGTATTTCACCACAAGAGCTGTCATATGTGGCTTTTTTAACCAGTGTAATAAAGACAGCTTCATCTACATTAAATGCACTCTGCAAATTAAGTGATCCTGATTCTTATTTGAGAATTTCTTCCATGCTTCTCTAAATCCTGGAACACAATATGATTCCCCATGGTAACACAGTGTCGCTTTCCGAAACATAGCTGCACAGACCTCATTTGCAACCAAATGGACATGAACAGAAAACTAAAAGAAGGCAAAGCCATGTTGTAAAAGTTGACATCTTTCTTTGGCAATTCTCAATGTTCCCCTTTCCAGCAGTGGAAACTTTGGAGTGAATTTAGAAGAGACACCACGCTCTTCATATGAAAAGAGAAATACAGATTTTGACAGCAAGTGGCCAGTAACAAGCATTTGCTGCAATGTTGTGATGCTGGCAGTTTACCCGTTGTGTAAATAATGGCACAGGCTTGTTTTTCCAAACGCATTTCCTCTGTCCACTGTATCCTGAGCAGATGGCTGTCATAAAAAAAAAGTCAAAGTTATCTTGCTTCTACCATCTCTCAGAGTTAAAATGACAGCAACCCAAAATATTTAACCTACATGAGCTTTTGTTTCCACATCAAAAACTGGAAATTTAAATTATTCACTCCCATTACCAAAGGGATAACATGCTAAGTTTTACCAACACATCTTCCAATAAATACACCAATGTCATACTGAGAGGTGCTTCAGAGGTCACCTGTTGTGACCCTTGGAAAGACAAATTATTTCAACAGCAGCATAATTACTTAAACACACATTTACCCAGTGGCCTTGACCTCTTCTGGTCCTGGACTAAGTTCAACTGCAGGGATCCAGAAGGGTAATATACCCTTATTGACCCTAACTGTCTCACCAGGGGAATGTTGTTTAGCTTAATAAGATGCCTTCAAGGGCGTTAGCCAGGCAAGACAGACCTGGAAAAGTCATTTCTCTCTGTCATATTGTCCACAAGCAGTATCACTTCATTCCCAAAATATTTGAAGCCATGTACAGTTTAAAAAGAGCAGACCAGTAGCTATCAGTAAAGCAGGAAAGTGCAAGGTTGTTATTACTGCATTAGTGTTTTAGAGAACTCACCACAGTGCAGCAGAGGGGCCAGAACCACCAGAGGAGGGCCAAGATCAGCAGCAGCATCAAGATGAGCAGAGCTATGGCCAGAATGGTCCCATCAGACTGTGACAGAGACAGACACGTCAACACAATCCGTCTGTATATTCAGTTGTAAATCACCTAATGCTTGTGCAGGAAAGAAGCCCTCTTTGTTTTTATCATACATATTCAGGAAAAGTCAGTTTTAGGGTTGCATCTGTCATTTATGCATCATGCTTGTATTGTTTTGTTATCCGCTGTTTGTTTGCTTGTGTGAGTGTTTCCATGATGATGCCTTATATTGCACTCACGCAGCCCACAGTGGTGATGGTGACCGAACTGGAGATGAAACTGAGCCCTTCATTCATACTGACATAAAGATTTGCTGCCCTGGAAAATGAAAAACACAAACGTTTTAGATATCACTTGATGTGGTGCAGAGCAGAAGGAGTCATGTTTAACCTCATATTTATCTAAAACAATTATTTGACTCACATTCCCTCATCTTGAAGCACTGGTGCTGGACAAAGTAGGTACGTATCTTCCACTATCAAAGGCTTAACCACTAGAGAAGAAAAAACAGCAACTGCATCAGCCAAATATTCCAGTCTGGTCTCATGATAACAGTCAAGAGTATCTAATGACTCTAGGTTTCACCCAAAAATTGTGACCTGAAGTATTTAGAACTTTTTGTCATTATTTGGCCTCAAAGGGATTTGTTATTGCACTGTTTGACGCAACTCAACTATAATTCAATAAGTACTGAAAATGAGGAAATCATGCACATGTTGACAGAAGTTGAATGAGGTAACATGTGACATTGTGACTTCATTGACAAAGTTTCTCAGAACTTTTGCTTCTTTAAAACAAGTGCTTTTTGTTGTTTTGTGCCTCAAGACATCTGTATCTCTCTCAGAAAACCAACACAAACCATTCAACCACAGCTTTTATTTTTGAGGCAAATGTAGGTCTTTTTCTAGTCCAGCTGGCTTTTAGGAAAGCGGCTCCAACAAGCATCGTCGCCCAAGCCGGTCTATTTATTCTGGCAGTGGAAGAGCATACCCCAGGACTGAGGAAATCAACACAGGAGCCGCATGGGTCGCGGCTGCTCCTCTTGAAAAATGCTGTGTAGGATGAAGGCGAGGGGGGAGATTGACGCTGACAAATACAGCACACGCCAACACAAACCAAATTCGCCCGCCCCCCTCCCTCTTGCACTCAGAAAGGACCTTCTATTATTAAAGCATATCACTGAAAGTCTTCTGCAGCAAAAACATGAACAAAAAAGTCCAGCAAACAACAGCTGAAACCTGCTTCACTAAAGTCATCACGTCTCCTATACTTAAATCCCTTGAGTATAAAATTCCTGGCAAACATCCCAAGTTCATGTCAGGATATTTTATTGGAGTGTTTATTCCCAAAGCGTAGACAGAGGTCATGTTTTACTGTGGGGTGCAGATAAGATACCCCCAGGTTCAACTTTAACCGGTAAATTATGCAGAAATATATCTTAAGATGATGACAGATGCAGTCTATTCTCTAAACAGGTCAATATGTAATAGATTCAGGGGAATTAACAGCATAAATCATTCGTTTTAGCTTATTATACTTACAAAATGTTGTAAATAAGGTTTTCTTCTGGGTTTAACCATTAGTTGCAACATCTGTCAATTAAACAATGGATAGTCAAGGATAAAACCTGCCAAGTTCCAATGTGCTTGACTGTATTTGCTGCTACTTTTTCCAAAAGATTTATCCTCAGACATTCATTCATCTGCTCAACACATGTAGTTACATATCACTGCTTTCCTTTTTACCATTTCACTATATTTGCACAAAAAAAAATCCAGAAGGCTGCAGCAGAGAAGACAAAGGAAATTAAGATGTATCACATGAGATGTGGTTTTCCTTATCCAGTTGCATACAGTACGTATCTGCCGGCAAACTAAGTGTGGCCTAATTATTTTTTGTTTAGAGTTCAACCCTGTTGTGCGGTAAATAAGTTCCAGAGGATTGCATGTAAACAATTTAAAGAGTTGATGATCTGGAGAAGGAGAAGACAAGTATAATGGAATTGACATCAGGAGATAATTTTACTCAAATGGTTTCCATGTCCGCAGGAAGTTGTATAACGCACGACCAATTATGATTCTGAGAAATTGTTAACATTTGATTAATACCGAGTGGACTTGATTGAATAATTCAAAGATTGCTCTGTTGACAACATTACCAACATACCCGGCATTAGAGTAAATAAAGCATTTTCTCTAAGAAGGTTGGTGCCAAACACATACAATAGTGGCTACATTGATGTGAACACTCAAAACAAACCACTTATCAACATACAAAAAGACAGATCACACAAGGAGAAGAAGATGACGATGACTGTGCAATATTAGTATATCCTCCTGAGACCCAACAATGTATTTTTGTCCTCTGTAGGGGACAAGAGATTCACAGGTTTACTACAAAAAAAAAAAAAAAAAAAGAACACTGTCCACTGCAAAGGATATTCCATAAAAAAAACAAAATAATAACAAATTTATTTGAAAAAAATGGTTGTATCACGGTGTTTCCAATCAGGGCAATTATTTAAAGTAAAAAAAAGCCAAGACTTTTATTGTCTTGGGTTTCAGAGGATATGATAGATACTCTAATAGGACTGAAGATAAACATCACATTTACAGGCATTCTCATTTACAGGCATTTTGTTTGGGCTTCAGTGCTGGATAATATCCTGCTTTGTAATTATACCAGCACCTCCTCCAGCTTCTGTGGCGTGCATAGTGCATCGGAAGTGGTTTTAACAAGTCTTACAGTAAGACACTATAAAGACCGCAGGGAAACTGAATGTATCCTGAAGGGTTTTTCCTCCTCCTGCCTCGTGTGTGGTATACTACTTCTCCTTTATCTCTCTTTTTTGATCTTTTTTTTTTTTACTGTGTTCTTTGAAATTAAGCAAATGTTACCAGTAACACCAGCTTGTTCCATCAAACATGCTTCCAGCTATGTGGCTGACTTGGTGTTCAACTCAGTCAGGTGTAATTTAGACTAATTTCACAGTTTGCTCGCTCATCTGTTTATCCCAGCAGTTTCTATTGCAAATTAGCAGACCAATCTGCTTTGAAGCTTAGACTAAAGCGTTCAATAAATTCAGGGCTTGCGGTGATCGACTTCAGCTATGTTTAGATTTACTCACTCTTAGTCAGGGTCTCGTTGATGCGGAAGCTGCACAAGACTTTATCAACATTGCGGGCATGAAGGAATCCATTTCCCCTCACCACCACCTGGAAGGACTCTATATGAGGAGAAAAGAAACACAATGTCATCTCAAGAGATTAATATAACCTTTAAATTAGGTTGATTTGTCATTAAAAAGTAAATACATCACCACAGCTCTTTTCTGTGACCACTTTGGGTTGTCAGTATAGATTTTTGTTTACAGAAGGACTTAAAGTAGTTTGTGGATATGATGTTCTGACGTTCTACTGCATCTAATGCTCATTTCACAGCTCTTCACCATTATAAACTAGAACCATACATAAAACAATGCCTTATGAGTCATTAGTACAAATACTAGGTACCTATATTTGCACCAAAATGATGGAACTATTGTTGGCAAAGCATCATTTTCCCATTATTTAGGAAATGCAATGGATCAGGGTTATTATAGTTAATGAAAACCTAGATTAAAGCTAAAATTAGCAGTGAAAAAACCTAATAGTTTCAAAACCTTGAAAACAACATAAAAACTGCAATGAATGATGCAACTACTATAAAACAACAGAGCTGCGGGTAAAATCAGCTTCATTCTGTTTTTTTTTTTTCTCGATGTGAACTGTTGTTCTTACATCACTTGTTCTAATGATTCAGAAAAGGCCAGCTGCATTTTCACTATTTAACTATTTTTAAGTCATGTTTGATGTCATCATTCTGCTTTCATAAATCAAACTTTCCTCATAACACTAAAACTAAATTAAAACTAGTCAATTCCTCAAAGTCAAACTACTTACATACTCGAAAGCTAACTAAAACTAAAACAGCAGATGTTTTAATCTTACCTCCTGCACAGATACTGGAGGGCTCTGCAGCAAGGATTTCGATACAGGACTTCTTCAGGATCTGGGCAGATGAAAACAAAAGCATCATTGTTTGAATTTGTCTCAGGAGATGACTCAGTTCTGTTCATCCTCACAGTAACTTCTTTATTTAATCCATTTTCCCTGCATGAATGGCCAGTTTCATGCATAGTAATGACTTTATACAATCATTCTGTAACCTGGTTCCCCCTCAAGGTGCTGTTAAGTTTGTGTTTTTCAGGTGTACTGTATCTATACCAGCTGCACACCAGGCACATAGCTGCTGTTATCCTCAGGAAGAAGAAAAAAGCTGATTTACAACCCACTGTCCAGCTCACATGAGTAAAAAAGCAACAGCTTTCATTTTGCTGTTAACTGGCTCCAGATGACAGTGAGACAGACAGATGACTGACTGACCTTAACCTCTGCCCAACATAGCCTTCTATCAGAGTGTCAATAGTCATGACAAACTTGATTTTAATGATTTGAGTTTGAAGATACCCAAATAGAAGTCAACCCCATGTTAAGAGATACAGCACATACTTTGATGGTGTTTGGCCAGACATCAGCCGCACTGATCAAAAACAGTAAAGTCACAGTCGCAGCAGGTTTTCCTGGAATTCTGTCTCCATGGATGGAAAAGTTTATCGTGCCTTAAACCACTTTGTCTTGTTTCCTGTGTGCTATTTGATCATTGTGTTGATGGATTAAAGAAGAAGTAACCGAGATGGGATAGATTTCATGAATTCCATTTCTACAAGATGATTTCCTTTGGGAAACTGAACTGAACATTACAAAAGTTAAAGGTCACTTGCTGTGTATTGTGATTGTATTCAAAATAAATGCACTCCCAACAGTGTGTGCATGATTAAATACTTACAGAATCAATAACACTTTGCAATGCCTCAAATCCATCATTGACAGGGAAGACGTGGTCCTTACTGTCTGCGATCTTTGCCAGCTGAGGAACACAAAAGGTGCAACACGGGGTAATGTAATCAGTTACAACTGCGCAACCGGAGAATCAACCCAATCTACTTGGTCACCTTCTCCTCACATTTCTGGCTTGTAATTACCTAAACCTGTGGTCAATTTTGTTCAGAAACTAGTTACATGTACCAACATTACATAATTATACAAGATAAATGTTGTGCAATATAGTGGTTGAGAAAAAATATGTCATTAAACTGCAGTTACTCATCAAAATGTTGCAGATTACAAAGGTTGCTTCATCCAAATGCCTTGATTTAGGTGAGAACATATGCAGAATGTAACATCGTTCCATTGCTTTGCATTATTTTGTCATGCAGGAGTGCCTTCTTGTGACAGATATCCATACAGCCTAGGTCAACATTTGCAAACACCATCACCATCATCAAGTGTCCAGTGTAAAGCATTTGTTAGAAAATTAATCATGAAGTAATCAGTTGTAATATGTACTTGTTTGGATGAAGTAATTAACCCATAAAGACCCAGCATCATTTTTGTGGAAGTTCCCAAATTAATATTTCTCTATATTCAACCTTTCGTGAATGATTTATCATCATTTATTATAATATCATCCTGTGTATTTGCTTTTTTTTTTTTTGTGCAAATCATGTATTTTCCTGTATTTACTTTCCTGATCATGTAGATGTTCATAAAAGCTCAGATTAAAGTTGAGGGTTATTATGTTAAAAAAAAAAACAAAGAAAACTGAAAAAATTTGACTTTTTAAGCAAAGATTTAAATAACTGAACACACAAATAAGCATTTTCATCTACTGTCATTTATCAAACCCCATGGGTGTTACTGGTGAATCAACGTTGTAGAAGATGACGGTGTTTCTACGTTCACTACAGAGCTTCTGAACGTCCAAATGGGTCATATCTGATGATCATGAAAAGATGACAAACTGCATCCTACACTAATTATTTCAACATATTGACAGGAATAGTGGATCAACAGGTATTAAACTGTTTAGATCAGTAGATGATTTGGGTCACCAGTTGCTGTTTGGGTCTTTATGGGTTAAAATAGTTACAGCACTTATATTTAGCAACACAGCATTTTAAAAGCAACTCTGGACACTGCCTGTGCTATGAACATATTGTAGATTTAGGGGTTAAACAAATAGTTTTGACTGATAAGGGATCAGTAGCACAATTGTTTTATTTGCTGAAACATAAAATATTGGTTTTAATGTTTTCAAAATATTGCTTACAAAACTTTTTATTTCTAATCTTAGTATTCATCATGGGATGCTGAAGCTTAAACTCTGTGAAAAACACACCTGTGTTTCATTGAAGTCCTTCACCCCCACGCAGTAAACTGAGGCACCCAGACTCCGGGAGCGGTTGGCCTGTCAGGTATGCACAGATTCACAGCAAAAACAGGAAGAAGTTCAACACCTGGGATCAATTACACCTCTGCTTTTCACAGCACCATCCAAAACACAGTCAAAAAAGATTTTATTTTTCTGGGTTCTAACAAGGTTTTACAAGAAGATGGGCAACACCATGTTCATGCTGAAGAAAATTATGTTAAACAAAACAATAGGAATGTCAGGCAGATGCATGAATGCAAAGCAGAACACTAAAACACTTGTTTTTTAATGTCATAGTAATCAAGTTAATGGAAACAGATCCTAGTGCTAATGCCAAATGACAGCTGCCAAAAGGTAAGGTGTTAAACTACTGGAGACGTCAGTCACATTTCATCCCAGGCGTCAACATGTGTCTGAGGCCATTCGAAGCTAATGAAAGAGTCTCGGCCTCTCACACACCCTCACCTACTGAGGAACGAATAAATCACCGAGGCCTATTGAAGTAGGATGTATAATCCCTGACCCCATTTTCTCACTAAAAGAAGGGTTGATATATTGGGTGGCAGTGTTTGATCTGGTCTATCACGTGTGCAACCACATATTTCATCTGGTTATAATTTGTGTAACCCATTTAACCTCCTCCTCACGCTCACTCACCTCTCTCTCAGCGTAGTAAAATAGATCCTCGTGCAGCTCTCCATCTGTGAGCGCTATGATGACACTGGCAGTGCGATAACCTGCAAATTGAACACGTTTGGTCACACCTGGTACAGATTTCACAGTAGTAATAACAGCATTACAATTGTGGAGTTAGAGGATACAAGATCTAATATGCTTCAATGGTAAATTATTGGGTAATTTAGCTGTCTCAAAAATAATTACAGGTGAAAGAGGCTAGAAATCCAAAATGCCACTCAATGCAAATAACCACCTACAAGAGACAGATTTATTCCTTTTTTATTCTGGCAACAAATAACTGATAAAATAAAAGAATGAACCACACACCTTCAGTGTTTCCGTAGTATATCTGCTCACTGGCCTGCAAAAAAAGCACTATAGTAAGACAAAGAACTGACTATGACAGGGTTTATTTTTGCAAGGATTTATTTGGCAGAAGATAAGGGTAATGTAATGAGGTGAGTGTTTTAAATATTAGCCATTGTCATATTTTATAAGATGGAAACTCATGGGGAAACTGTGAGTATTTAGAAGGAGTGATATGTCAAAAGAAAAGAGGTGATGTGACATGAAGAAGAATGCTGTGTCGCTAAAGCGTTTACAAAATGGATCTGGAAGAACACCCTGTGCCTCAGTTACTCATGATCCAGATTACATTTAGTACTAGGTAAATCACAAACATAAATCTAGTGTTTTAGTAGCGTGCATCTAATAAATTAGCCTGTTCCTACTGTGAAGACAATAAGCGTTAAAGACACCAGAGAAATACTGCAGATGCCATTCGGTGTCACGCAGGATACTCACCCGCAGGATGCCCTCATGCATGAAGGTGTCTCCTCCTGGATGAACCATCTGCAGCTCCTCCAGGCCTTTGCGAATACGTTCCCTAAACAGACACACAAAAGATGTCATGGCCTGCAGTGCTGAGAATTCAGTCTAATTGAAAGTGTTATTTTGTCATGTTAATTTGTGGACACACTTTTGACCAAAAACAGACTCTACAAGGCGTGGTAACAGAATAATACATTCCATGAGGCCAATTTTACAGCAAATAGCAATGTGTAACAGATGAATGAGATAAAACAATATTGGTTAGTATTGGCTCAAAAAACTGTCACGGAGATCGACAGGAAATGAGCCCTTTTGAGGAATAAGATATGAAGGAAGCAGTGAAACAATGAAAAGATTTTGTGGCTGTCAAAACACTCTGCTGAGGAAAGATTAGACATCCTATGCAGTCTGCAATGTGTCAAAACCACATGATGAAATATTAGTTGTACAACGCAACAGATAGATCACAGAGAGGAAAAGTATCTGTCTGGATTTTCTTCTTGGTTATAAAATTCAGATGGATCACAACTGTGTGTGACCTGTGTCCAAATCTGGTATTACATTCACTGCTTTCAGCTGGATGACAGAAAGGCAGAGGATTAAAAGCTGGTTTGAGGGGATATGCACCCACCTGTCTTCTGTCAGGCTCATTAAGATCCTTCCCTCAGTGGAGAACACAATGAAGGACATCCGCAACTGTGGGCTGATGCAAGAAAAAAAACACTCCAGTGGATCAGTAATCACTTCATTTCACCTCAACATCTTTACATTTACGTGCAATCTCTGTAATTCATTTTTGCCCCATGAAATGCTTTTTTACCTTATGAATTTATGAGCTAGATGTTCAACAAAGTTGTAGATTTCAGTCCAGTGATTCTGCACACTCCCCGATCTGCAAAAAGAAAGATGAATGTCATGTCATGTCTGTTTTTTCAACAATCCATTGCATCCAAACCTGATGAACTCATCTGTGTGTTACTGCTTGTAGTACCTTAAAGTAAAATCTCTTCTCCCGGAAAACATTGGTTTATGCTGACAAGTAGCAATGATGTCACACTCCACATTTCTGTTTACAACTTTAAATGCAAACATATTTCTGTACTGAAGTCAGATTAATGAATTCATGAAAGAAACTGATCACTATTTGACTTTTTTTCAAGGCCTTTCATAGCACTATAAAAGGGCTACACTGTGTGGATGAATCAGGTACAGTAAAGGATAGATATGAAGTCAGACCATCTCAGTATCCACTCTACAAGCCAGAAAACTGATTTCTGGAAATCTGAGAAACCTCCAGTGTTTTATATATGGCCGAAGTAGAGAATTTGCCAACCTGAGTTAGTTGTTAATAGTTTAACCTGTTAAATGTGCCACAGAGTCATATGTCAACTCCTTGTAACATGTTAAATTACAATCTTCTGTCTTGTGTTGTTTTCCTTTCATTTCTGGTTGCTGTATTTACATACCGTACAATAAACTGATGAAAAAGGAAAAAAGTAACTAATCACAACTAGGCCAGTATAGAGGTCTCTGGTTTTATTCCTTGCTTTTATCCACATGTTTTATTAGAGTATAGAGCATCAGCCAAAAAACCTTCTGTATTCTGAAAGATAAAGATTTATGAGAACCATCTTGCATGTATTTTGATTGTTTCTTTTATTACTGCTGATGCTTATCCAAATATCCGTATTTCTACTTTGCTTTTATAACCCTACAAGTCCCTTCAACATTTCTCGAAACACCTATTTTTCCATTGTTACCATGACACACGTCCCAGCACAAACAGCGCAGCCAACTGTCTAAAGACAGTGGAACATCTGGAGCTAATGGAGCAAAGGCAGTGCAGAGAAGAGAAGAGAAGAGAGACTAGAGACCAGGCAGATGCTGCAAGAGGACAGTGAGGGCAGGTGGAGGACATCAGCACTGATGTCACAAGATACATTCCCGTAAAAGAAGACGACAATAAAAGAACCAGCTAATGAATTGAATTGATGTCGCCAATAAATGCTGTCAGGTCAAGCATTTAATATAAATCTGTGCCGTAAAACATGGCTGCCTTTAACAATTACTCTCTATTACACACAACTGCCTAATTTCCCTTCAGCAGTTTGCCTGGAGTTGGCACTGACATGCACTGTAGGAAAACTGGAAAATCCATCACCATCTCTGGAGGGAGAGACTCAGTTTCAGTGACGTTACAGAGGAGAGATGGCAGAGTCTAATCCTTCTACTCAATCTTTAAGATAAGAACCACAATGAGTTCAATAGGTTGGATAAATATATTTGCTGTTGCCTTAGTTGGATCAGGATTGCAGGAAAAGTAATAGAAAACATTACTTTAAGCCAGGTTTGGAAAAGACAAACGATATATTATAGTGCTCTGAAAAGTCCAAATTCAACATTTTTTTAAAAATCTTTGAATACATTGCAATAGAGACCACACTTGCAATAATTCTGAGAAAATAAAAGCAAACTGAGGTAAAAGAAAAAATCTATGATCTAAATGTTTATCATGGCAGCCATTTGTCAGTGTCAAATCAATTGAGAGCATATTAAGCTAAACTAGATGGAGCTTTCCCATTAGTGTGTGTTTAGGCAATTTAGGTTTTGTAAAACTCATCAGGTAAACACGCCAGTCTTTCTGAAAGCCTGAAAGTCTGTTTTCACTTTACTGATGAGACTGCTCACTTTCTGTTTTGCCAAACTTGCAGAACAAGACAAATAAAGATTAACTTAAAAATGCATCAAGTTTAGAAATGCTGATAATAAGAAATCAGTGACAACCACATCATACACTCGCTCAAAATGTCATTAATTTCATTAACTGTTTCTTTGAACATTTGCTTATGTGGCAAAACTGAAATAAAACAGACAGAGATCACATGAACCAAGTTGAATAAACATGGAAGCTGTTTCCAAATCAGTTCCAGTCAATGCTAGTGACTTGGCATTTCAGGAAGAGCCAATATCCTGTGCACAGATACACAGTATTAAGAGTTTAAGAGGAAAACAGAGGATGTAATGGTGCTAAAATGTATGCACTCATGACAGTAAACTTAAATGCACTTTGTGATGCATCGTAGGGTAGGAAATTGCCCACCAGCAGTGTGTAAATATCAGACACAAAGTGTTTACAGGCTGCAGCTGACTGATAAATGAGGCAACCCCCAAAACACCATTAATGTTTACCATCTGCAGACATAACACTATACCATGAGGAAATGAAACATCTATAGCTACTATTCATCCAAGTTTTCAGTACGTGACATGACACTAGGGGGCGTTGTAATAAAAACAGGTATGATGATATTTAGAAAACATTTGAGACCTTTGTCAGGAAAAATAGTCCCTATAGATTAAAGTATGTCTCCTTTGTCATTCTTTTCTTGCTATATGTATTTAATGCAATCTGCATAATTTTCATTCACAATGCATGATCACCAAATAATAATGAAATCATCAAATAACATATTCCTCTCATTCGAACAAGTACAATAACCAATGCATATACAGTAAGCCTCATTATGCATGACTTTCACTCATGAACTGGCCCGTTCCTTGCCTCTGAAAGTAACTGTGCGTGCCAGGTAACTCACTTGTCCAAAACAAAGTAGAGATCAAATCCTCCAAAGCATGAGGAAGACCCAGCCTGCCGTCGGTCCTGGTTTGGTCCTGCATTCCCAGCAGTAAAAACAACCAGCACAGCACCAAATACCACAGCAATCCAGAAGTTCCGACTCCAGCAAGAATGCATTATTCCAACAGATGAAAAGATAAATAACACCACACTTCAAAAGCAGCTTATCCAGATTCGTCTTTAAAAAAAAATAAAAATAAAAAAAAAAATTACAGGTCCTTTAGTATTAGTTATAATCCAAAGGAGACAGTGAGTCATTCAGAAATGCAGGGGAGAAGAGGGCATGACTGGTGTGGGTCTGACTCTTGGTGGGACCCTCATCACTTGGTCCAAGAGAGTTTGCACCAAGATGCGAGGAGCTCCACAACCTCCGTTATGACTGATTCTAATTCATCACAAGGCCATGCAATAGACAGATCCTCAGAGCCTGCATGTCTAACTTTGCAAAACTCTTCTTGTGTTTTCAACTCTATCTCTACCTCTCTCTCTCTCTCTTTGGAGAAGGTGTTGAAGACAATGGAAAAACCGTAATCTTTAGGTTTGATTCGCCACCTAGTGGTGACGAGTGGTTGTTATTGAACCACCAGACTATTACTAACATGAACTTAGTGACCGGAGGTGGCAGATACACACATCGTTGACTTAGAAGTCTGCGGGAAAAAGGGTGTAAAAAAAAAAAAAAAAAAAAAAAAAAAAGAAAAAAAAAAGAAAAAAGTAGAATCACTTATTTCTTTACTTATTTTATCACACAAAATAAAAACAAAGACATTTCCATCAGCTTTTTCTGCACAAAGCTAACTGAATCTCAGAAGATATTAATACTGTATAGATATTATTAAACCATTCTAACTCCAAATTAAAGAGCAATTTGCTCACAATGATGGATATTATCTTTGCAACAATATACAAATCAATTTTTAGCATCTAAAGAAATTTCTACTTGTGTTTAGGGGTGAGGTAGATCTAATTCCAGATCTGTGTTTAAAGTAAAACACACAGGATCCCAGGCCCCTTTTAGTGATGCACAGTGGTGGAAAAAGCTATTCAGATAGTCTACTCTTAAAATTTTACACATTCTCAAATATAATGAAACATTTGCAGAAAAATCTGTTTTGTGTTTCAAAAGTTGTGGCTGCATCAGACAAACAAACAAATGCCACCCCCCCACCCCCCATTTACTTTAAGAAAAAAAATTGCATTATCTCACTGTAACATCCAGTTTTGACCTTGACAGAAGGGTACACATGCAGAAGGGAGCAATACTTGGCAGAGTTCAAGGGCTTCAGAGTGATTCCTAATGCATTATAACAAATATGTGGGGTGTCCAAAACTTTTTCCCACCACTGTATGTTCTCAATCAGAATAGACAGGTAGATGGGTGATTTTTTCCCATATAATAACAAAGTACAAATACACAAAGCCATAATACATACAATTTCAAGCAAATATTGAGTTATTTATCAAGCAAACATAAATTTGACACTTATATAGTCAAAGACCTAAACAGCTTCCTGTAACCAAAAATATTTACTGATCTAAAATTTTTAATAACTTTTGGATCACTAATCCTATCCACGCATTTAAATAATTCAGGCAGAACATAGTTTCTCATCCCTTCAGTGCCAGATATGACACATGCAGAGGCTCCATAGTGAATGTAGGAACACAGCATTTTTCTGCAACACTGATTCACCACTAAAAACCACAAAGACAGTGGTTGTAGATGCTAGTTTTCACATTTAATCATTGAGATGATGATTTTGTTGAAATTCTTTGTGATATAACCTTTGAATTAACTGAGTTTTTCTGAACATCAACATGGTCAGCAAATTTAATATATAAATGCCTAATTTACTCCAAAAGTGCAAATATGACAATGGCTATAAATCATTTAGGAGAGGTTAAATGTAGTGAAAACCTGAATATAAAAGTCATCACAAAAAGTTATTGTTCTTTTAGTGTTAGTGCTTCTTATGTATTTGTACAAGTGTGACATTTTCAGAGTCAAGCAAAACATGAACCTAAAGTGTAACACCCACATTTCAGCTATGCACATATTCTCATAAACTCATGTAAACAATCCTGCACACCTGTACTGATCACCCACTGTGAAACATTGATCATAGACCACCCACAATGCAATGTGAGCATGCACAGAGCACACTACAATATCCAACAACAATAGAGTTACAACATATTTACAATATAAAAAGTAGAGTATAACTGTAACCCAGTGTTTTTCAACCTTAGGGTCAGGACCCCACGTGGGGTCGCCTGGAATTCAAATGGGGTCACCTGAAATTTCTAGTAATTGATTAAAAAAAAAAAAACTTACTATTGAAAAATATATGGTGAGTTGAGAGAGACAATCACAATCCATAAAAGACATGACAAACTGTGAAGCTGAAACTGAAGCGCTGTGGTACTGTTTATCTGTCAAATGTTCAAACTGAAGCACTGTGGTACTGTTTATCTGTCAAATG
>JAPQRP010000030.1:23883425-23913954 GCA_037367295.1 Apogon hyalosoma
CCCCCCCCCCCCCCCCCCCCCCCCCCCCCCCCCCCCCCCCCACTAACCTATTAGTACAAAGGAGATGCAGCAGATTCCCCCCATGTCGAAATGCAAGCGGTTAGACTATTACAGTGTTTCTCAACGGGGGCCCGCGTAAACTCCGATGTATAACAGGCACATACTCCACCTCCCCTTGCGGATTAAGGTCCGTCATGTAATAGAGGCATATGTTTATAAATATAAATATGTTTATAGCAATCTATAAATATATTGTGAGACTGACATAAGAAATTATTTTAATTTTAAAGACACACTCAGACACCATCTAATCACTCCCTTTTGAAAATTGTAATATTTGTTAAAACATTTTAAAAAAACACTAAAATGTAAACACTCTGAAGTGCAAGTTTTTGCAAATTCAAGATTAAAATCTGCCAAGTGGCTTTTAGACTAAGGCCATTCAGAACCTTCCTAGTCATGGCAATAATCCCCACCAGCTTTTTGTTAGGAAGAGAGAACGGTAATTTTTCTTGGGTCTTTGCCTGCTGTGAGGTTGTGAGATTGCTGAAATTAGACTTGATTAGTAATAAAAAACAATAGTATAAAAATATATTCTTCTGTTCTAACTCAATAATGGCAGACTTGAAAGTAGGTCAAGCCTTTAATTTTCCACTAACATTTAAAGAAGATGAAGGTAAAACCAAACATAACAAGGATGAAAGAGACAAAATGGAAAAAACTGTAATGGGAGGGGGTCTCAGCTTTTCCTAGAAGTATGGGGTCGGGTCTCCAGGGACAAAATGCTGGGAATCACTTGGTTGTAATGTTCAGTTGTTCCATGGCTCAGACTGATGAATCAGCACTCATCAGTTCCTCTTCTTTATAGGATTTGTCTAGCGTCTGCAGCAGTCCCACTTCAAGTCCAAAACCCAAGACATCCGGTCTGTCTCCAGCTCAGAAGTCCAGTCTTATCACAGCCACACAGCTCCTCAAGACTCACATGCAGCGCTCTGGAACAGTCCTTACCCATAAGCAGGCCCAAGGTCAGTTTACCAACACTCGAAACTCAGGATTCTCTGAAAGACACACTGTTCTCCATATTCGCCTGCAGTTCTCGGTACTTGTGCATACGCAGCTTTCACGTTCACCCCACTTGTTTGTGTAAACTTGATACAATGAGTCATTCACCTCGAGTGACTTTTGTAAAGGCCATGTTAGGTTAGTAGACAGGATGGTATGTGTGATTATGTGAAGATTAAATGATTGTAAATATTTGAGAGATTATCACGTCACGACATCTGATGGGGCAAGATGGAGCGTGACTGTAATGCTCTCCTCTCATCTTCTGTCTCTTCTCTTCCTGCAACTTTTCTTTCTGGCTTTTTTCCAATTCATTCCAGCTCAGTTTGCTGCTTTTATGAAACAAAATGTGCTTGTGAGGAAAAATCTTCCTCCTGGCACCTCTCCTTGTATTTTTGGTAAGTGTCTATCCCTGATCTTCACTCTTTCCTCTGTCTATTTTCACTCTTTTCTTTATTTCCCTTGCCCTAATTTTTTTTTTTTTTTTTACAAGCACTGAAATACTACACTGACTCCTTACTAAGCTCACACTATTGTGCTTTGAAATATACTTGTCTTAAACCATAAAGAGATTTTCTATTGTGGAGCATTTTTCAAACCTAGTATACATTATAAACAATACTAGGTTCCGTCAAAATGAAAAATTGTAAAACCACCGGCTGGTTTACATAAACATCACTCCTGGTTTATGTTACCTGAGAAGCCTTGTAAACATGTTTGTGTGTTTTTTGTGGGGCAGTGCCAGTATCCAGTGATCAGATGGAGGGCCTGGACAGAGATGATGTGAGGCCACATGGCAAGAGGAGGCAAACACCAAGCCCCACACCAAGCAAAGCCTCGAAAAGGGCCAAGATCAAGGTCACCATAGTTTCCCAAAGCGAGTCAGCAGGTGGGACCATTAGTCCAACTGCACAAGAAGGTAAACAAAATACCACTGTTTGTTAATTTGTGACTCTTAAAGTAGATAGTTTGTATATAGTTTGGGAGACAAATATTGCGACAACTTGCTTAGGCTTCTGGAACAGAAAGTTTTTGTTTGCTTGATACAAGCAGTGGTGGGTAAACAAGATGATGAAAATCTGAGGTTTGAAGTTCACCTTTCTACAGGTACAGAGATTAAATATTAAGATGAATACTAATGTTGGTTTTGCCAAGCACTGTTGCTTTGGTAAAAGTGTTTTTAAAGGAAAAATTCCTGAAAAAACAGACAAGTGACTTATCACCAGTATCCTTTGAGAATTACAATTGATTTGAAGGTTGTTTTTTTTTTTTTTTTATTATTTGGTTTAGTCTTTAGACTTTCAGCTTGGTTTTTTTATTTCATAAGATTTTGGTTACTTTCTTTACTTTGAGGATTTATTATGTTTAGTGTTTGTTATTTGTGTGTTATGAGGAAAGGTTTGATTTGTAGAAACTGAAAACAGTAGCATAAACAAAAGCATGACATGAAATGTGATTTACATATACTATTGTTTATCAAAGGTTTCATATTGTGCAATATAATTGTATTTTTTTGCACTGTGAACGTCTAATACGGGGAAACCCAAGTTGGATTTCCTTTTAGTCATTGTATTTTTTGTCATATTTCAGTTAAAATATTTTTCACTGCTAGCTTTTGGTTTGCTTTTAGTTTTTATTAACTATAAAGACCCTACTTATGCTTGTATTTATCTCGGGGGGGGGGTTCATCCCCTAGGAGGAGATTAATACATCTTTGTTTTAGGCAAAAATATCTGGCTGGTCCTAATGAGGTAGTGTCTTCCCTCCACAGTGAGTGTTTCTGGGAAGCCTCTTACTGTGACAGTCGGACAGTCTGTAGCAGGAGCCAAGGAGCTGTCTGGACTTCTCACAGGCCAGCGGTAAGTTAGCTGGCCCTGCTACATCCAGTATAGATTGCTAAACCCCTAACCATGCCAACACCCACTCCCACCCTCACCCTATTGGACAAAAGTGTGTTTGGTGCAGAGGGATTGATGAATGGTGCAGTCAGCGTTTGGGAGACAAGTGATGGCTGCAACAGCACTTTGGGGTAGCTCCTCAGTAGATCGGTGGTTATGTGTGTCACTGCAGGTCTGGTAGTCTCTCAGAGGTGTCTAGTGCCCTGTCCCCAGGCTCCAGCTCTTTCAACAACGTGCAGCCTTGCATGGTGTCAGGGTCCTCCACACCAGTCCAGGCGCAAGCTCCGGCTTCTGCCCAAGGTATCTTTGTCCTGTCTTGCTCTGCACGCCTGTTTGTACTCCCAGCTAACCTCAGTGCAGCAGCCAGATTACACAGCAGCTTTGTTTGAGATGAAAGTTTGAAACACTGGATGAGGACAGTGTTAAGATACAGGTTTAGACAAACATCATCATTGATCACCTCTTGCGCCATCGCTGTCTGTCTGTTCCGAACCTTACCAACTGGACATGACTTTCAGTTGTGATTGTGTGTGTCCATCTAGTTTGGATTGATGTGGGATGGTTGGGAGGGGGTTTGGGCAGTTTGTAGTAGTACAACTTGTTTTTGTCCATAGTGCTTTACTTTGCACTAATTTCCAAATTGTAGGCTTCACTGACTCACTGCTCTTATGTTTGGTCTGCAGCTCCTTCCGCCAGCAGTCTGCTACAAGGCCTAAGTTTCAGTCTTCAGGAGATCGTCACCAAAGCTCCTAGCTTACCTT
Organism: Apogon hyalosoma; assembly: GCA_037367295.1. Taxonomy (NCBI): domain Eukaryota; kingdom Metazoa; phylum Chordata; class Actinopteri; order Kurtiformes; family Apogonidae; genus Apogon; species Apogon hyalosoma. Next base: position 23,887,147 of record JAPQRP010000030.1, read on the forward strand.
CCACAGCTGCCAACACTGGAAGCACCCAGGTATTTGAAAATGTTAATGCCCAATAAGCATTGCTCAGTTCCACTCTCCATCCTAAAGACAGTTTAACACTATGCTGTTTTGGCATCTCCCAAACCAAAGTATTAGTGTTAAATAATGTATTGAAAATTATGTAGTACTGATGGTGCACTGATCAAAGTCCTACTGCTGTTTAGGTGACTAAATATACTTTCCTCAAGCTCTGGTTGTAAAATTGACATCCCAAGATGTCCTCATTTCCTGAGACACAGCTGGGTCCACAGATTCTTGCTCTTGGATTATTTCACCACTTACATAAATACCATTGTTGTATTGGTGCAGTTCTTAGTTTAGCTTCCATTTTTACCAGTACAGCTGCACAGATCGACGGTTCACACTCATGGCTTTTATTATATTCACAATTAAGTGGCTGATACAGTTGTGCAGTTTTCATACATTAAACTTGATGGTAAACGATTAGATTCCCATAGTGTGATTTACTTATGGCTTATAAAATACTTACAACACAGATGAAAACAGCCCAGGGGTTTAATGATTAGGCCTCAAGGCATCTTCACAGAAATAACTGACCTGTGTATGCAGCTGTAGTGCTTAACTGTGTGAGTTTGTGAGGGTTTGAACCAACATTAAAAGGAAGATTAGAAGACACCGCTGTCTAAGCACATTATTTGAAATGTCAGTGCCTTCATTAAAAGGAAAAATTGAAACCAATCATTCAGTGTGTATTTGCCAGTTGCTGCTCCAAATTGTTTGTAGGCATGTGACTGAAAAAATAACTAACTACAAACATGCAATAAATAACCACAACACCAAGTCAGCAAATGCTGTCACTTAATGGTAAACTACCCGTGTAGATTTCTTTGCTTCGCCATCAATGCTTATTTTGTGTATGTTTTGGAGGTGGCAGGACAGGTATAGTCAGAAGTCAGTGTTTATTATGAACTGTGGTCCTTGAGGAAAGTTTTTGCACGGTGACATCGAAGTCCACATCACTTCCCGATGCAGTTGGACTGTGGGAACTTTAAAACTGCGCAAGACTTTCATCACCGTTTTTTCATCAAATCTGTAAAACCCGAGTCATAGCCTAAGTATTGTGAATCCGTTGGTGTTTCTGTGGTTACGCACCTGAATCTCTTCCCTCAGGGTGAACAGTTTCAAAGTGTACTCCACCATAAACAATCCATTTGTTTACAAACAGAGCCAGTAGGTCACTCTGGCATTTTTGGAAATTTGTCGCGACGTGCTTTGTGGGAAGTGGAGCTCCACGCAGCTGCAGTAGCAAGAGGCAATGAAGCCGTTTCCATGTTTGTTGCCGCTGCGATCATAATGTGGCTGCGTGGAGCTCTGCTTCCGACAAAACACGTCACAACAAATTTCTGAAAATGCCAGAGTGATCTACCAGCTCTGTAAACAAATGGACAGTTTAAGGTGGAGTACACTTCGAAAAGATTCACTGTGAGGGAAGAGATTCAGGTGCGTAATCATGGAAAGGCTTGCAGATCCAAGATACATACGCTATGACTGGGGTTTTACATACTTGATGAAAAATTGGTGACGAAAGTCATACGCAGCTTTAATGTTAACCCTTAAATACCTAAAGGCCAAAAGCATCCACTGATATAAAATGTTGAATAATGTTTTGAACCACTAATCGTATCAGTACATTGAAAAAATTCAGGTAAATAATTCAGTTTCAGTTTTTCAGCTGCATCAGATATGATTAATTTGGATGTTTAGATGCTCTGTAGTGAATGTGGAAACGCCTTCATCTTCTATGACATTGACTCACCAGTAAAACCAATGTAGTTTGTCAAATGACAGCGGAGATTCAGTTTTTATGTTAATATGTTTTGCTGAAAAAGTCACCTTTTTCTTCAGTTTTCTATATTGTTTACAACCTTTGAGTTTACTCTGTGCTTTTATGAATATCTACATAGATGTTAGATGTATAGAAAAATAGCTGATTTTCACTGAAAAGTAAAATGTAGGGGATAATATTTTAATAAATGCTGATAAATCACTTGGGAAAAGTAGAGAAAAGATTTTTCGGAAGTCGCCACAAAATCTGTCTTTAAGGGTTAAAATGCCACGAGGTTTGGGATTAAGTTTATGAATACGTAACCAACTATAGTAAAAGCTCACCGTTTTTATGGTTTATAGTTTAGTGTAATTTGTTTACTACTTTTAATGTTTCAGCATTTCGCATGAACAGATTAACACATCCAGGTAACTGTTTTGTAGAACTGGAAAATGTTGAAACTGTAACTGAGACGTCCACATATGTCAGACTTTAAATTTAGTTTAGTCAGTCTACGATGGGACATTGAAGTATTTGTTTGTCTTCTTTTCCTCCACCGTCAGGCGGTTTGTGGCAAACCCCAGGGTCAGGTCCTCAGCTCCATCAGTAGCAGCAGCAGTACTCTGCTCCGGGCTGTGCCTGTGGTCACCGCAGGGGGCGTGGCTAAAACCACTGCCATCCACCAGCTCCTTACCAACGGTGGGCTGGCCAAACTCGCCAGCAGCTTACCCGGCCTGGCACACATCACCAACCAGACCTCTGGTATGTCTCGAAATGCCAAAACACGACGGCCACGTTGAATACCCAGAGTTCATTGAGGCTTTGTTTTGGAAACATATTCAGGACGTCTGTAGGCCAGGGAGGATTACGGCACTAAAGGACTGTAGAGGACAGCACTGTAGATGTGTGTGTAGATAGTTTGCCTCGAGGAATCTGACTGGAATTCAGATTTGCAGCTGTAAAGCATCTGAGAGCAGATTACGACTTGTGTACGACATGTTTTGTATTAAAGAACGTGATATTTAAGAGCCATGTGGGAAATGGAAGGTCAGAAAGTTGAGTTTTCCCATCTTATTCTTGACATTTATTTTTATGTTTCAGAAATGGATGTAAATGTATTAAACATTTTTATAGACAATAGTGAATGAAGTTAGGCTGAATAAACCAGTACTGGAGCAAAAAAGTTTCAGACTGCTTGTGTGGGTCAGATCTGTTGGTGCTGTCCTTTTGTCTGTTTTCATTCTGTTTGCTTCTTCATGTAATTACATTTTGTAAACCTTCCATTAAATCATCTGAAGATAATATACATAGGTTACATGGAGATATGTAGAGAAAACGGTAACATTCACACGTGACATTACTCATGCTTTGTTCCTGTTGCTGCAATAAAGACTGGAATCAAACTCATGCTTTCATTGTTCCTGTATTTTTTTTTGTTTTGTTTTTATTTCATCTTTTGAGCTATGACTCAAGATACCTCACTTCTCCCTGAATCTATTCTCCAGATTTCTTTTACGTCTTCCGTCCATTGCTCAACATCCTGTTTTTGACTTGCTAAATATTTGGAAGCATCCCGTCACCACATGCACGATGTGTTTTATGTCGAAGTCAGATTCATATGGACACATTGTGAGAGTTGCATGAGCTGTTAGTGCTGAGCAGTTTTGTTTGTGTGTTGTCAGTAGGGCAGAAAGCCCCCACTTCTATAACAGTGACTCTGCGTGGTGGGCAGCCCAGTAGAGTGGGATCACTCAGCCAGACTGGCGAGGCTGTGACGCCGACTCGCACCCATGAGCCCAAGGTGTGTCATTTAATGTAATGGTTCATTGACACATGATTTTTATCTTTAAATCTTATATAACAAATGATTATTTCATTAATTGTATTTAATTAGTACAGGTTTGCCCTTTTCACACAATATTTTTACACATAGAAGTAAATATACGCATCTCATTGTCCTTATTACCATGGCAACCACTAAAAGGTATTATTTGAGTAACTTTCCATATGCACACTTGCAGGCTATTACCATAGGGGTGTTGTGGTTTATAGAAAGGAATCATGAATATTTAATAACCATTAGTGTAATGATCTTCAGTTAATGATAATATTTAGAAAGTTAATGGGCATTTTAAGTTACAGCAAAGTAGCCACTGAATAGTACATTTGCTGCTTTCTACATGTACTAAACAAAGGCAGACTGCTAAATGTAAGGACCTAAACATAGGTCCTTACAGTGTAAAGTTATTTGGCTATGTTTACACTCATGCCAATCGAGTCCCAAACCTAATCATCTTGTGCTCCTATGTGACTTGGATCTGTTTTTGATGATGGTGTGAACAGCACGTCACATGGGCCACTTCCATATGCCATCCTTAATAAGATGCTTATCTGATCTTTTATGATGCAGCCTCCACTTGAATAATCTGATCAAAATTAATCACAACTCTACACTGGAGAAAATTACTGAGATTGTGTGAAATAGTTGAAGTGAGTTCAGCCTTAAACATATACAGCAGTAAAATCCAACATACACATGAATGCAGCAGTAAAATGAATTCAGAAATAGTAACAATAACAGTGAGAGCGGCCATTTTACGGCATAATAGTATTTACATTTACATAGGATTTAAATGGGATTTTAAATGCATAACATTTACTTGTAATGAAGTATTTTCTTATCTGAACATTTACCACTGCATTTGTGCATGCGTCTCAGTTCAGGACCATGACCAGTTCACATTAGAATCAGATGTTGACCACATTTTAAGAAACTGAGAACAGCTAAACAAAAGAAATTCAGATCCAACCAGTTAATCTGCACTCACCAGTAACGGTGTGTGAATGTAGCCTGTGACTAAAGTTACGGTGTTTATTTTTTCTCTTAATTTGTTAAAATTTATGCTGTGTTTTTTTTTTTTTTCAAAATCTCAACTATATGATAAAGTACATAAAAAATACATGTTTTTTATTATTATTTATTTATATTAGATGCTTGAATTGCAAATTTGATGTGATTCAGCTAAACCTGTCTACATGATTGCTGATGAATTGCACACTAAGCTCATTTTGCAGTCAGATGTAGAGCCAGAGATTTGCATATACTTACAGTAATTGTATGCTGATTACACTGAAGTGAATGCAAACAGGTTTGTTGATTTATTTTTACTCTGCCTTTTTACAGCAGTAAGACATTTCAGGTTTGGGTGGTGAAACGTGATGTTCCTGGTCCTTTTGGAAACTACAGCCTGCTGTTGAGACCAAACTGTCGCTGCAAGGATAAACACAACCCTGCAGTGTGCAGACGACCTGCCTTACATCCTCCAGAGGTCTCCCCTGCCCTCAAAGCTGCAGAAGACCAGGCAGTCACCTGCGGCTGTGGCTAAGGCGTTGTACGAGCTGCTGTGATACGCAGCACGTTGGTACTCACTGCAGAGGGTTCTTCATGCCAGAGTCTTCCCTCCTATTACACCTTTAACTTGAACGAGTAAAGGCAGATATACAACATAATCTCAAGTGAGCCTCCAGGGAGGATTTTATGTCATGAAGATAAACTGCAGCATGCTGGGACTATGACAGAACCATTTTATAACCTACAAAAGGACAGATTTGCAGCTCTGACTGTGCTGACTGTGCCTACTACCTACTAAAACTAAAGAAAACCCTATCACTATTTTCAGATTAGTAATAATGAAATCCCTTTGTTGCTGTTCTTTTTATAATTATATTCACATTGCATTAATTCATCATAAGAATTGCTTTTTGTGTTGCACTTTTCTGTGCAAAAGTCATGAATGGCAGCATAACATAAGATATGTTAAAGATCTGCATTACAATAGTTATTAAATTAATATTCTATAGTCTCTTTTGTAACTTCAGAATTGAGTGCACCCAAGAAGGATGTTCAACTGTATTTTTCTGTCACTTTTAACTCCTCAACCATGTGTTCCATAGTCTTAACTAAATTATCCATTTCATTATATCCAAAGTGTTACGTGAAAAGGAGAAACTGTAAACTTTTTTGCCACTTACTGACAGTATAAAAAGCATGAAGACACTTAGTAGTTGTTGCCTGTTCTGTAATGTAAATATTTGGACCTGTGTGTTCAACAGCTATAGTGTTGAGCAAGCTTAGTATTTCCTCCGAAGCCCCTCTTTCAAAATACAGTGATGGATTTTACTCTCCTGCATGATAGTTATACTGCTGTGTTTACAGCAACAGCATAAATACATCCCACACATCTCAGCAGACATCCTGTCTTAAATTCCACTCATAAGCAACAGCCAGATAAGATAAGGAGAGTGTGTCTCCCCCTTTTACATAAGCCTGGATTTGTATGTAATAAACAAGAACATCATAACTGTTGCCAGTCACACAGAACAACAGATCTGTTGGCATCCTCTGTCCTGCAGTGATTTACTTGAACTCAAAGTGCAATATTCTAACATTTTGAGACCGGTTTCTTCCAGTTTTTCAGCTGTAGGCTATAATTATCAAAATTACAATTATCAAAATCCTTGAAACTATTTAGTTTACATGTATTATGTGGGTCTAGAATATACACCATTTTCACTTTTTGAAATTACCAACAACAATGTTGAGTTTTTCAACAATATTCTTATTTATTGAGAGGCACTTCATAGTTTCCCATCAGCAGAAGTGGACACTCGAGCAATTTTACAAAAGTCTCTCCATTTGACCCCTGATGAGGACACAAACACTACAGGACAGAATTTGGTTAATTTACTCTGAAAAAATTGTTTAATTTAGGAGATGGAGCAGAGAAATGGAAAATTTAATGGATCCAATATCCAAAAATTTCTTAAGCGATTATAAACAGAGTATGTGAGTAAACAGTGACTGAGATGACTATCAGCTTTAGCCCATTCTGAACAGATTTCTGTAAATACAATTGATATCATTTGACCTCATGCCCCAATCATTCATAACAAACCCTTAGAATTGTCTTTTTAATGACTTTGCTGCAGTGTCTGCATTTATCTGTTGTTCTGTGCATGAATGAATGAATGCATTATTTACACTGTCTACACTGTTTACTCCACTCTGTATTGTCTGTATTTATACTGTCCTTTGCCCATCTGAGCTGAAATGCTGCCAAATGAATCAACCGATTCCAGATTAATAAAGGTGCCTGATCCAATTCTTCAGTGTTTTTACCTCTGTGCGTTTGGCTTCAATTCCTCACTCGTATTCCCGCATCTCCTCAACAGGTGGCGCTCTCATCACTTCTATTGGCCCTGACTCTTACATGTGAGTAAAGCCTATTGGAAAAAGGTCAAGCACAGTTTGGATGCGTGTGTGTGCGTGTGTGTGTGTTTGTGTGTGCGTGCGTGCGTGCGTGCGTGCGTGAGTGGGCGGCTGGACTCCAGTGCGCACGTGTCAGTAATTGTGCGTCGTGCGTAAAAAGTGTCTGTCTATGCAAATGAAGGTGGATGATGTTTAACTTTAATTAAAATGTGGACATAGGGCTTTTGTTGAATAAATAAGAGCAGAATATTATCATGTAAGTGCAATTTAATGTAAGTGTGCGCACTTTTACAAACAAGAACTGGGGACTTTTTTAATAGCCTAAGGGGCCAAAATATACCAACCAATTAAATATTCAGTTTAATCCGCAGTTAAACACTATTCCATATAGTCTCAAAGAAAGAAAAGGAGCGAACCAAACACCTTTAATGCTGTTGATAAACCACCTAGAGAGCAATAAGAATGCACACGGGCAGCATCACGGAGCACACGGGTGAAAATTCGCCGCCCCTGTGGAGCTGCCATATCATCAAAGTTTCTCAGGCAGGACTCTGCTCTCGCCCGGAGCTCCGGCTGGAAGACAGAAATCACTGCCCCCAGTGCCAAGAAGACACCGGAGAGAGGCTGGAATTAAACCCGCCCTCCGGAGGGATCTCGTTTCCCCCCCAAAACCTCCCATTTTCTGACTCTCTCTCTCTCTTTCTCTCTTTCTCTCTCTCTCTCTGTTTTCCTCTAGTCCCTCTCTCTTCCTTTTTACCTTTATCCCTTGCCTTTCGCCGTTTCCCCCCACCACAATCATGGATCTCACGGCGAGATGTTTGTTTCTTCTACCTTGTCTCGGCGTGATATTGGCGATTGATTTGGACGCGATTGATCCAGGCTACTATGTGGAGCCCGCTGCCACATCAGAGGCGATCGACTATAAGGATCCCTGTAAAGCTGGTGAGATTTTCCCCCCCTGTTCTTTGTAGCACGTTGAAATTTACCTTATTTACGTGAAGGTAGAAACATGCCACGAATGTGTTTGGGGAGCTTGCAGAGATCGGCCGGGGAAAGGCTTTTGGAGAGATGACAGTAGTGGATGTAGTTTTTAAAAGGCTTGGAAGAACATTATGTGCATTTGTTTTGTTCAGACTGACATAGTTTGTTGCAGTTTAAAACATCTGAAACAGAGTCGCCTAGGATAACCCAGCTCCGACACAGAGAGAAACATAATGAGTCCAAGCATTGTGAGAATGGAAGTGAAATAGGATGAGTGTGTGAATGCATTTTCTACAGATAGCCTTTAAAAAGTTTTGGCTTAAGTGCTTGTTGAAAAGTTGCAGTTTGCGGCAAATGCACTTTTATTCTGTATGTTATGCTCATGCAAATCCATCAGGCTGTCTGTTGTGTGTGTGTGTGTGTGTGTGTGTTATTGAAAAGGCTGACATGATAAGAAAAGAAAGGATTTGTGCTTTTTTTTTTTTTTGATTTTTAGACTTCTGCTCCCTTTCTGGTCGTTTCTTGTCACTGCACAAATAGTCTTTTTTTCTTTTTTTTTTCACCGGCTGTTCACACGGCCACTAAAACAAAGTGGAGGAGGGGAGCAATGTACAGTGAAGCTTAGAAATATGCACATAATTCTGTTCTGCACTGTCTTATGGCTCAAAGTATTCAAATCTCAGCCTCTTTTTGATTGTGGTTAGATCTGCACATTGTGTGTTATTTATTTGGCCAAAGCAGATTTCAGTTGTCATTGTAATCTTTTTTTTTTTTTTTTTTTTGTACTGTGAACTCACTGTCTTGCCAAATCCCTTTGGGGGAGTTTGAACAGATTGTGTTTTCCATCTGGTGAAAGTATTCAGGTTACAGATAGAGAGAGTTGGCTTCAGTCAAAATGACCTCTAAAGTCCTGAAGTGCTTACTGATTTGGCATTTGACGGTTTCTGAAGTGGCATCAGACTTTAAAACACATCACACTCTTCTGACTCTCGCAGGGCTTCCTATCGGATTTCTACATCAGAGAAAGACAGTGTAAGCGGGAATATTGTGCTTTAGGGCTGTTGGAGGTTTACATAAACATCCCTAAGGTCAGGCTCCAGATGAACCTTGTTTCACCTACTGACCAATCATAAGTTGCTTCCTGTGTTTACTTCACTGTTTACACTGAGTTTGTGAAACCTTTTAAAAGTTGACATGATATTAGTCACTCAAGTGGTCATACTAGATTGTTTGGCCTGAGTAGTATATATTTACCGAACACTGACGCAGATTTCGACAAAGTGACGAAGGCCTCGATGATGCCGTGTTTACATCTCCAATTTTTTGTCTCTTACGCTGTTTTCGAGAAATCTTTGTTACTTGATGGAGATCTGCCAGCGGGGACGAAACATGTTGATCTCCAACTCTAGTGGATGTTTGTCTCATTGAGGAGGATGTTATTAGTAATCCACTCATCTGAATAGAGTGCAGTTTTGTTTATGGTTTCCTCTGTGAACGTCTGCAGACAGGTGGTTGTGAAATGGTCACACGTACAAACTCCCACTCTCTCCCTCTTTCAACACCTGCGTTACTCTTTCCTAATAAACAACAAAATGTACTCTCAGTTCTACTTTTTACTCCTTATCCATCTGATCTCAGTTAATACACATGAAACAAATCTTTTGTCTATATGGACAATGGTGTTGAGTGGATCAAGCTTAGATTTCTTTGTCTGTATTCCCTTTTTTTCCCAAGCGCATCTCTGCACCAAGTTTATGTGATAGCTTTCTGTGGCCTCTATGTCAGCATTTTATGTCATGCTGCTTCCACTCAGGAAAATGCTTACAGCTGCGTGAAGTTTGTAATGCAATAATGCTCTGTGAGAAGTGCATTTAACGCTTGTCCTCGCTGTCCTTGCTTAACATGGTTCTTATTGGTCAAGATCTTGAGTAACTAAGTGGATGATCATGTGTGAAATTGTTTTCCTGTTGTCCTTTGGAAAATTAACACAGCCATAAACGATTACACTTCAGGAGGTTTTGGATCATTAAGCGTACACTGTGAAGGTTGTACTGCTCCAAGAGTGTGAAATTTTACCTGTGATGGTTGGTCAGATGGTTAATTTACTCAAACCTGACCTTTTGCCATCCCCAAATGTTACTGAAAGTGCACAGTAAATTCTTACAGTAATTCAGTCGAAATGTTTACTCAGGTAATGTTTTTACTGTTTCAATACATTCACTTTGAAGAAAGAAAACTCCTGACATTACTCTACACTAGAGAAACGAGCATTAATTGAAGCTACCAGTGCAATAAGACTGAAGTAATGCCATGTATTTAGGAGTTAACCAGTGGAAAATTCCTTAGTTTGCAGAACTCCAAACTTGGCAGCATCCCAGGAAGTCATTTAAGACTCTAACAACCCACTGAGATTAGATCCACTCATTTTGAAAATGAAAAATGGATGAGAACCAGTCACGCTCATTGTCTCCTCTGCTTAAATGATCATCATGAAAGCAGTGACTTGTTCAAGCAGACGGCTTAATCTTATAAAAACTGCTGTGACAGTGTTGCCTGTCTGTGCAGCCCATTGTGCATGTCGGAGCTTTGGAGACATTCTTTAGCTTTTCAGTTCCTGTTTTGCTGTGGCCTCAGCTGCAGACAGGGCAACCTGAACATCCCCCTCTTCTCCTGTCCTCTCTTATGCAAGTGGTTTTCTCATCTCCCTGGGCCCCCGATGTTCAGCTCTGACTGGCTCAAACACTTCACACAGACTGTAGGTCATTCACCTCATGCCAAGGGAAAGCCGACTGGAAGGTGGAGGGCAGGCTGGCCAGCCGGCCGGCCACACAGTGCCACACTGGCCCAGGTGAGGTGAGTACAGGCCATTCATGAAGGGGCTGCGTAGATTATTCACATTCTACTTCCACCCTCTAAAGAATTTGTTGCCATCAACAGAGACTTATATCATTCCTGTGGTGAACTGTCACCCCGAAGCTATAATTAAAACACCTGGACATTTTTCATAACGGTACTTCAGAACCTTAAATTTTACACTTGAAAAATGTAGTTGTTGCTCAAAAATCCAACCCACTGTTGCTTTAAAAAGAGCAGTAAGTTAGTTTTGTTTGTTATCCCTTTCGGAAAACCTCTTTTTGTCTGTGGCAAATGTCAGATAAATATAATCACAGAGGAAAAGACACTACAGTTTAAGGCAACAAATAACAGCAAACAATCACATTATAATTACTCATTTTGTGGTCATATATTTATATGCATCTGTACACAATACATTTCCTGACCGTGTTTTATGTGAATTGGATCCATGCTCAGAATTGTACAGCCTGGATTTATTTGATCTTTTTTTTTTTTTTTTTTTTTTACACTGGAGCCTTTAAAAACCACAGCTCAAAGCAGATGCAACTTGTTGTCTAACTTCATCCCTAAATGCTCTCGAAATGTGATGGGTCTGTCTCTTGAACTTCAGGATTGGGCCTTTGAGCAACACTTAAGCAGATGCTATTCTTTTATTATGGAATGCAGCCTCAATAGCCAAGCCCACACGGGGTGTTTTTTTGTTTTTTTACATTACAGGACCCCTGCTACTTCTCTCTCTGCAGGGTTCAGGTGATTAGGGAGCCGATCTATTGGCATGATCTTGGTGTGTTAGTTGAAACAATACGTTGTTGTCAGAGCAAAGTAATAACTAATCTTGCATTGCATTAATACCAAGTCTGGGTATGGAGCCTAAGTAACAACAAATGCTGCAGGAGGACTCATTGAAATGGCTCAAAGGATGCCCAATTAGTCTGTGGTAATGAGCAGTCACCTCTTCACTATTCATTGTTTCTGTTCATCTGCTGTTTTTCTGTACCTGTAGTGAATACTTCCACTGTTTTCTTTTGCTGCAGATAGCTATTATTTATGGAAAGTGTTGACGGTTGAAGATATCGTCCAGATTTAGTGCACCCACAAACCCATTTAAACTTTACTTTGTACATCTGTTCTGCTCACACACCACACTGGAAGCCTTTGTTAGTCTGCTGTCTAAACCAGAAATGTGAAATCAAGCTGGTCAAAAGAAGTTTTGTCAAAGGTGAAATCCCTGCAGTGTTGCGATAAGCTTCTCAAAAACTGTGTATCTGTGACATTAAAAAAGACAAATGGCTTGCAAGCTGATAAGTCATTAGAGGGGTTCGACTGACAGTGGGGTATATCAGTAATCAGTAGCAGGGATGAGCAGGGAAATCCAATCTGCTAATGGGCTTGATGGAGTGTGAAATGTTAAAGAGGAGGCAGTCTCTTGCTGTGTGCCCTTTGCTGTTGAAGCCGCTCTCATTTTGTCAATAAGATTGAAGCTGCACTGCTGACAGTAACTCCGTCTTGATTTGAGCTGTGGCTTATTAGACTTCAGGCTTCTATTTGAGAATAATTACCTGAATCTCACGCTGAGACTTTTCTGGTGCCTTTCCCTCTAATTATATTTTTGCTGCCTTTATTATCTTACCTTTGGATCAAATTGTAGAGGTAGTAAATGTTAAGGTAAGCATTTGCTAAAGAAATAAAACAGAAGTGGTAAGAGAGGTACCATATTTGCACAACAATGGGAATGGCATAATGCTATTCATCACTCCTCACTGTGTAGTTAAGCATATGTTTGTTTCAGTATTGATGCACAAGCTTAACTACTTTTTCCTTTGCAGAGATAATCTCACTGTTTTTAGGGAGACAACACAAGCCTGCATTTACAGAATAAAACCTGAAAAGTGATACTTACACTGTCATCAGATGGCAATCACCTTAACGTAATACGCGATTTGCTTCTTTTGGAATTCAAATGCAGCGTTTGTTACCAAACACAGGCTGTGAAAGGCGGTGCCAAGGTATTGTGATGCATTTCAGGCTTACATACTGTATTGGCCAGGCCTTCTCATCCCTCATTAAGGGGTCTGGTGTGAAAGACCTAAAGCCTAAATGTCTCTATAAGCACACTGAGGAGTATAGCATGGTCCTATGCTGGAGCTTGGACTCTAAATATAGGCTGGTGTTAGTATCTGTATAGGCTTAGTATTGATGTTTGTGCAGGTTTCAGTGGCAGATGTCGCGGTCTGGTATTCACGGAAGGAGATTTATGGGAATAGTCCAAGAGTATTTGACACCGCAGAGGTTGAGGCGAGGGCATTACACGAATCAATGGGATTAATTTGATTGAGATCGCACATGTAATCTGACTGGATGCACTGATTGATGGGGGCAGTCTGAGATGAGAAGGATTATGGTTAAGATTACCTAAAAAATTCAATGATAGGGGGAGGTGGACTTTGTCACATATTTAGCTGCATAATTGCATGTCAAACACACACCTAATTGTACATAAAATGTTTTTTTACTTGACCCTGAAAGATATTACTGAACTGTTCCGTGCACATATTAGTATTATATCTGCAGCTGTTGTCATTTAGGTAATGAATATTAGTTGGAAAGAGCTATAGCACTGTACTCTATGATGATCACTTGCCATCTGCCACATTCACCGTGCTGTAATCTACATTATAACACACATCTCTCTCTGTTTGTTATTCATAGCATTACAGTGCTCTGTATCTAGATGAGTTTATCACCTTTCTGCATAGCCTGTCCTCAATCCCAGCCCAGAGTTGTGTACAAAGGAGTCCTAAAACCATGTGTCTGTGGATAATTAAAGCCAGGAGACAGGGGGATTAATTCACAATCCCTGCGAGTCTTTCCATAAACCTGCGACAGCGTCTCCAGGACGACTGCTGTGCCCGAGGGAAATGAGTCCTAATGCCACCGGGCCGTGCATTTGCTCACTTCAATCTCCACTGTTGTCTGAGAACAATGACACTCTGGATTAACCGGCCTGTCTCCAGCACCGTGGTGGATGATTGGGACTCAGCCATGGGCAGAGAGCACAGCCCTCTCTGAACTTCAGGGGGGTGGGAGCAAGTCTATACCTCATTATATGGTCACGGCCTGCACACAATACTGCTAATACGGTGCAAATTGACACAACATGTAAAAAGAAAAAAGTGCTTTTGAGTTTTGTAATTTCCCCAAGTCAGAATCCGGGGAAAAATGTTTTCATAGAATTGTCCTGCATGCTTTTGTCAGTGCTTATGGTTTTTTATGACAGCAACTTCAAATTAATGGCTTAGGAACGTCTGTTCTTTTCAGCGCTCAGTCACTTCTGGGAATCAAATAAAAAATGAGTAGATAAAAGACAAAATGTCTGTCTGTAGTCAGTCTATACAGTGGAACATCTGGTAGCTTCCTGCTATCAGTGGTGTTTTTGGCAATGGCTGTCAAGACGAGAGCTGATTGCGAGTTGTCTGTTTTGTGTCTCAACGATTTGGCTAAAGTGAATTAGTGCTTTTTGCGAGCACAAATTAGAGGATCCTTTGACCTCTGGAATTTAAATCTGTCTTCTGTACATGTCTTGTCTTGCCAGCACTAATCTACACCTTTTGTTATTGCTGTCATTAACCTCTAATCCTAAACACACATGTCATTCTGCTGTGCATCCTCCACAACCTGCAGAGGAGAGGACTAGCCTGCAAAGCCAACTCCAGATTGTTTCAATAATACTCCTCTGGTGAAAAGGGACATGAGCCAAGAGGGTTTTTCTCTTTGTTTCTATTGTGCTGCTCAATCCTTTCTCCCTTGTCTCAGACCTCTGTCAAACTTTTGTGAGTGCGTGAGATAAAAGGCTCTGTTGTGGATGTTTTTGTTGTATGTTAAAGGACAAAAGAAATCTGTGACTGGCTTGACTCTAAATAAAAATGAGCATTTTTCCTGTGTGTGTGTTGTATCATGGCTGTCATATAGAAGATTTACAGATGCAGACTTTTAACAAACATAACCACTGTAAATCCCCACCATTAAGTCTACAGTTTGGTGGTTCTCTCTGCTTCTTACCCCTCAGGGTTTGTCTCCCTTCCACCACACAAACCTCCAAACACACATCCAGAAGGCTGTCATTTTCTTTCTGCTTCACATCTGCCTTCCCCATTCAGCGCTGCGGTGTGGGCAGAGGGGAAATGCCTCCTTCCTCTCTTCCCATCCCTTCCGCTCTCGCTGTCCTCTCTCCTGTTCAGACGTTGCTTACAGCGATACCCGCTCACCTCCTCTCCCCCATCACCTCAAACATACCCCCCAACACACCCCCAGCCTCCACACCTAACACCCCCAAGGTCCTGCATACAAGCTGGCCATAAATTCTGAAAGCGTGCTGGTGTTAAAGGCCTGTAAAACTGAGCACCCAGTCTTTTGCAGAGAGGACTCCTACCTTATGCTCTACAGAAATGGGGCATTTAGTAAGGAATCCCATAAAGCACATTCCTCATAAAGTGGGACTGTTTGGTTATTTTCCCTATCCTTGGCCTCATTAAAAAGCTATTACTTGTTCAAGGTGCCCTATATTGCTCCGTCGAGGCAGTGTCAGTGTCTCACTGTATCATATCTGATAGCTCTCATTAACTATCCAAGGACGCCAAAGTACAAAGTGGGAGTTTTGTTGTTTTGGTTGAATCTGGATTGAACTTGGCTGAACTAAGGTTCCTGAGTTCATATTCTCCATTCATTTCATGAGTCATGTACAATATCTTGCTTACATTGCTATGCTATAATTTGGAGTAGAGACAAGGCCGCCTTCCTGTTATCCAAAAAGAAACACTGCTCTGTTCACAACTTTATTTTGGTCTCACTGCAAGGAAAAAGTAAACATAACAAGAAAAGAGTGGAGCATATATATATTTATACGTGTGTGTGTGTGTGTGTGTGTGTTACACGCTCTAGGTCGTCCATAAGAACTTTGACTGGGCTTTCATGCAGCCTACTCAGTCTGAGCAGCCGGAAAAGCTCCAGGCTACTGGGCGGTGCTAACTGATGCTCCAGATTGGAGTTGCCTTACAGTTGTCTGACATGTGCCATTTCTGTTTTTTTTTCAGCTGCCTTTCTGGGAGATATTGCTTTAGATGAGGAGGACCTGCGATCTTTCAGAGTGGACAGAGTAATCGATTTGGCTCAAAGAACCGTGCACACCTTTAACCACACAGGTACAGAGCAGCAATCACCTCTTGTATTATAATCACTAGGAACAAATTAATGCAGAGTCCTTACTCTCATTTGTGAGTTCTTACCATAAAATCCCTCTTAGTATCAGATGTTGCAAATTAGCATGTGCAGTAATTACTATGATACTTGCATGGTCATGTCCCTATTAAATCAGCCTCAAATAAATTAATAATTATACACAAGCAGGTTTTACCCTTGTAATGCTACAGTTGTCAAAGCAGCACCTGTTCCCTGTAAATGCTCGTGTGTACAACAATCATGTTATCACTACACATTGCTGTGCCTGTATCACCATGTTCAACAGTAATTGTGGGGCTTTGTCAGGTTTAATGTTGTCCTTAAAATCAAAAAGCAGTATTTAACCAACAGCTGTGAGTCACCACAGAGAAGTAGACTTCAGAATCCTATAAACTATAGGTGAACATGAACCAACAAGTATGTGCCTGCTCTTGTCTACCCAGAACTTATGCACATGTTTGGGAAAAGTAGCAGTTTGTAAGCTGAAAAATGGATCTTAACTACTTTTTAAATGTCCATGGAGTAAGACTGATTTTTGGGGCTAAGTAGTGAATCATGCAGATAAGAGGAAACAGCCTCACTGTGTTTACAGGCTTATCTCTGCACTGGAGCAGGTTAGTTACTGCAGGTCTGATTGTTAAAGTGGAAAACAGTCTAGTTAATGTAATAAACAGACGTTAACATGAAGAAAAAGCTGATTAGCATCATGAGGAAGAGTAATGCTTGACTCGAAGTTCCAAAATTAACCCCCAGTGGATGCACATTATCCTAAAACAAATCACCTAGCTACTTGGTGAAACAATCATGATCTGCATTGATTTTGTTGCTCTTACAGAAGTCAAATTGGACTTAAATAAGGTAGCAGGGATGCCTACCGAAACACCATACGTCCTCAGGATAAAATATAGCAAAATATTGACAAAACCCTTCCCTTTTTAACCATGAATGAAGGACATCGATTTAATCATTTTTTGTATTTAACACATCTCCCACAAGTTTTGTCAGCACTCCTTCTTATCACTTAACCAAGCAGATTTGGCTGTTATCAGACTTTTCCTCAACACATGCACAAGTGTATGTGCTAATTGATCTTGCCAGGCTCCTAGAATTTACTCTGGGAGACTGAAATTCAACAGAACACATTGCTTCAACAAATTAAAAAAAACTTGCTACGAATGGTGCATGTTACATGTTAATCAAATTTAGTGGGCTTTATTGCGGAATACAGTGATCAAAGCAAGCTCCCACTAAATAACAGGGCACAAGCATCTGTGTACTCTGAGGATTTTTCTGGCTTTCATTAAAGGTAACACAGCACTGACTGATTGAATTAACTTGGGACCCTCCCCCAAAGAAGGTGAATTAATTATAAGTGTCAGTTTGACTTTTCAGTTTGAGTCAAAGAGCATGAATGCTCCACGGTGACACTTTTGTCTGTACCTGAAGTTACTGTTCGGACAGATAATTATAACTTTCAAGACAAAAAAAAAGTGTTATACATTTTCTTTAACATTTATGAGTCACACTTTTTGTTCCAATACTTTCTGTAAATACAATTACATATAAAAAAGTTATAGCCGACGCAAGATGCCTTTTATGATTGTATTTCAGTAAGTTTGCCTGCTTGGCAGAGCAGCTGACTGTGCTATATGTGGTTCACTTATGGATTATTTCTTATTATAATCATCACTTTAGCTCCAGCTCCGTCTCCATGGTTACCCTGCATTTATCTGTGTTTGACTGACATTAAATGGGAAATTAAATTAAAAGAAGAAAGAATTCCATTCAGTGAATATGTGGCAATGTTATTACACTAAGCTCTTTGAGGAATTAAATGGCAATTTTCCTAATAAGAAATAATAATTAGAGGATTAAATGATATCAAACTGTGTTCTTTAGTTTTAGGCTAAAAAGACAAGCATAGAGTGCAGTGTGATTATTTTCCTATAAGACTTTATTAATTAATCCTTGCTCGGCCAGAGGATGTATTGAATGTCTGCTTTTCTTTTTGTTTCTTAATGTAAAATTCTCAGGTTCAACTAATCAGAGTAGTCAGACTAGACCAGGTTCACGGCGCAGGAAAAGGGCCGCCACCTCCAGACCTGAGCGTGTTTGGCCTGAAGGTGTTATTCCATATGTCATCAGTGGAAACTTTAGTGGTAAGTAACACTGACCTACACATCGCTCTGCTGTGGTAAAGCCTTTTTTGTGTTCTTTGATCGACAGTTCATTAACCTTTTGGTATCGTGTAATGTTCAACCTAAGGCAATTATTTATATCATTTCAAGATTATTTCTGGTCAAAACTATTACTAAACTGCAATTGCTGAATGAGTTCAAATTACAAGAAAACAACATGTTGGTCATGTCTTACTCAGCTGTGTATCCTGTTTTTGGTTAAAAAAAAAAAAAAAGAGGATGTTGGTGCGGGAAGTAAATGTGTTGAGGCATCATTTTTTCAAAGTAATTCCTAAAAAAATTCTTCAAATATGTATCTAGTAGCAACGGTGGTTTTGTGTAGTAACTGCAAGGTCATGAAACTAGGAGTTCATTAGTGTTGTTTACAAGGTGAAAAAGTATTATTTGTCATGCTATAACTTTTTGTCCTGAAGCTGCCCTCCGTTCCCCTTTGTCCATTTCATCTTTGTTTTTCTATAAAAGCTCAGTGTGTTTCTCTACTCATCTTGCTCTTACTGCTATCCTATTCAGGCAGTCAGCGGGCGATATTCCGCCAGGCCATGCGGCACTGGGAGAAACACACCTGTGTGACCTTTATCGAGAGGACGCAAGAGGAGAGCTATATTGTCTTCACCTACCGACCGTGTGGGTGAGTCAGTGGGTTTGTAGCTCCGCACGAAAAAACCGAACAATGATCAGCCTTTACTGAGTGTCCCTTTTTCTGCAGCTAATTATTGAGCACCTAAGTAGTTTTCCTCACCTCCTGCTCAGCAGCCTTTCACTATTGTTCATCTTCTGTGTTTCCAGTCTCTGTGTGAGCTGTTATTTCAGCCCCCTACTAGTTCTGAAAGAGACAGCCATTCAGTGGCCAGGAATGTTTCCTGTGCCTCATCATCGCACTACATCAGTCACTAACCACTTGTGTTGTACATGGTGTTTGGAATTGCACCCAAGGGGGAGACTTCCTTAGCCTCTCCATAACCCTGTTTAACCTTCTCCACTGAGGTTACACTTGGTGTCCACTCAGCGTTTCTCCCTGAACACATGCTTAGAGAAAAGTGCCTGTTGTGGCTCTTGTTGTTGCTAAGCGACAATTGACATCCAGTTTGAGCGTTCAGAACTAATTTTTTTAATGATCAAATATTTTTAATTAAAGCACTTGGCGCTGTAGTGAACACAAACCAGTGGGACCTATTCATTTCAGTTTCCAAGAAAAAGTGGCCAGAGCTGATCTGGGACGTATTAGAGCGACTGACAGGGAAAATGAAAACTTAAAATCTTATGTGTCCATGTTTAAAGGTCCAATAACTAATATCTGTGCATGTTTTCTGATCATTCGTTAGCATTAGCTGAGTCCATTTCTGAACTAGTGTTAGATGCAATGAGCAACTCAATGGTGAGCATAAATGTCACTCTTTGGATTTTTCAGAAAAATCCAACCTGAGTCCTCTACATCCAAATCAGTTTACAGGTTGTTGTCATGCATGAAGGCAATCAGAATGTCATCATTTTTAAAATATGTTTTGATCCATTGACACACTGGAAATAAAATATGTATAAGTACATTTACAGTTCTTCAGCTCAGTTACCTTTAACCTGGAGACTTTGTCATACACACAGTGCACCTCTGCCTCTGATACTGAGCATTTAACACAAACCGCTTCACAGAAAGTGGATGCAGCTCATGAAACTGAACTTTTTTCCTGCCAACTGTTGATAGCCATTTTTAGCCCAGTAACTGGCCTCAGGAGCAACAGGGATGACATTATCCACGCAGGCAGCAGCGGTTAACAGTGGGAACGCTTGACTCTGCTGCATATTCAGAGGCCCCCATCTGTCCTGTGCAAAGTTCAAGGCGTGTCTCAGGAGAGCCTGGCTGGGCTCACAGTAATTAGAGAGCGGCTGTCTGGCCCACAGGGCCGTGATGTGTGTGCCCGTCCTCCAGACTCCCACACTGAACCTTTCATGTCACGCTGAGATGGAGCGCTGCAGCCAGCCAGCTTCCACCGTCACTCTCAGCATTTGCATTGGCAGACAGATGAATGAATGTCACTCCTGTATGTGTGCATGACGGGTCACCTCATACGGTTCTCCTGTAAAACAGAACATAGTTTGTTAAGATAATGTTCTCATTAAAAGCTCCATTACTTTCACACAGAGCACAGTGAAATAAAGGAGCTATTAGATATTAGCCAGACACATTCTTCCTTCCCCTTCAGGGGACATGACTTTTTTGGCATCCATCTGCAATTTCCACTTGCTCATTAGTGACTTCTGTTAATTCGCTCCAAGTCACTGTATTACTGACTTAAACACTACCTCTCTTTGTGTTTGTGGCTGCTGATTCCCAGGTGCTGCTCCTATGTGGGTCGTCGTGGAGGGGGACCCCAGGCCATATCCATTGGCAAAAACTGTGACAAGTTTGGAATTGTGGTGCATGAGTTGGGTCATGTGATCGGCTTCTGGCATGAACACACTCGGCCCGACAGGGACGAACACGTCAGTATTATCAGAGACAACATCCAACCAGGTATGAGCCTGGAGCCCTGGTCTTACAGCAGTCCCTTAATAATAATGTTAGAGCAACACAGCATGAGAGGAAATAATAAAAGTCAGGTTTTTTACTCACAATGAATCTTGGCAGAAAGAAAAAAGCAGGAATAAATAAACACCAGTGTTGTGAGACTTCATTCTTAGCCTTTGTTTTTCCTTTTTAGGATGTGGTCAGCAAATGTAAACACTACGTCTCTGACACTATAACAGTTAATATGTCATATATGAAGTCTCTAAAAAGTTTTGCAGGTGCTTCATTTGTAACTGTAGGTTCACTGTATAATAAATGTGTAAATGTAGTGTAAGACAGAGTACAACTGGATTCACCTTTGACATACATGCATACATGGGGTGCGCAGTATGAGTAAGCTTCATATTTCATCTGTGCTTTCTCCCTTTTTCCTTTCACAGGACAGGAGTATAACTTTTTAAAGATGGAGCCGGGGGAGGTGGATTCTTTAGGAGAGGTCTATGACTTCGACAGTATCATGCACTACGCCAGGAATACTTTCTCAAGGTATGAGCCAAGCCAAGTTCCACTCCATACACTCCAGACATGCAAACTAGTCTTCGATCAAGTCAGGTAGAGCGTTTTCCCAGTTGGCTGCAACCTTTTAACCCATCATCTTGTTTTCCATTCCTGCTCATAGTGTTTTATGACTCTATAGATCTGAAATGTGCTCTATGTCTGAGTACTGCTGAGTAATGTGGCTTACTTGCCAAAGAATTACATGGAATGTATTAAATTTAATGCTTAATACTTGACGACAAATAAATAACTAGACACACAGTCATCAAGAACCAATGTGAAAAAGATCACTGTTAATATCTAGATGACATATTACTTTCCTGAGTGCCTGAGTTTAGGTGATAGAAGCTGGTTTTCAGAGGGTAGAAGTTGCTCCTACATATGCTTCTCTTTAAAAATCAGCACTCTCCTTCAGTTTAAGTTTCTTTTGGCTGAAGTATTTTTTATAACAATCAATGCTCACATTGCATGGGGCTTTAGGGAGACCGGAGGAGCACTGATGTGATTTATGTAATATTTGGACAGGATTATATTGCCTATTGCTATACTGGGATTACAGAGAGTCAAAAAAAATAATACACTTGGTGCATTAAGTAACTTGTAACCAGCAATCTGACGTATCCTTTTCCATTTAGATTCTTCCTTTTTAGATCAAGAGTGGATTAGGGTAGGGCTTTCCATTTCTTGTTTAGCTGAGCTGTTGCTTCTTAGGTTTAACCTGTTCTGGCATCCGCACCACTATATTGTTTCATGGTCTTTGTGTGTTTTGCAGCGTTAGCAGAATGCCAACAAGAGCACAAGCAATGGGCAGTGATTTAAAATGATTAAAATCCAGAGTCTCTAAAAACTTTAATTGACGTATATTTATTTTCTTTACACTGAAAGCCAAATCTCTGTAGCCATAGTGAAAGTGTTTGGCCGGGCTGAGCCAGCTCCTATCCACAGCCTGTTCAAATTATGGTTCCCCCTCTTTGTTCCCACTGCTTTAGTGGCAGCAGCAGCCCCTGTAAAGCAGCACTGGTCCTGGGGCTGAGATAGCCCAGCAACAGTAGCCCTGCGTCATCACAACATTCTTGTAAAAGTTCTGCTTTCATACCACAAATCACCTCATTATGCTGCTGTGCTGCTTTGATGATTAGTGGAGTTACAGCCTCCTAAGGCTCGTGGATTTATTTGTGTGCTGTCTACTGTAGCACCTTCATGGCACTCAGGTGTTACAATGGATGTTTTGCTATAAAATGTCCTCTGCAGTCCAAGCACAATCAGGTTAACCTCTAGTTGTCAACCACATGTGGTAAGTGATAAAGAAGGAAGGATGTAATTGTGAAAAGTTATGTAAAATGTTTGGGGGTTTAACTGGAGAAATGCATTATAGTATTTGTGCTTATATGTTTGCTTGTGTATGATCACCTGAGTGTAAGACTGGTTGTGTTTTCATTACCTTAGAATGAAGAGCTCCAAATGATATTTAATTTTTCTTATTTTTTCCACACCTTCTACAGCTGTGTTTTTTTAACCTTGGGGTCGGGACCTCACGTGGGGTCGCCTGGAATTCAAATGGGGTTGCCTGAAATTTCTAGTAATTGATTAAAAAAAACAAATAAAAAACTAACTATTAAAAAATATATGGTGAGTTGAGAGAGACAATCTAAATCCATAGGAGACATGACAAAGTGAAGCTGAAACTGAAGCACTGTGGTACTGTTTATCTGTCAAATGTTCAATGTGGTTGGTTTCAGATGCTGCAGCTCTTTCATAATTCACAGTTTGAGTTATTGTTTTTTCAGTATTAATTGTCAGCCTTGTAAATACAAGCTGGACTGACTGTGCATATCCTAACCAAGAAAAATAAAATTCACACTTTGTGCAGTAATCTCAACTTGGCTTTCCTGCCTCCATCCATAATAATATACATTTTATAGCCTAGATGTCATCTAAAATGAACATTTATTTGCAACATAGTATAGCAAACTATTACATGATCAAAAGCAAATTAATTTTAGCAAAAAAAAAGTCTCAGTTTTGATTATCTGGGGTCGCCAGAAATTTAGGATGTTAAAATCAGGTCATGTGCCATAACACGTTGGGAACCACTGTTCTATAGTTTTTATCCCCACAAATAAAAAGCTAAGAACAGACAAACCTAAAGCTGTCACATTTTTAACAGTCACCATAGTGAAGGTTGAAGCGAGGGATATTCGGTTGATTGCAATTTGCCACTTCAACACTATATTCCATTAAATATTGCACACTGAATGTTTATTAGTTGATGTTTCCCTTGTACATTAAGTGAAAATGTCTAAGGTTCACAAGTTCCCATTGGTGTTTATAACTACAAACCGGTTGCATAAAGAAACTCCTGTTTGTAGAGGCAGTGCTCTGGATTTGTCATATTTAAAGCCGTTGCCAGGTGACTTCACTCTTCACTCCCTGTCGGATGCTGCAGGAAACCTGTCCAGATGTTTTGCTGTCAGTCAGCTCTACACAACTGTGTCACAGTGTCAGAAAGGATGTTACTAGAAAAAGCTCCATGACGAATGCTGGTCAGTCTGGGCTCTCACTAGTCATCATAGGCTGTGGTAAATTTGAAGTGTTATTTACCATCTGGGTAGCTGCAAAGCCAAAATAGACCTCTTGGGAGAAGTTGACTCAGATATAGCTTCTGAGTCATTGTAATTGCAAATGCATAACTACGCTCACTACAAAGTGGCTTTTTGACAACTTATACATATACATAAAATGTATTTGCACCCTGTGACAAGCTTTACATTACCTTCTGTAAATATTGTTGTTAATCCTCCCCCCATGTGTGAGATCTGGCATCAGTTTTGTGTATGAAACTTGTATTTTGACTATCTCTTGTATGGCAAAGATAAACAAAGTGGGGGGACCTTAAAGACAGCTGCAGTTACTCAGCCATACAATGTTTTACTGATGGCAGAATTGGTTTTGAAAGCCTTTGTGCAATGTGATCTCTGGGCACAGGTGAGTCAAAACAAAAAAAAGCGAACCCAGGCTATGGTCATTACCACTTCACTCTGATACGAGAACCAGCTGTTGGCCGTCCTTTTGCTCATACTTGGCCCTCTTTTCCTGCTGTGTTTATATGTTTTACTTATTTCGTATGTACGTGACAAACTCTCCCATGTCCCGCTTTTTTCTCTCAGTGTATGGTTTCTCCTGAAATCAACAGCCACGCTCTTGTGGCATACAGATTCTGGGAAGCAGAGAGGGAATCTTTGTCTAAACAGAGGCTCTGGCTGGGTGTAGGCCAATGTACAGAAATGCCCGTCTAGCCATGTGTATCCAAACTGTAGGTCAAGAATGTGCTTCACGTAGATTTAGGTTAATAGCGCTGCCTGATGAAGGTCTTCTGTTTATTTAGTTTTCTTTACAGCTGTTAAAAAGGAAAGGAAAAGGAAAGGACAAGTATAGAATAACATCTTGCATCAGACTGCAAATATGGGTGAATAATAACTGTGAAAACTTGCTTTGTATCAACAGCTTTTTCTGTCCAGGGAGCTTTTGGGTCTAGGGGATTATTTGGCGACCTGAACAAAGTCCACTGAGATAGATAAATTGTTGTTTGCATTAAAAACAAAAAGGACAGTTTATCTTATTTTGGATTTCATTCAGAACACTTCAACACAGAACGTTCATTTAGGTGCTGTCACTCCAGGTCAAGATTCAGACTTAACCCCGTAATCTTGTAAATAGATGGTACAGCTTGCTTCACAATAGCCCAGTCCTCAGCCATGAAGTCATTTTTTTTGCTGGGTAATCCACCCTGTTCTGCTTCCTCTCCACCTCTGACTCTGTTGCTGCCCTAATTCGTGGAACTCTGTTGATCAATAAGACTCTGTAGACATGAGGCAGAGATGGCCGCCGCTGCTGGGGAATGTTTCACAGAGCAGTATTAGCAGACAAGGGGCTCCTGTTAGCTTTTCACAAGTCATTCCAGGCACTTTTTCTAGAGCACTGATTGGCTGATTTACCTGTGCCAGTGTCTTTTTTGCTACACCATTATTAGCTTGCGTGTTTGCTCGGTGTTTTACAGTAAATTACCGTGGGAAGCCGGGGCCTTTGCTGTGCGTTGTTCAGAAGATTTCATGGCTTGCCTTGATGTTTTGCTGTGTCTCCTGGGGACGAGCAGGGCTGATCCCTGTGCTTTTTGTCTGGGGTGTGTTACCCGACCCACAACTCTGCCTGCCCCCTTCCATGCCCCAGAGATATTTTTCAGGACTGGTGCATGGAGCGGTGCCAACTCAAATAGAGACCTGCCAGTGTGCCCTTTGTCTGCTCTGACACCGGGTGGAGTGGCGTATTTCACCGACCGCCAGCATACGGGCTCCTGGAAGCTCACAGACAGACAGGCAGGCAGGCAGGCAGAGTCTAAACTGTTAGCTCAGGCTGCTCTGTTTGCACATGCCTGGCGTTGATAGGCATGTCACCATGGGAACGGCCAGGGAGCCAGGCCGTTGCTCGCCAATACTTAGAGAAAATGGAGATGATAAGCTAGCAAAGTGTCAAGTGAGACAGCAGTGTGAAAAGAGTCTGTCTGAACTAACAATCATGTTCTGTCATTATTTTAAAGCTACTTACATCTGCTGACATTGAAGAGTGACACTTGTCATTTTGGACTTTAGAATCAAACATTTAATCTGGCCTTTGTCCTGTCACTGCTTGTACCATTTGTGTTATTTTAATCGGTCAGTAATTCTAGAGAATTGCTCTTGGCCTGTGTTCAGGTCCATCTGTATGGCAGACGTGTAAAGAATGATGTCAGTGTTGACCTCAGTAACCAACTTTGTGACCCCAACTTCAAAGGAAAACTGTGAGACTTCATGTGTCCATCTGTTAGTGTGTAAAGGTAATGCTGAGATTATAATAATTTAATGCTAAACTTATAGTCATATGTTTTTATGAAATATGTGGAGCATGTGGCAAAAGTAAACAATACCACTGCCTGACATAAATGAGCAAGATAACCTCAGTCTTTAAACGAAAGATGTCAGAAGTGATGGGTCAAGCAGAACATCCTGCATATCCTGGTTGCCTATTAAAGGATTAAGTTTATTAGTGGATGCTTGTACTCTTTTTCCGTTGTAAGCTCAGTATCACTCATAATAACTCACCTTTTCAGAATAGTTTACCCACCATAAGTTTTATCCTCCATTTTACATTTTCATTTCTATGTATTGTAATTACGTTTTTTTATTTTACTACTTGTATTTTATGCATTGTCTGTTTTATTCTCTGCTGTGCAGTGTCCTTGGGTGTCCTGAAAGGCATTTATAAATAAAATGTATTATTATTATTATTATTATTATTATCATCCTATGTCCATTGCTGCGTGTATGTTCATACTGAAGTCAACAGCTGC
>JAPQRP010000030.1:23914054-23929889 GCA_037367295.1 Apogon hyalosoma
TATTATTATTATTATTATTATTATTATCATCCTATGTCCATTGCTGCGTGTATGTTCATACTGAAGTCAACAGCTGCCATTTCCATCAGATCAATCTTTTACCATTAAATTATTAACTGGAACAAATTAGTTTCCCAATACATACATTTCAGACATTTTGTGACATTTGCATATTTGCCAGGTTTGCATCTGTCTAAGTGGTACTCCAGAGGGAATAAGATCTCTTTACCCTTCTTTTCTGATTGTTGGATTAGCTGTATTTTTCATTAAACAGCCTCCATCATTTTGGATAAACGGAGTCTGGCAGTACCCATTTTCATCATGGCATTGGAAAGTCTTCATCCTCTATAATGCGTTAATAATCATGTTGACAGTGATTAAATTTTACTGATACATAATAAGTCACTTAATCCTTAAGCAAACATGTTTGTGGTGTGTGTGTGTGTGCATGTTGGAATAGTTAACAAGATTGTACACATACAGTCTGGGTTTCATGTGGGATTAACATCAGTCACTCTTTCTGAATTACAGGGGCATCTTCCTGGACACCATCCTGCCACGCTACGATGTGAATGGAGTGCGACCACCCATTGGCCAGAGAACCAGACTTAGCAAAGGGGATATCGCACAGGCACGCAAACTCTACAAATGCTCCAGTAAGACCAAAAATGACACATCCTGTCTGCTATGGGTTTTTCCTGTCTATTTTTGCATGTGTGCGCAACATAGCAAGAGGTCTGTAGCTCCTCCTGCCTTCCCCAGATGCAGTTTACACTGTGTGGAAATAGTCAAGCATCTACTATTGATGTGGTGTGGCTCCTTGGCTACAGCGTCCGAGTCTCCCGAGCTGGGAGGAGTGTAAACACTACCCAGGGACAGGAAGTTTGACATCGCTCTCTCCCAGATAGAAGCAAAAGAACAGCTGGTCTTGAGAATACAATGATTTTTGGGAATTAGCGCCATAGCTGCATGTTGCAGCACTTAAAAAGTAAACTATGCAGCTATACACTAAAGAGAGTTACATAAGCCTAGTACTTTTCAGACCCACTCACTTTGTTTATGCTTTCAGAGAGGAAGGAGAGGATTTAATGCTGTTGAACAAACAGAATTTAGAGCATTAACAGATGTACATTGAGAGCAGCCTTCTGCTGAATAGATTTGATGTCAGACAGTTAATTGTAGGTCTGGAAAGGATAGCTGAACTGTCAGTCTCATATTAAAACTCAATGAATAAACATAGTGGTGGTCACCAGCCAGTGTGGTTTTAATGTAGAACTGGGAGTTTTAACCTTAATCTACTCTATATGGGTCTGTTCAAGCCTTTGGTTTCTTTATTCACGACAATCATTTTCTCGTGAGAGAGAAGCAGACTGGATGATGTGGCGCACACTGTGGGGGATGAGGTAGTGAGTCTCTCCACGTGTTCTTGGAAAAAAAAAACCTTAAAGAGCCATGGATCTCCCTTTCATGCATCATTCCTGGGAGTGTTTGTCATCCTTAGTGTGTGCCTGAGTGCTTGTTAATGGTGTAGTATTGGCAGCCTTCTGCCAAGCATTATTACGCACAACTCGTGGCTCAGGGCTCCTTGTTTTATTGCTTACACACAAACCTCGGGGGAAGCAATGAATGTAAACAGTTTGGGGAGATGTTTTCCTTACTCCTGCTAAATGCAGCCCAAGGTAAAGATAACACCAGTGTAATAATGAATGCGGACTCAGCACTCAGGTTGGACAAAGCAAGATAATTGCCCTCACTATAATTTTCTCTCCATCTTCATTTAACACATCATTCCCTCACTTGGCTTGAGCCTCCTTCAGTCATCCATCAGGCTGGGTATTGTGTCTTGCACACTTAGTTTTGCCAGTCAAACTAAGAGTGGTTTTTCAGTGGCAACACGTACATAATGCATCAGATCCTCCAGAGGCCTTGGTTATTTATAGTGTGCCAGGTTTATTTTCAGAGGATGCTCAGAGAAAGTGTCTCTCACACTCTATTCCTTTGTGTGATCATCATCTGGAGTAGGTGGGGGAAGGTAGAGGTGAGGCGCAGGGTTGTGGGTGAATATTATCAGCAGATGTGCCTTTGAACATAAAAGAGCTGCCCTTTACTTCACATTCAGTGTTATAATTCTAGCATCAAGCATCTGCCTTTGCAGCAAGGTTTCAGGAGATTTACCTCAGAGCTGTTTATCTGTATGGTTTGATTTCATGGCTTAGGTGTTTGAAGCAGATGCTAATTGGCAGTGCCTAATACTCATGGCTCAAGCCTTACACGTGGGTCTGTTTGTATTTGTTTCTGTGGTCAGGATGTGGGGACAGTCTGCAGGACAGCAGCGGGAACTTCTCCTCTCCTGGCTTCCCCAATGGATACTCAGCCTACATGCATTGTATCTGGAGAATATCAGTCACACCAGGAGAAAAGGTACGATGAGTATATGGAAAACACCACATCAACTTTGAAACAACTCTCTGTTTACACAAATGGGGCTATGATCTCTCTGTTACTGTAATTTAGTTAAGCATTAGTGCAGTGTGATCATTGCTTGTCAATAATCATATCCTCTTTGTTGGTTTAAGATCATATTGAACTTCACCTCCATGGATCTGTACAGGAGTCACCTGTGTTGGTATGATCATGTGGAGATCCGAGATGGATACTGGAGGAAGGCACCTCTCAAAGGTCAGTTTAATAACAGAATACTATTGGAGTTATTACAGTTAGAAAATTATAACTCACCTTAATTGATTAAATTGCTAAAAATACAAAAATAACTCATTACAAATGATTCATTCATGCATGCATTCATTCATTCTACCATTTTGTTAACCTCAGTGAATCAAGCATGGACTCAAAAGACCTGGAGAAAAAACATAAAAGAAATCCACTTAAAACTCCAAAAAAAATGAAAATAAAAACTAATTCCAAAAACTGACTAAACATAAATCAAAAACCATTTGAAAGGAAAAAAAATAAGGAAAAATTCATGCGCATTTGAAAAATTACAATAACTAAGAATACTATAGATAATATTTATCATTTATCAAGTTTTGGACAGTTTGATTTTTATAAACTACATATTACTATTCTTATTTATTATGATTATTATTTCTTCTTCTTTTATCCCTCTTTGTGATGTTTATAAACTACAAGGACTGAACAGATTGTTCACCTGAATCTCAACACTTGACTCAACTTTTCGAAGTGCACAATGTTCAGGAACTTCTAAGTAGGAAATAGATCTGTTGAGAAATTCAGGATATTGAAGGTGCTGTGATCTCCAATCTAATCTTGATGTGTGTTTTCACCTGTGACCCAGGTCGTTTCTGCGGTGATAAGCTGCCCGAGCCAATCATCTCCACCGACAGCCGGTTGTGGATTGAGTTCCGCAGCAGCAGTAACTGGGTGGGAAAAGGTTTCTCAGCGGTTTATGAGGGTAAGCATCTACTCTCGACCTCCCTGCACTCTATTCCCACACGTCGCTCAGCTGACTGAATGCATGGCCAGTCACATATCCAACAATGTGCCTAGGAGCTGCAGTAATATCCACAGTTTTTGGCTCACTCTTTGCTGATGTGTCAGGCACTTTACGCCGCATTAATCAGATTTTGGCCGGGCTTCACATTGAGCTCCATTGTTTCCAGACTGTGCAAAGGGATGATGTGTGTGTGTGTGTGTGTGGGAGCGGGTGGTGGAGGCATTTCTGCTAATCCACATTGCGTAAATCAGAACAGTGAGTGCACATGTTTTTTCAAAGGCATGTGCTGATGATATTGCTATTGAGGGAGCTCAGTTTTTGTTTTTATTGTTTTTACTGTCACTTGCAGCCATCTGTGGTGGGGAGGTGAAAAAAGACAATGGCCAGATCCAGTCCCCCAACTACCCTGATGACTACAGGCCCAACAAAGTGTGTGTTTGGAAGATTACCGTTGCACAGGGCTACCACGTTGGCCTTACTTTCCAGTCTTTTGAGGTAAGACACTAGTCTTATCTAATAAAGCGTGTACACACCCCCCGTGCGGACATGTTCCTTAAATATCTATCACTAGATCAACAATTTCAGCCTAATATTAGTCCCTTTTCCTCTGTAGATTGAGAGACATGATAGTTGTGCCTATGACTACCTGGAGGTCCGAGATGGAAACTCAGAGAACAGCCCTTTGCTGGGCCGCTTCTGTGGCTACGATAAGCCAGATGATATTAAAACCAGCTCCAACCAGCTGTGGATGAAATTTGTTTCAGATGGCTCTGTCAACAAGGCTGGCTTTGCTGCCAACTTCTTCAAAGGTCAGAGGTTTAAGGGTTGTGAACTTCTTCAAGGAAAGCCAAATTCTGTGTACTTGCCATGTTCCAGCACCATCGGTTTTTTTCTGCTATTAGCATAAAAATAATTGCTTTGATCGTGACTGTACAGTTGCTCTCTGTGCAACTCATGCTCTGCTGTTGTTTTGGTTGGTTTTCTCTTGTACACCATCGGGCCAGGGGGCCAGTGAAAAGGGTCCTAACATATCTTTGTGTTTTCAGAGATGGATGAGTGCTCCAAGCCGGACAACGGTCGCTGTGAGCAACGCTGTGTCAACACACTGGGCAGCTACAAGTGCGCCTGTGACCCAGGCTATGAGCTGGCTGCTGACAAGCGCAGCTGTGAGGGTAAGTACAGGGAGGAAAGTCACCAGCACAGCTCAACATGTAATTTACATGTTGAAGCATTACACCCAAATACAGTAAGTACAGTCATTTCAGAAGGACAAAAAACATGCCAGCATTAATGCCTCTGCTGGGATGATACTGTCCTTTAGAGATTTGAGTCACAGCAATACAAACTTTATGTTTATCCTAAATGTTATGTTTAAGATCTAATTACTAGTATACACACTGTACAGTATCTGCTTGACCAATAAACCCATTTCCACCCCTAGAGGAAGATTAAGGTCACTGCATCTTTACCACTTTTTTTTAGTAGTTTTCCAGCAAACAGCTGTGTTATAATTAAGACCAGTACAGTGTGATTTCACTGACAGTCTGATAGTTGTATAGGAAAATTTATCATTGCACTGCATGACCAGATGTTTAATTTCCTCATGCATAAAGATAAATAGATTATTTAAACTTGTATTGTCATTAATCTGGCATTACAATTTGCACCACAATGATCCTGACTGTAATACTGTAAGCAAGGTGATGTACTGATATACTAGAGTAATATATTTGAGTTCAGTGTCATCCAGCACTTTTGGGTTTAAACATGGCACAAAATGCACTTACTTCTAAACCATTAATTAAAAATCAATACATTGTCAGTCAGGATCGATAAAGTACCATTGTAGCTTTGTGAGACTCAAGTGAACTCATATTTTCCTGCATCCCGGTTGGCATCAGGAATTGGTAACAGCAGTTGTTGTGACATTTTGTTTATTGCATAACTAATGCAAGGCTCAAGGTCAGGCAGTAATCTGCTTTATGCAGGACACAGAAATGTTATTTTAACAGGCTCTCACTTCTGCCTAAAACCCCTACCCGCTATGATTTGCAACATACAGAAACATTTTGTGTATGTGATATGTGGGGATTTTTTTTTTTTTTCCCTCCTTGTATTAGTGTGAGTGACTCTAGTTCTATGTTGTGTTTTATTTCAGCTGCTTGTGGAGGCTTCATCACAAAACTGAATGGTTCAATCACCAGCCCGGGGTGGCCCAGAGAGTACCCGCCGAACAAGAACTGCATCTGGCAGCTGGTTGCCCCTACACAGTACCGCATCACTCTGCTCTTTGACGTCTTCGAGACTGAGGGCAATGACGTGAGCACTAGGGTTATTTTCAGTCAGCACGGGGTGGGTTTGTTCTGTTTTTCTGTGTTTTCTCTCTTATCATTGCACTTCATCTCTGAAGCTTTCCTGCCCTTCTCGTGTTTCATAATTAAAAACAAATACAACCTCCAAGCATCTTCACATGCTCTGTTTTTCTGCTTCAGGTTTGTAAGTATGACTACGTGGAGGTCCGCAGTGGGCTCTCGGCGGATTCAAGGCTACATGGGAAGTTCTGTGGGGCAGAGAAACCTGAAGCTATTACCTCTCAGTACAACAACATGCGCATTGAGTTCAAATCAGACAATACAGTCTCCAAAAAGGGCTTTAAGGCACAGTTCTTTTCTGGTAAGTCGACTGGCCGTGCTCTGCAGAGCATCACAAGTCTTTGATTCAGTCACTCAGAGCTTTTTTCTGTCAGGGTTTAAAAGAAGCAGTCACCAAGGTTGTGTCCTCTGTACTTCCTCAGACAAAGACGAGTGCTCTAAGGAGAATGGTGGCTGTCAGCATGAGTGCGTCAACACCTTTGGGAGCTACAGCTGTCAGTGCCGGAGCGGTTTTGTGCTCCATGAGAACAAACATGACTGCAAAGAAGGTATTTCACCTTAAATGTTCTGCTCCTTGACAGTTGTACACTCATTGCTGGTCCTTATTCCTCCTCGGTAAGAGTAACTATGTGGGATTCTGGGCGAATGCTTTCTACTATCAAAAAAAGTCGCAGTAGTCAGTGTTGACTCAGTGATGTCTTGTTGCAGCTGGATGCGATCACACTGTGAATAGTGTGAGTGGTATCATCACCAGCCCCAATTGGCCGGATAAATACCCCAGCAAGAAGGCATGCACCTGGGCACTCACCACCACTCCAGGTCATCGTATCAAAATAGTATGTGTCACTTCCTCCTGCTCTCAGTATCATTTAACTTGTCAGTCATGTATTTATGTGTTGCTCTTGCGTTGTAGCGGAATTGCTGAATCCACTATGAACATCTGTGTTTGCTGTACTGATGTCAGAAACTGTTATATCATTTCTAATGATGATATGTGGCTCCCCCTTCTGTTATTTTCCGCATTTTTGGCTGACATCTCTGAAATATGGATAAAAGACGATTTTTAGTAACCATCAATTTACCAAATGAAAACTTATCATATATCTGTGTATCGTGCAAAAAAACAAGAGGACATACTCTACTTTCTTTTACTTCTTGATGTATTGTTTGTCCTCATGCTGAGACATGTGCTTTTCCTTCAGGCGAAACATGTTTTTAGCTAAACTTATCTTTACCTCCTAAAGCCATGAATCACTCTTAAATCACTTACATCTTTAAAACTATTTAGTAGTCTTAAAATTTGATTTCATTATTGAATCTTTTACAGCAAAAATAACATTTTCAGCCCATTATTAATTGTACTCACTGCTCGGTTTGCCTTCAGGCCTTCAATGAAATCGACATGGAGGCTCACCTGGAGTGTGCTTATGATCATATTGAGATCTATGATGGACGCGATGGAAAAGCTCCAAGTCTCGGACGCTTCTGTGGAACCAAGAAACCTCCTCCCATCACATCTAGTGGCAACAAGCTGTTCATTCGCTTTTTCTCTGACAACTCTGTGCAGAAGAAAGGCTTTGAGGCCTCCCATACTGCAGGTAAGATTATATATTTAACTTTCAAACACTAGTTTCCCACTCTACTTAAAATCTTTCTGAAGTTTTTGGGGCATTAATTTTATTTCTCAAATGTCAAGCTTTGAAAATTTGTAGATTTTCACTTTAGGCCACAGTTCACCACCCTGTCTTGAATGATTATAACTTATTTTGAGAGCATCATTAGCAAACTTTTTATATCTCCACGTTATCAAACCACAAATGAGCTAGCGGCAAGGTACAGCATTTCCCATGAAACCACAAATTAGAAGATCAGCTTGTTCCATATTAGCGCTGGCTGTGGTTAACTTTACTATTCTCTTCAGAGTGTGGAGGTCGCCTAAAGGCCGAAGTGAAGACCAAGGATCTGTTCTCCCATGCCCAGTTTGGGGACAATAACTACCCCGGAGCCTCTGACTGTCAGTGGGTGATTTCAGCAGAGAAAGGCTATGGTGTGGAGCTCATCTTCCAGACCTTTGAGATCGAGGAGGAGGCAGACTGCGGCTATGACTATATGGAGTTATTTGATGGCGCTGACACCAAATCTCCACGGCTGGGACGTTACTGTGGCTCAGGGGTAGGTCGATATTTCACAAAGCTGCTGCTCTCTGAATTACTCTTCCATGACAAACACAACTGTCAAGCCTCCACTTTTCATGTCTGAAATTTCTGCTTAAGGGTATGTCAGCAGGAGTGTTCAGACTATTGTTTTGGAATTAGCGCTCCTATTGTGTATCCTTTGCCA
Organism: Apogon hyalosoma; assembly: GCA_037367295.1. Classification (NCBI taxonomy): domain Eukaryota; kingdom Metazoa; phylum Chordata; class Actinopteri; order Kurtiformes; family Apogonidae; genus Apogon; species Apogon hyalosoma. The sequence goes on from JAPQRP010000030.1 coordinate 23,922,242, forward strand.
GTGGTTTGTAAAAGGGTGACTTTGTCAGCTGCCCCGGGGCTTTTAATTCCACTCCATACTCTGGCTTTAATCACTTTGTTAAGTTGATGTGTTCCTTGGAGTTTGGAAGTGTTGCTGTGGAAGCGGTTGTAGGTCAGTACAAGCCGACACTCCCTATGCGCCAATAGCCTATCAGAGTCTCCAGCAGTGGGTTGTAACTGAGAATTAATCAGCCAATGTTGAGGCTGCTGCCTGAGTCTGGAACAATGAGGCCAGCAGGGAATAGAAACGCAAGTTTTCTCAGGTCAGAGAACAGCTTGATTTCATTTACACACTTCAATAATAAGCTCTGGCCTTTTACTCCAGCCTGTTCCTATGAATCATTCGCTGGAGGGGACATAACATCTTCAGTGCCCCAGGGGAGCGGCTCCTCAATCAAGTTTCCTTTTATAAAACAGGTTGAAATAAACTGACACAATTCAGTCCAAAGTAGGGTGAAAACTCATTATAGCTCAGAGAGGCTTACTTTTAGCCCAAGGACGTTTCTCAGTTAAATACTAGACTACATATTTCTGCATTTACAATACTGTATGTCAGGGTTTTTTTTCTTTTGGGGGGTTGTTAAATCCCTTTCCTCATAAACCAAGTCTTATGGAGAATTGAGGAAACATTATGGGTTATGAATGGAGGCTTTAATCAACACTCCAGTGTTTCACAGTTGGATGCACAGGCTCTGTCTTCTCAGATGTTGCAGCTCTTCATTGTATCCACAGGACAGCAGCCTGAGCACCTTAACCAACTAATTATAATTTTCAGTCTCCACTATTACATTTTAAATTAATATTTTTGTCCTCTCAGTATTCTAACAAATAGACCAGTTAAATAATGCATATTTTTTGTGCTCACAAAATTATTTTCTTTTAACTGAGAATGTTTTATTATTCCCACAGCAGCAGCCAAAGTCCAGTCCTGACTTTGGATCCTTACTTGGCCTCTGGCTGTTAAAAGAGTAGTTTGAAGCCATACATCATGGTTTTTACTTTACCTAGAGCATGTGAGAAGTCTTAGTTTTAATTGAGTATAGTCAGAGAAGCAGAAAATGACAGCTGTAAACGAATCTGCTGTTTTGTTCTTTTTGTCAGCCTCCAGAGGAGATCTACTCGGCTGGTGACTCTATTGTGATCAAGTTCCGCTCTGATGATACAATCAACAAAAAAGGATTTCACGTTCGCTACACCAGCACCAAGTTCCAGGACACACTGCACTCACGCAAGTGACCAGCGGGGGCCGGAAGGGGCCGTGCGGGGCAAAGGGGCAAACGGAGGGGCCCCCAAGGGAGGCGCCAGCCTGACGCTCGGAAACCTTCGGCCACCAAGATGAATCAGACACGACAGAACAGCCGCAAGACCACCAACCGCACCTCAGCTCCTAGGGGCTCTAGCTCCCCCCACAGACTGTGAGGAGTAAAGCCATTCTGCAGTACACCTTGTTTTTACCTTTTTATGGTTAGGATTGGGATGGGAGGATGAATGTCTGCCTTAGGTGGACAGTAGGGGAAAATGTATTGACCCAGTCCCCTCCAGATATTTTTTGGTTTGTTTCTTTTTTTTTTAAAGTGTGCCTCCCAATGAGAGGCACCGTGGAAAACAGTGGATTCTCAGGACCTGTAGGAAGGCAGGCATCAGCTGGACAGATCTCTGCTTTTGTCGGGCCAGCCCACCACATCCAGGGGGAGGAGAGGAAGAGGAGGAGTATGGGAATGTCTCCTGTACTCCTCAAGAATTGCTCTCCTCTCCTCAACACTCATCCCTTTGGTTCAAGGATTCCTATCCATAAGAGGATTCGAAGGACTTGACTTGAGATTTTGATACTGTATGTCAGTCAGTTGCATGTAATTACAAGGAAGAAGGAAACTGTACAGTGACAACACCAGCATTTGTAATTGGCATTGTCCTGGCAGCCAGTGGCAAGATTCTCGTTGTTACCGTTAACAAGGAAATTAAGGAAGCAGTTATCTTATTAAAGGACTAATAAATGAAATGTGGTCCATGTCTTCTGGTTGGTAATTGCTTGCCTATTGACTGGCTTTTACTGTACCTCCATGTATAAAATAATGTGTATGATCTTTCAAAGGGAACATGTGCTTTTCTCAGCTCAAACCAGTTAGCACTTTACAGTGAATTGTTCCAAAATCATGAGCTTATGAATTTTTGTGAAATGCAATGCCAGTTCACTTATTTTTAAATGCATTTTATCTCTCTTATTCTTCATTGTTTTTTAATTGCTCCATTCAGTTCCTCAGGCATACTTGAACATTGTGTGTGCCCTGTAACATGGGGTAATAAAGATATGACTTATGTTTCAGTGTTGATTTACAGTTCTGATGTAAAATAATTTCTCTCCAGAGAAAATGCCTTTTCTTGGTACAATGAAGTATTTCTCAAGAACCAAATGAGCCTGGGTATTTATTGTCATAGTAGTTACATTAAAAATGTAAAAATGGAAAGGTACTGTTGAAATTAGCCCTATAATTGCCTTCTAATGTATAGCCATTGGTCTGTGTTGAATATACTATGTTGCTCACTCATTCCTTTTCGCCATTTATTTCTCACCTATCATATGTGGATCTGCAGTAGCCTGCCACATTTGTTTAATGTCTGTCCTTTGTTTACTACAAAAATTGGCAGAAAAACAGTTCTTCATATAAGTGAAATCATGTCCTTGCAGTGCACTGAGTGAGTTTAGCTGCATCAGTACACAGCCATATTTTAACTGCATAAGCTTGAGTCCTTTCGCAGGCCTTGGTTGGAGGCAACCCAGGACATGTGAGTAGGAGGAGAAGCACAGAACCGAAGACTTAAATGGCACACACTGATCTGTGCTTGAAAAAAGGTTTTAGAAGAATGTTCTGACACCCAGCAAACACAAAAACACCAAACAAAGTCAAATATAAATACTCCTCATTCATCTTAGGAGGGATTCACTATTTATAGATAGTGCTTGTCATTTCAGACAAAGAAAATTCTTCTCACACCTTGCTAAATATTCATTCCTCTACATGTAACAACGCTCCCCTCAGTAATTATCCCATTACTATTCTGTTGTGCTTTTTCATACAAATACAAGATGCAGAGCGTGTTGTTGCACAGAAAAGTGCCACACTGGCATGAAGGTAAATTGCTGTATTTAACCCAACAAAGGCTGCAAAATAGATGTAGTGACCACAGTGTGATGTTGTGAAAGGTAAATATTTCTCAAAATGATATTGAAGTATTTTTGGATTTTTAAATAAATAAAACATTTAGACATTGCGGGAAGATCATCCTTATCTTTTTTTGTAACCACACAAATATACTGATCAAGAGTTAATTTAAGATTATTTGTATTTAGATCACTAGTATTTTGGATTTACAAGATCATTTATCATAAGTATTAATCAGAAAACATTCACTATTTGTACGTGACTGAAATGTGTTCATCCTCATTTCATGCTTAATCTGAAACTACAGATTTAATTGGATGCAGAGGACTCTTCACCCAGAAAACATTAACAGAAACATCCCTATGCAGGTTGAGAGAAATGCAGTGCCTTTGTCGCTTATGGGAATATTGTAGGTGTTTTAATAGATTGAGAAAAGAAACCATAACTGATCACATTTCAGCTCTACTCCTTTATGTACTGTCTTCAGCTTGTGAACATTTGTAAGGAGATACGATGCTACATGGGTCTGTGAATAAAATAATTAATCTATATAAATGTAATGAAAGTTAGCCTGATAAAGTTACTGTACTAACAATTCTCACCATGGTGTTTACATATATGTCAACGTAATAAATTTGATGGTGCTACTTTAGCAAAATTATGAAAGTAGTCGTCTTAAGGTTCTCCTGCCTTTGTTTACATCTTTTCCTTTTTGTTGCATTCAGATGAGCAGGAGGGCCACTGTATGTAGAACAATGGCGTGCATGAAACATTGATGCGATGCAATTCAATGTTAAATTTGAGCCATTTCATATGAATAATTAACTACATCCACCCGGATATGTGATGCTCTCTACTGTGGCTCTCCCAGTAATTATGTGACTGTAAGCAAACAGTGACAGGTCTTCATTGTGCTGCGCCGCTGCGTTACATAACAATGCAGAAGAAAACAGTGCTGAGCTTTCAGAAGAAAACACCCCAGGCTTTCTGCACCTGCTTTATTTGACATTCACAACAACACAAAACAAAAATTTACTGCTCTTGCGGCATTTCACTCAGTCCCTCTCTCTAACCATTAGTATGTTAACATAGTTTGACAAATGGCCTAAACCTTCTCTGTGGGGCAGACCGCAACCAACATCGATAGGCGTTTGAGTGGTACTCTAAACTGTGTGAGAGCAGAGTGGGTTACAGTGAGTGGCTTCAAGTGTGGTGGAGGGCATGTAGAGGGTACACCTGAGGAGCTGACGAGTGGTCTCTTTCATTTGGCACTGATAACAAAAATAGAGACCATGAAGAACTTTTGGATCCAAGATATAAACGTGATGGTCAGAAAAGCGGGTGATTTTGTGGTAAGAATTGGCAAACACAGAACAAGTGTGTGCTGGCAGCATCAAAATTTCTGATTACAACTTGTGAGAGCAGCATACCAAAACATTTACATCACATATTAAACAGAAAAGTGCACAGTATAAATCTCAATACAGCTTTAAATCCAGCCACACAAGGACATCATAACCTGCCTTACAGATGTGGCAGAAAAACATCACATCCAATCCACGAGAACACAAAAAGGAAACGAAAATCATGTTGTTTCACAAGATGGCAATGAGTCATGTGAACCAGTAACACTAATCTTCACAGACGTTGAAGAGCAACACTCTGCCAATGTGCACAACGGGCAGGTCACAGAACAGTCAGCAGCACTTCAGGACTCAATAACTTACACTGATGAAGACTGTGACTCAGCCAGTGTTTCCCAACAGTTACTCAGTCTGTGCTATCTCCTCCTCAGGGTGGAGGTGAAATCAGATGAAAAAATTCCCCTACTGATTCATCATCTCTACACAGAAGAGTCTACTCATAACAATGAGTCATATAGTAATTTACAGTGATTTTAGAAGAGGTACTGCCCAGGTAGGTATTTCTCCCCAATAATTACAATCAATATAAGTTCAAAAGAATCAAAATTTATGGTGAATATAGATAACAGCTTCTGTTTATGGAATTAAATCTGACATCTTTGTGCTGTTTAATACAGGATCATTTTATTGACCCCAAGATTAAGGAGGAAAATACAGTGCTTACATTGGTGTCTCATGGTTTTGCTTGCGGAGGAAACCCTCTGCCTGACATCAGTGTTTGAATGTTTGACGATGTTTATGTGCTGATTGTTTGCCAGGCTAACGTCCCCAGCTGTCCCCCCACCCACCACAGACCCGCTACCAAAGCTGTAGCCACCACCACAGCCAGACTGGCCTTCAACACAGCGCCAGGGGGTCTGTTGAAGCTGGCCGGAGCCAAACACGCCAACATGGCCACAGTCACGGTGAGGGTGAACAAAATGGAGACGGCGGTGTTAATAGCCACTATCTGGCCAAACTTGGCAAAAGGCACAATGACACAGAAGAAGAGAGGTACTGTGGAGATCACTGTGGTGACGGCGCTGGACACTATGGCAACGCCCACATGGTTCACTGCCTCCACAGTCCGCCTCTGCCTCTTTGCATCAGGTTCCTGTAAAAAAAAACAGATACTGTTGGAATGAGCCGCTCCTCTTTATTTACCTGCCTTCAGGGCCATTCTTGTCTTATTAAATCCAAACGGTTGGTCATGAGGTATTTAAACAAGTGTGAACAGACACATGAAAGTGTAAGCAGGAAACAAGATGTGAAAGATTTTCATATTTCACGGTCTCGTACCAAGCCTTGACCAAGCGAAGAGGCCAGGGTCTCTCCAGCCAGCAGGTATCCCTCCACCAGGTGCAGGCAGTAGTCGACAGAAGAGCCCACGAGTATTGACAGAGAAATTGCCTCCACTGCTCCCATCTCCCAACCCAGCCAGTACATTACTGCCACCACCAGACAGATCACACCTGTCAAGTCAAAAGCTCAGAATTACACATAAAACTTACACACATTCATTCATTCATTTCCAATAACTGCTTAATCCTCTGTGAGGTCATCCTGGACAAGTCACTAATTCACATGAGGGCAAGTATACCAAGACAGACCATTTGTTCTCAGATTCACACCTTGGAGCCACTAAGAGTCAGTTTACTTAATTAATTAAGAGTTAATTAAGGTGCGTGTCTTTGGACTGTCAGAAGAAACCAGAGAAGAGCAAGAATCCGCACAATAGAACAGCTCCCACAAATTTACCCTGCAGGGTCTTCACCACACAAGTAGGAAATAAATTAATAGAAATAAATAGGGAGCCAGAATCCACCAGAAAGAACCCATGCAGACAGGGGGAAAACATGCAAGCTCCATACAGAGAGACCCAAGCCCACCAACACTCCACATTACCTCCTAATCTACTGAATTTTATAAAATAACCTGCATAAGTAATCTATGCAGGTTACACTGCATAATTCAGGAGACTGGGAACAAAGTGTTTCTTATATACATAGAGAAAAGGTTCTAAAAAATATAAATGTAGTTTTCACTAAATAATAAATATGGTGCACAAGCCTATGTGAAGTACAACTTCACATGACAAACTTCCTTGTGCATTCAGGAACATTAGTATTATTATTATTCTCCTTAGAGAACAGGAGGGTTTAATGTGACTCCAGAGGACGACAGGATTTGTTATGTGAGTGGAACTGAAAGCGAGGTTCATTTTTTGTTTTACTGCCCTGTCTACAAGGACATAAGGGATGCACTAAAATATCCTCCCTTATACTGGCTAGATGATTATGAAATACCTGAGTTGTGCTTTAGGAAGGGAACCTTATTGGAGCTGTAAAAGATCTTGTGGTTTTTTTAATGAAATGTAGTGAAATGTGAAATGTTTTGACCATGCTGCTACTTTGTTTTGGTGTCTCTTAAAACCTTGAGGGTTGAAACAGTATGCAGGACATTAAATAAAGAATAAAATCAAACATAATGAGTCTTGTGGGAAGACATAGAATTCTATATAAAATGTGTGCATAGTATTAAAACATTTTGTTCATGACTCTCTACTATCAAGTCTCAATATACTTATATTTTACCTAAAATGGTCACAAGAACTGGAAGCAACAGCAGTGGATGTGCAGTAAATACAGACACGGCTGCTACACAGATGGCCAGAGACAGCAGAAGACTCCAGAGGGCACTCTCCACACCTGAAAAGAGATCAGAGAGGCCTTTATTAGCATGCTGCTACCCTCATTTACTTTTACTGATTAATCCCTCTTGTCAGGTTGAAGTTGAGTGAGACTATGCTGGCAATTTGTGGAGAAAAAAAACCTTCTTGGAACTGCATGCCACTTGCCACTTCTCACCTATAATTTCCATGAAGATCTGTTTCCAGTGCTCACAGGTCTGGAAACCTCTTTGCAGAGCAGAGGACTGTGGCAGGGAGGCAAGTTGCTCCTGAATGAAGTTTTCCCACTGAAGGAAGTCAGAGTAAGTCTGAAAGGAGGATTTTCCCTTGTATGTGGTCTTAAGAGAACAGAGGTAGAGAATTAGGGATGTCAGC
>JAPQRP010000030.1:23929989-23973410 GCA_037367295.1 Apogon hyalosoma
CAGAGTAAGTCTGAAAGGAGGATTTTCCCTTGTATGTGGTCTTAAGAGAACAGAGGTAGAGAATTAGGGATGTCAGCAGCTGAAAGTGTGCTCAGAGTGTGCTGCTCTTTGAAGCAGGGACATGAAAAAGCAGAAAGATGAAGCGACTTACAGATTCAAAGGCCATGGACAGCCAGCGGACCTTGCCTCCATGCATTCCCACTGCTCCGTGAGAGAGCTGCCCAGGGAGCAGGTTGGGTTCAGGGAGAGAATGACACTCAGGGTGGAGGAGGGGCAAAATGGAGGACAGTTTGTTACCTGAAAAAATTAGAAGAGAGATAAAGTAAGTATATTTCAAGCTCTTTAATCTCATATACTGTATGATATTAATTTATATAGTCCATGTTTTATTTCTTCTCTCTTGTTCAGGATTTGGACAGTGTTGTTATTTATACTAACACGATTTAACAGGCATCTGCATGAATAATTATTCTTTGAGTTGTTCAGAATTGCAAACTGAGTTACCAGTTACCTGAAGGCAGGCACTGCGCTCCTCCTGGCTTCACAAGCTGTTTGTTTGCACTAATAGCTTTACAGATTTTGCAAAGATGCCCCATTTCCTGGAAAATATCAAACTGTGGATCCAAAATAATGCTGCCCTTTGGGGAGGATCAAAAAAAAGCATTAACACCATCATAATACAATTTAAAGATCAGACTCTGCTTGAGTTCTGTCTGAGTTCAAAAATATTCCTGCACAGGTGAGTCTCACCAGATCTCCGATAACATGGTTGTCTCTGTGCACTGTTCGGTTGACTCCTAAGATTCCAAACACCACAAACACCATCGCACCAGTGTCGACCAGAGGACGCACTGCTGGGCGGCCACACGCACCACCACTACAAGGGTTGAAGCCAAATGTTTTGGATGGTTTTACTTTGGGAAGTGATGAGGGATCTGTGTAAATAGAAACAGCGATTTATTCACACAGAATAAAAATATCTGTGCAAATGGAGTACTGTGCATTTAAACATAAGTGGAAAAACACAAGTGAAACTTGAAGTGAAACTTGTGAAGCAAAGCAGTATTTTAAAGAAGTCTTATCTCATTTCATTTCCTTTTTTTAGACTCAATAGTAAAGTCAGTAACTTAAAAGAGACATTTTGCAGCACATATTCAATGTGAGAATGGTTTTCCTGATGGGCTAACAAATTTTTATGTCTTTATGTTAATGAAGTTTTATGACATTTGCTTGCTCACCACTGGGAAGAGGAGTATAAAAGGCTCCCTGTGTGGGTCCATCAGGCCCAGAACTGATGCTACAGCCAGGAGGGTGGACACACACTCGGCTGGGATGGGGTCGCAGCCGGCGCTGGGAAAAGTACAGTCTCCTAAGAGGAGAGAGCCAAACTGAAATGTCAGATTCTCTACTAAAACAACATGACAGTCCAATTAAGTTGTGTTCTGCTTTGTGATTTTTCATTTGCTGTTTCACCTGCTGTGCTGCTGCTGAGACAATGCTACATAAAAGGAAAACTCTCGCGCCCAGCCATGGCGGGGGTCACATGAGCCAGACGTGATCATCCAGCTGGGGTATGGATGGTACGCACTCGAAACACACACAGTCATTCGGGTGGTATAATTGCTGCAGGGCTGACTATAAGCCTGTTAAGATAAAACAAGATTAGTTATAAGCCCTTTAATGGCACATATCACAGTTGAGAGACACAACACCATGATTAATTATAAAAGCAGACTCCTCTGCTTCCTGACCTGAAATGATGACACTTCTTCATGCTCTGTGCTGCACGTTTTCCATGGAGAGGGAGTACTGGCATTAAGGGAAAACCGGTAAAGAGTTGTAGAGGTTCCAAGCTCCAGCTTTGATATATACACAGTCAGCAAAGAGCCTAAAACAGTCCAATGTGTAATATCTCAGCATAACAAAACAGGCTTAAAGTAATTTTGAGATTTGGCAACACTTCATATTTAGTACATGTTTTCACCTTTAATGTGTTGCTTATTAGCATATATTTTAGTAGATAATGGCCCTTTATTAGTTATTATAAAGCACTGTCTTATTCTGTATGAGCAAATGAATGTACTAGGCCTCTTACTAATGGTTTCCTTAAAAACTCATTATTACTGTGTATTGATAGTAAGAAAGGAAGTTGTACTTGAATTATGGTCTTAATGTGCTTATAACAAGCTAGTACTACAACAACTGCATTTATAAAGCACTATTGTACCTTAATGGCACCCAAAGCACATTACAATGTGTTACATTCTTCCATTCACATACATAATCACACACTAGTTAAACAGCTGCTGGGAACACCTTGGGTTCAGTGTCTTGGCCAAGGATAGTTCAACAAGTGGATAAGAGATCAGCCTTCGGCTTTATAATTATAATGATAAAAATAATGGAGTAGATTTCTATAGTGCTTATCAAGGCACCCAAAGCGCTTTACATTATTGATCCATTATTCATTCACTCTTACATTCACACTCTGCTGGTGGTAAATTACATTTGTAGCCATCTTTCTTATCTTGCCCAAGGAGGACACAGTGGCAAGACTAGGACAGAGCGGGATTCAAATTGCCAACCCTTCAGTTATTGGATGACCCACTCTACCTGCTGAGCCACAGCTGCTTCATAAACACCACTTCATAAATAAACTTTATTCTTGTATCACAAGACACAAAATTAAAAGTGTTAATAGTATCCAAATAACTCTGAAAATAGTGGTGAATGAGTTTTCAGCTAGAACTTGCATATGAATTGGAAAAACAGAAAGACATTTATTAACACATGTTGTTTGTGTTTGTTACATGAGGATAGTCCGTATTTTTCATAAAGGGAAAATTAATATTTAAGGACCAAGTTCAATAAATTCCTTACTTAGACTCAATATGTAGTAATTAAGAGGCTAATGAGGAAAAACTGTTAGTACATGGCCTCATAGTATATGAATATGAGCATACAGAATAAGATGCTAATAAGTGCTTTATAATGACTAATACAGAGCCAGTATGCTGCTACTATGCATGTTATGTTCATGTTGAAAATGGTTACATTAATATGAAGTGGTTCAGAGATGTTTTTATCAACAGAATGCTTCACCTGTTCGGTTGGTACTTGAATTTGGTTTCAGGTTCCGAGGAAAACCGGAGGATGGCGTGCCAACAGTTTGCTGGTGAGTAGAAAACCAAGGTGCTGATGAGGAAGTGTGGATGTTCAAAGGGTGGGGTTTCTCCATGAACACACCTACATGACACAACATGTGTTTTCAGTTCTTTGTTCTGGGCAGAGCTTAACCAGTGAGTAGTTTTCCATCAGACCCACCTGAGCACATGGGGCAGGAGATGCCTTGGCCACTGAGGTTGCTCCTCAGAGCCAGAAGGGTCTGGAGGTTCGTGTCACGGCGGAAAAGAAGGGGGGCATGAGTGGCCGGCCTCAGGAGACAGCAGCAGCCAGCAGATAAAAGCAGAACCAGGAAGAAGACACCTGGGCCAGCACAAAGACAATGATAAACAATGGCAAAGAGGAGGGGTCTGGGGTCTGATGAAGCAGATAGAGAGGCTGATCAGGCAGATCAGGAGCAAGTAAGGACAGATCAATTATAGTCACACCCCAAGTGAGTGTATGAATACTTCATGAGAGGTGCTAGTGCTTCCTCTAACAGACTGAATATCTCTTAGAAGCGACTGAGATTACTGCATTTGGTCAATAGTTGTTATTTAACCTTTGCACCATACCTCAGGGATGTTTTAGGCTTGTTGGTCTTTTTGGCTGTGTTAATACAGAGTGCAATTTCTAAAGTTCCACCTGAGCTCCTGCAATAACTCTATAATAAACTGTGCAGCTAAAGCAATAACACTCAGTTCTATAGGGACAAAAATGTCCCCATTTAAAATCATTAAAACTGCAATTTTTCATCTCACAGCCATTACAGCATGAAATCATGCATTCCATTTTATCAGGCTTTCAATCCAGATCACCAGAGTACTGGCTTCAAAATTGTAGTTTTTACTGCTCTCCATCAGATTGAGCTGTTTCCTCATGTTTGCCCCACAGGGCACACACATGCTTTTTCCTGAGCACTGTTCCTCTATTGTGGAGGACTGCAGGCTATTATCTGCAACTAAATTATGTCTGTGTTGATTTGGAAAGCGGGATGTGCATCTGTGTAGAAGAAATTTGTTTATACATGTCTGTGCAGTTAGAGAAATATAGATGATACATATGTTAGCTTCCAAGAAAACAAGTTTTTTTTTAACTGAAACTGCATCAAAATCAGTGATATTGCTCATCAGTGATTTTTCACTTCCTCCTAGACTTTAATGTGCCTTTAGTCATTTTTGGAAAATTTTTATGCAATAGGAATGATGTAAACTAAATATCTAAAGGGTTACATGTCTAAAAAGAAATTATTTTATAGGGATAATGAGGAATAAACTGGAAATCATCCATTAATTTTAAGTCTTTGGCACAAACATTCTTCTCTTTTAACATGAGGAACATAAAACATTAAGTTCCCTTCACATCCATATCAGAGATCAAGAGTTTTGTCTGACAATGTCTAAAACAACAAAACAAATTTCCCCCTGATCCCTGAAGCTTCATGTGACTTTTATTGCCTTCAGTTTCTAATCAGTCTTACCCAGAAGAGCTTTGCGTTGCTCCACAGCTGGCTCTGCCACTAAATACTTGAGGGCCCACTGGAGATTTGTGCTCACCACACCCACATGCTGCTGCCCTGGAGGGGACAGAGGTGTCTCCACTGACAGGGACAGGATGGCTGCATCGCTGTCTGTGTCACAGAAGCCTGGCCAAGACAAAGGCAGCAGCTTAGTGGTGCTTACACTCATTCTGTTCCCCATTCTCCCCCCATCATTCATTCAATGCTAGGCAGATAATAATCTCACCTGGCTCCATTTCCACTGACAGAAGTGCCACATCATCATCCTCATCTGACAAAGGGCCATGGCTCGCTGACAGGCCTGAAAACAACTTCCAACTTCAGAGCGAAGAGGCAGTTTAGGGAGAGAGACAGCTGAGGGGATTACATCTCGCTCGTGTTGTCACACAGCACGCACAAATAACACCTCACACAAAAGTAAGGAAATAATGCCTCACCAATTCAACCAGGCATATCCGTGAGGTTCCAAACATTGGGTCCAGATACACAGAGCAGCTGGCATCAAGACAGAAACCCAAAGCCAGCAGCAGCTGACAATGAGGGCCATGAATAGGCCGAAGTCATGCACGGCTGGAATCTAAGTGTCAGTTAAGCAAAGCACAGTATAAAGGACCTTGAAACATTCAATTTGTGCTTATCGCAGGAAAATGGCTGCATGCTGACAGAGACACTTCTATTCATCCATAGCAGGGAAGCCATTTATACCTTGTGTGCAGATCCTATTAACAGTACCTGAGAGAAAGTATTAGCGGCGTAGGCAGCTGCAGTCGTGAAGGACGTAAGGAAAGTAGCTCGGCCAGCTGTTTTAATTGTGTAGATCATGCGCTGCTGTGGCTGAAGCAGATGAGAAGCCTGTCTGAAGGTGCTGATGAACACAAAGACATCGTCTACACCTAGGTGAAGACGAGAGAACAGAAAAAATGATAAATGTGCTGCAAATTGGGTTTTCCCAAACATAACGAGTAAATACAGCTTTTTCCTTCTTACCTATACCAATAATAACAAAGGCTGCCACTCCGTTGAGTATGCCTAGGTACCTCACACCAAACACAACATGGTACAGGAAAAGAGCCATAAAGCAGCTCAATCCAATACTGGCCAGGCCGAAAAAAGTAAGAAATACTAGAGAAAGACAAGAAAAACAACAGGCATACCAAATAACTGACTCTGCCAAAGAAACTAAAGATATGGACATCTTAAATGAATTACAGTATGCCATACTGTACCAGAGAAGGAGGTGAGGACATAGACCAGCACAGTGATGCAGGCTCCGCTGACGACAGCCAGCATCATGTCATTGTGGAAGGTGTGTCTCACCTCATTATCAAACAGCTCTGTTCCCCCATACAGCACCTTCAGCTGGCTAAGACAAGGGAAGGGGATAAGTCACATGTATGTATTAGTGTACTAATGTGTGCCAAATACACTATGTCTTCTAGAGCAAAGTAATGGAAAGAATAAATAGCTTCAAGAAAGGGAAATTTTGAGTAATCAATTTAACCTGGTTGACTGATTGGCCAGGATATCAGCATACTGAACCACAAAGTTTTTAAAACGAGTCCTCTGTTCTTCGCCTCGGTCCTGCAGGGAGTAGTAGGATGGAAGCGGAGCACCGAAGTGGATCTCACTACGTAAAAGTGAGGAGGAGAGATGCTCAGGGGACAGACTTTCATCCACATACCAGTAGAACTGTGGGTGGGTGATGGCCAGACTCAGAGAACCTGAAAATACATAGAAGGTAAAGCAGATCTGTTAGGTGTACTCGCAAAGGTGAACTTTGAAAATTCACATTTTTACACATTTTTCTCTATGAACTCACCTTGGATGTCAGCCAGATCTGGGCCCATGCCGTCATAGTATATTTTCCCTCCTCTCTCACTGGGATAGAGGTAAGACAGGAGTGAACTGGGAGGGGAGCAGTAAGATGGTCCCAGTGGCAGATCTCTCAACACCTCGAGAGGTTTCCAGCAGAACTGATGAAACTGTGGGTGCTGCATGAGCAGACGCTCCACATGGTGAATTGTTTCCAGACGCTCTGGTGTAAAGATGTTGCGATCACCCTTCCCTTGTGCAACAAACACCAGCTCAATTCTCCACAGAGCCTGGCTCTGGATGTAGTAATTGGGAGCAAACCTACGTTTCCTGATAAAAGTCAAATTTTTATCCCATGATCTTTCCTCGTCCTCTTTTGTTCTGCGATTCAAGCCCTTGTGCTTCTCCACTGCCTGACCCAAATCAGACACAGTCCTTTTATCTCTGTTCACTGCAGTTTCCCTCCTCTGATCATTTGCTGCTTGTAAAGGGTCATTTTGTGGATCTGTGGACCTCAAGTCCTCATTATCTGTCTTGTTGAATAGTCCCTGTCTGGACAGCTTCTCTAGCAGAAGCTCCCGCAGGGCTGCAGATTCACTGTTATCCAAGTCTCGCCTACGTCTGTCCCAGGACCCTAGCTGAGTCTTCACAGCGATGGTGAGGGCGTCAAAGCGTTCTGCAGAGAAGTGACTGTGAACCTCAAAGGCACTGTAGGAGAGGTCTATGTCCAGCGGAGGGCAGTAGAGGACCATGTAGGCAAACAGGGCACATGGAAACAGAATAACTACTCCTAAAACCACTCCACTGGCCCAGGGCTGTGTGTATACCCACCCTACTGCCCTCCACACCCCACACACCCCTGAGTCCCCACAGAAACAACTGTGTCTTCCTCCATCTTCTTCTTCATGGTCTTCCTCCTCCTCTTCCTCCTCCTCCTCCTCAACTCCTCTCCAGTTTGTCTGAAATAGCAGTGGCTCATCTTCCACGTCCATGATGGCACCTGTCAGGGACACAAAATAGCACTTGATCATCACTCACTTAAAAGCAATAGATTTTCTTCTCTCAGGCAGGTGAACATGTGCACAAAATAGATGTTTGAACTGTGAAAGGCTGACATTTCAGACAAAGCAAAGGACGAAGTAACTTCCAAAGTTGAAGTCTGCAAGCAAGGACGTGAAAATTAAGTCTGTCCGCAAACAGCTGTCGACAGAGGGCTTCTATTGGCAGCTCACAGGAGTCATGGAGAAAATTGAGGAGGGGAGACCTTTTTTTCTCTAGGGTTTAGAGGAGAAAATGGTTGGCTAAGTCCTGCTTTAAGATGCTGATCACAAGAGCTTGGGGGTGAGACAGGCTAAAAGCTGTGATTTAATTCTTCTTTCTGTCAGCGAGTGCAAAGTATTATCACCCAGAGAGAGTTTGCTGGTGGCTTTCTACATATCAGCAGGCAACTGAGCTTTGTCTGTTCTGCACCAAATTAAATCATCTCACTTGTCTCATTACTGACACGAAGAGCAAGTGGGATATTAGACAGAGGTGTGGGACAACAGAAAGTTTACTGTCTGTGATAGGCAGATTTTGACTAATAGTGTCAATAGGTGCTTCTTTTTCTCTCCTCTTAACACAAGTTACTGAAGACAGTTTGCATTCAGGTAGCACGAAGCCTGCTAACTGCAGCAATTTATCTATTCTCTATAGAAGAGTGTTTTAAGGTCAGCCAGGTAAGACAGTGAATCTTAATTACGTGTAAAAGACAACTATGCTCCATAGATGAAGTGAAAATCCATCATACAAAAGCAGAATTTATTGTCTTTGGATGATAGAAAGCAGAGAACTCCTCAAAAGACAAACCTTGAAGCTAAAACTTAACTAGAAGCATCACAAGTCATGTGATTTCTGTTTGCTCCTTAAACCTGAATAAACCATATTATGCTTGTGTTAAATGAGCAAAATACCACAACACTTTGTTCATCAGATAGCTGCCTGTCTATCAGTTCCATGGCCACATCATAAACAGCTTTAGCTAAGTTTCTCACTTTTAGAAGCAAGAAGTAGAACATCATGTTCTCATATGTGCACTGAAATGTCCACAAGCGAACAATGTATTTTAAGTGGTTTTTCCTTTTATGAAACAGATAAGAAAGACTATTGAGTAGAAAAGCAAGTGCTTGACTGTTTCTAATACTCTGTGAAAATAGAGTCTATTTTGGGCCAAATTTTTAATCTGCAAAACACTTCCATTATTAACTGTCATATTTCTGCACAAAGATACCAGTGGTATCAGCCCTCGCACCATGAATGCAAACTTTCAGCACCTTCACAAAACAAATTTATTACTGGTGTGTAGATGTTCTTAATATGTGAGCTAGCAAAAATACAAGTTAGTGCCACTCAGAGAATGAAATATGCAATCTCAAGAAAATCTTCAAATTATTTTCTCATTACCGAGTCATATTTTTCCAATACAAGAAGCAAAACAATGTATTCCATTTATCAGGGGTAATTTGAAGCCAGTATTTGGTGGGTAGGTGCACCCAGCATGGGCTGTGTGCATTTTTTTTTTAAATCTTTGTATTCCTGTTAAAATAATATAACTAATTATGTGACCAATTTCTTGGAAAGATTTGGGTTATTCTTGTGCTCCTACTGTAATTTCAATGCGATACAGTGAATAACTGTCATTATTAGATTACAGTAATCATGTTAATCTCTCCCTCTCCAACATGTTTTGATTATAGTCTTCTCATCAACAGAGGATGTGAAGACACAACACAGGCAGGCAATAAAATATGAAGAGAGAAACTGAGGAGATGGAAAGACAAAAAAGAGAAAAGCCAGAGGAGTGAGTAAAGATGTACCCCACAGTAGTCACCCTTCAAACAAATGACCAGACCCTCAACATCTGTAAAAAGAAGAAATCCTGCTTTCTGCTGCTTAATATTCATTGCAAACTCTAAATGAAAGGAATGTCTGCAATTCTCTACAGCTCCCTTTCCGTGTCTGTCTCTACATCAAAACAGGCTGATTAGTAGTGCTGGTGTCAAAGTCTGACAGTTCGAGGAACTCATTAAAGAGTGATAGGGAGAATCAGTCTCAATTCGACATTAAGGCATGGCTCTGCGCTTCATGCCATCCATCGCCAACTGTGTACCTCACAACAGAAGGCATGGACATACAGTGATGGAAAAATAACTACAGTGATGCATGGCCTCGGGGACGCATCCTTTTCTCTCTCCTTGATGAGTCTGACGCTTCGTCACATCCAAGAACATCGCACCTCGTGTACAATAATTATGAGCAGTGTGCAGCTGCAAAGCACTGCGAGCTGTGCAGAGCTGGTATAACTAATGTGTTTACAAGCTGCCAGAATTGTTCAACACTGCTATTTTTCTGCAAAGATTAGAAGCACACAGTCGATTTAAACCCTGCGCAGGTGTGGATTAAAAATAGACTGTAATTTGGCACCCTGCTTCTTGTATTTATTGGAATAAAAGTTGTCTCCCTTATGAATATGACTATGAAGCAGTGTTCCTTTATTTCTTCAAGACTCGGAACTGAGACAGATTAATGCACAGAGTGGGTGAATATAAACTGAACTCACCACCTTTTTGCCGTGTTTAGCGGGTAAAGTGCTGTATTGTGTGAAAGATAAAACTACCCTTATGTTTAAGATGTGTAGCTCTGCAAGTAAGAATGAACATTTTTACTTGATTTTTAAAACAAGTAGTTACATTTATACCAGACTATTTATTGGAGACATATCAGCTATATTAAATGCAATGTACTGTAGAGTGCCAAGGTGTATCGGGGCTGTCTTGCGTCGTCTTCAGACAATTGTGAGCAAAAAACCGGGTGAACCATAAACTCCAGCAGACCAGATCTGACATGCTCATGAATTTTTCTTCCGTAATAAAAATCTTGAGGGGCTGTATGAGCAATTTTAACCTTTTCTACATCTCTGGATTATGTCAAGGAGGTGAAGTGGGAGCTCAAAGAAATCCCACTATGCTGTGAGCCTAAACCTTTCACCTACAGTCATTTGTCTCAACATCTCTCTTTTCTCCTTTCAGTCTCCATCACTCACTCTGTTGCCCTTTTCCCCGTTTAAATCTTGCTGTCTTTTCTCTACATCTCAATCTGGTCACAAAGGTGAGAGATTTGTAACCTTCATTGCTGACAGCATCTAAAAATAACCTTCCACCCTCTTTGTTTTGTCTATTCTCCATCTCATCCAATATGAATATCACATGCAACCTACCACATTTATGCAAGTGTAAACTCAGCCAGCATACTACCTCATTTAAAGGAGCATTGATTTCACCACTAGTGCTCTATGAATATATTCCTTATGCATGAGTGCTCAGCAGTATGTTTATAGCGGACACGCTTCTGTTCTTTATGCTCTGCAGGTCCAAAGTCCATGGCTCAACTTAAACTCTCGAGATCCATTTGTACCTAACAATAGTTCATTTTTCTATTGTCGATGAATTGATGCTACAGTGAAGAAAACGCAAAGCTCTCTGCTCGCTGCATGAGGCATACTGAGGATGAGCCAAGCAATTTTCCTCTGAATAAAACAGAAAAAACAAACTGATCTTAGCACTATGTTGAAGATAGTTCTACTTTCACAGCAAAAACAAAAGCAAAAAACACATTATATAATGAACCTTATTTCCCACAACTTATTTGTCTCAGAGTTACTCTGATGAACAGTACTTGAACACCACTGTGCCTACAAGCGGATAGGATGAGATTTTATTGATTTGTTGAACCATCGTTTGACTTTCCTTCTCATTTTCTGTGAAACTGCACAGTTGAATAGCTGAGGTAATTAATTTTACCAGTAAAACAGCAAAAATAAATACATGCATCTTTCTCAAAGAATATGTCTGCAACACTGAGGAGATTCTTACCTGAGTCTGATGAGACAAGAATTACAGGTGGAGCGTTCAGGCCTTCTGGGTCCACTTGTGATGTGATAAACTTGTGCTCTGCAGTTTCATTTCTTCCATGCTCTAGTGTGGACAATAAGGAAAATTTACTGCTTTATTATGATAGTTATTAACTCATCATAGGAAAGACATCAAGGGGATCCTAACAAGAGGAAGGCATATACAAATCCAATTCCCCCCCAACACACACTCAATAGGAATCCTCTAATAGCAGTATCTAATAATGTGTTGTTTTCTTCTCCTTTTATGCACCCCGGTCCTTTCTCTCTTGCTCCCTCCCCTCCTCTCTTACCCGGTTGTCCAGGCGACAGAGTCAGTGAGAGACATTTCTTCCCAGAAGCTCCCCTCTCTCTCCCATGGCTTTGTTCAGCTTGCTCTGCTGAATGGCTCAACAGCAGAGGAAAGACGAGGAGGGAAGCACAGCCCGCAAGCTTCTGCACATCACTGACGGAAAGCAAAAGAACCTGTAGGGATTTTATGGTAGGGTAAAATCATGCTTTTCACTGCTTCCACTGTTATTTTAAATGGATATATATGCTTGAAATCATGCAGTTTGTATTGATACTGCAGTCAAGCTCCCTCCCATCCAGTGAAAAATGGTATAGTCTAGTCTAGTCTCAGTTGGTGGGGAGGTGGGGTGTGTTATAAGAGGGCGATCACAATAACTGGCTACAGTGGGAGACAAAGTGCAGGCAATTTAAAATAATCACCTGAAATAAGAGATTATTTGGTTGTGGTTCATTTTCATTTTCAAATATCAGATGAAGCAGTTTGATTTCATTGTATACACCATTTCTAATACTTAATGGGCTTTGTACATTTAGAACTGATTTGACTTGGCATGTTTGTACTGATGTGCCAATTATGCTTTCTGCTGGCCTGCAGCATTTCCAAGACCGCCTTTACTCTGTCTCATCCAACATTAATGACCAGCACTCTAGTCCTACTGCCACATGCAACTCATCCATTACCTTACTTCTTTCTTCAAGTTTAACTGGGAATGCCTTGACATCAAAGGGTGATGATCCATCATCTAAATGGGACCCAATAAATCTGATGTTGAAGTTCATCCTATGTACAGTTGCTCTCTCTAAAGCTGCTGGTGCAGTGTGGAGTCTAACAGAGAAGACAGAGTGTGTGATATGTGTGACTGTGTGTGTGTTGGCACCTTCAGGCCACATCCTGCTGTTGTAGCTCTGACAAACTCATCTGACCGACAGACTTTTTCAGCCACTTGAAATCAATAAAGGAGAGCACAGTGAGTCTAATTACATCTATTGCTGTGGCACTGCCTAAGACAAACAAACACATCTTGTGAAAAGTGATCAATTGTTATAAATGCATGTCATCAATAAAATCCAATCACACAAAGCACATTGTCCTTGGTTGGGGTTTAATAAGTCCCTCCAATCTCAATAGACTTCATTCAGGAAACAAGTATCACAAACATTGGCAGGCAAGAACTCAGAGGCAGTTGACACATAATATACATTTAAATAATACAAAACTTACATAGACCATTCATTCATACTTTCACACATGCAAACATAGAGGGCTTTCAAAAAGACAGATGCAGAAGTTGTGTTCACTCTGATCACACAAACAAAATCGGAGTTACTAATTCTTCGTCTTCCTAAGGCAGGCCTTCAGGAAAAAAAACTCATTTTATATTAAACTATTTGCTTTGTCTCTCTCAGTAGGGAACATACTAGAAGAGGTGAAACAATTTAGCTATTATACCATTAAATGATTATGAGCACAAAATGAACATGTAAGATTACTGCTCATTCAGGGACTGAGTATGATATATTACAACATCATGGGGAAATGCAAAAACTTGCATGCAGGAGACTTCTCCAAACAGATCTCTCACTGCCCGGGGTAATTTGTCTTCATGAAAGTTACTGATATCATCTCGCTTTTACTATTAAAAGTGAAAAACTCATTTGTGGTCTGAGTAGGTAAACGGAATCTACATAACAGTTAAGTTCAACATATAGATATAAAATCTGACAAATTATGAGAGAAATCTGTTGTGGTAAAATTAACTTTGCTCACTTTCAATCACACAAAGTCATTAATGTTTACTATATTTAATGATAAACGTTTATCTATACTATTGCTATCCAAGTGTAATCTCCTAAAAACCACAACCAGAAGGAATGTCTGTTTTGTAGATGTTTGTTCGCTTCAATAATAACCACACACAAACCTGGAAAGAGTATAAATAAGATATGTGATGTATAGGTGACTGTGGAAAAATAAGTTGGTATTGATTAGAATAACACGTGGAAAAACAGTCTGTATTTCAGTTCTGAAATTGACCAGATTCTGTCTTCAGTGTTGCATTGCAGTCTACATCGATTGAGCTGGATTTTCACTTCTTTTCATCTCTGGTGAGTGAGTGTTGCTCCAACAGAAAAGGAATGTAGACAGACACATATATTCCATATTTTTAGCACCTGCAGGGACTTATATGAAGCCCAGTTTGTGGAAAATGTGGACTTTGATCAATAATGTACCCTGAAGAACAACTTAAATAGCCCATATAATATTTCACATTTTACATTTACAGCAACAATCTTGAGACCCAACAAACATTAACTCACAAATTGATGTAAAATATTTTGTTCACAGCTGTCCTTTCACATCTTGCCCAAGTTTACAATAACTGCAGTAACACTTTTAAACTAAGTGTTTGATTATTTACTGTCACTACGCAATATTCACAGTGAAACAGTTCACAGCTGCAGTGAAATAGTAACGGGCAATGGGCGACAGGTGAAAGAAGATCTAAATGTGCTATGGTCATTGGTCTATGAGATAACAGTGGTACTGCCAAATACACACACACACACACACACACACACACACACATACAAATTCTCTCTCAATCATTCTGCTGCAGACTCACATACACTCATACTCTCAGCAGTCCTGTGACAAGGGAACTGTTGTTTCCTCTGGCTACCACAGATGGGTCTCCCGGATCTCAGAGATGATATTATTGGCTTTTTTAAGAGCCTGAGAAAGGAAAAGAAGACAGATGTATAAGCACTGGCCTTAAAATAGAAGATAAAAGGAAAAGAAGAAGGACTTGGTGTTCCTGATACACAGAACCTATTGAAAGAACAAAAGCATCAGCCAATTTTACCTCAAGCATCTGAGCAACTTCAGTCCTCTGCTGTGCTGTGTCCTGTGACTCAATGAGCAACTCCTGCAGTAGTGGCTGTTTGTAAAGTTGACCCACAAGCTCACTCTGCAGATGCTCTTTCACAAAGTTCACCAAGAAGTGCATCACTGTCTTTGGCACACTGCAGACACACAGCCCCAAGAAGGAGTTAGAAAATTCAGCATCAATAACAACTCAGCTTGACAAAAGCAACAGAAGGGAAACTAGGAGAGGAAGCACTCCCCCCAGGGGGTGTGAACTTCTTCCAGTTGGACCTGTCTTGGATGCTTTTGCGGACGATGAGGAAGTAGCACTTGATGAGACGCTGGATGACCTCACAGTCCCTCTGTTCTCTTGCACTCAGCTTGCGGGATACAGGTACCGCCTGGCAAAGAGGGGCAGAGTGAATCGTTGATAGTGTGCAATGAATTCACGACTAGGTGTGCTGTCCCACTGCTAATCCCCCCACTCACTGTGTCGAGAAGGTTAATGGCCTGGCCTTTGCTGGGGCTGCTGAAACCTGGAGCCAGGGTTTTCTCTTCCCCAGTCTTCTCATTCTTCCAGCGTTTCCCTCCATCAAGTGCTTCTGCCTGACAGTGAGAAATCCAAAGGGTCAAAGCAATTTTGTCAGAGCCTGAAATTTCACAACAAACTTGAATGTCTGGATGTGAAACGTAATGGCTACGGTTTTGTAGAACACAGTGTCTGCTGTTTGCCAGAGTAGAATAAATGATAATGTGAGTACCTGCTGTAGGGACAAATAACTACCTGCTGACTGTTGACAGATGCTGAGACCTGTGCAGCATCTGTGAAGTCTGGATGCTTTGTGTTGATATAAGCAAGTTCTATTGCTACTAAATTGTGAACCTAAAAGAGGGATAAGAATAAGAGTTCTTCAGCAAAATAAATGCAAGATTGTTGGTAATTATAATTAGTGCGAGGGATCATCTCAGCTAAGCTGTGGATTACCATTTCATTAGTTATCGGCAAGCGCTTCCTCAGTAATCCTGTAACAACTTCCACAATGGAATCATGAAGTTTCGGAAATCGTAGAAGTTCCTAGAAACAAAGACAAACTTTTCTAATAGTGTTGTAATTATTAATCCACTTTTCTTCAAAGAGTCAATGAAATCTAAATTATGCTCATATCTTCAGGCTAACCTGTGTGCTAAAAGAGGAGCAGTGCTGGATGATCCTCTGTAGTTCTTCATGGACAAGCTCTACACAGCGTAAACTGGGCTCCTCCAGCCGCTTAATTTGCCGCTTCACCAACAACTCAAAAGACACCTCAGGCACAAAAAGCGCTGGCCGAGGTCCCTACAGGGAAAAAAAAAAAAAACACATACTCTCCTCTTCACCTGTGGTTTCTCTAAATGAGAGCGCTTGACTAGAATTTATATTAAACAAAATACATGAGTAGAAGTGAGGAGAATCTTACTGTGGCATTGCGGATCGCAGTGAGGATATCAAGCTCAGTCAGCCCTCCAAGGGGGTCGATGGACTGCAATGTGCGGCCAAAGGTTTCATGGAATATGTAACAGATCCGAGCACCCCCACAGCTGTTGAAGAGATGTGTTCAGCTGTGACACCACTGCTTTTTTCAGGGCTGTATGTCAGCAATGTTAATTGCACCAAAATGAAATGCAGTCGACCAAGAAAGGTCAATATTAGCTTCTAACGTATTAGCATGAATTAATCGCTTGGTGGTAAGAGAGCTGGAGTGACGGTGCCAAAAGAAGATGCTGAAACTAATTTAATTGACAACTGCATTACCCCAAGGACATTAACCATTCTGACACTGTGACACTATGTTCCAATGTTAAATGCAGAGTTCTGCAACAAAAAATAATAATTATATGCACTAGATCTACCTAAATTAGATGTATTAAAGTACTGGAAAAATTAAGCAAAGGCCAATGTCCTTAAAAATGTACTTACTATGCATTGTACAACGTAGCTCTACAGTAAAATCAGACTCACAGTTCTGATGTTTGGATGTGCCTTGCTGTTCCCTCTATGGTGTTGCAGTAATCGCTGGCAAACTTGGTGACAATCTGCAGCAGTGTGGCACTGTGGTCCTCTACAGGCTGACCATAGCTGTGAAGCCGTGCCTGGTACTGGGCACTCAGTACGGTCACTCGGGTTTTGAGTTCTGGTAGGCAGTCCCGGATGTGGTGCATCAGCAATCTACTGAGAGTCTTGGCCAAATAACGTGAACCAGCCCGAGAGGCAAGTGAAGGGTAGTGACGTTGCAGGAAAGCCTGCTCATCCCGCGTCGAGTCCTCCAAGCTCTTCTGAGTATTGATGTCATGCTGGCTCCTAAAAGGATAAATTAAGGGACAGAGTAAGAGAGAATGAGCAACTTCCATCCAACTACCAAGAAGAATGTGTGATGTAGTCAGAAAATCAGGGTAATAAGAACAACATACCACTCTGCTTAAGTGTAATGTAAAAAATAATTCATGGTCAAAATGACTAAAAACAAGATTCTTTGTCAAATTTACAAACCTGTTAACCACCCCAATTATTCCAAGCCTGACTGGAATGACACGACCTAGAAGAACCTCTAAAGCATCTGTGCCCGCATCCATCAGGTCCAGCTTACTGACCACCAACAGCGTTCGACGACCTGACAGACAGACAAACAAGTGTGGCATGAGATCTAATGTATTTCAGTACCATGGGAACTCCTTTAACATGTAGTTTTACATTTCTTTAAATTCATAAAGATATGAGAAAACTGAAAATAAGTTTCTGATGAGACAGGATCTAAACCAACAAGAGAACATTTGGTCACAGATACCTATGTCACAAGCTGTATACAACCACTGATGGACACAGTGCTGTTGTCAAGTGATTAGGCAAAACTCCTTTACAGATACTACTGGCATATTCACATTTCTGATCAAGTTGTTCTTCACAGTGCACAAAAAAGTAACATTAATTTTTAAGCAACTGTTACCAACAGGCAGCATTTGATAAAATGACTTGAATGTAATGTGTTTCTAATCAATAACAATGAATAATTTAAAATACATTTTAACTTGAAGCATATTATGCAATGAGCACCAATGAGAACAGATGAAATGGAACTGAAATAGGACCACAAGAAGAGACTGAGTGTAAAATATCCTACCATCTGGATCAACCTCACGAGCCAATTTCAGCGCATCAGATGTAGCCAAGTCAGAGTTGGCAGGGGACACTGCGAGGATGAGGGAGTTTGGATTGGAGATGAAAGATAAGATCATCTCCTGCACTTGAGCTTCAATGTCCTCCGGCTGGTCCCCAACAGGAACCTGAATGCAACAATAAGCAGACAATGTTATAGTAGGCAGCACACAGATGTTGTGCTGCTGGGATTCTGTGATGATTGCACCATCATTCAGTGTAGCGATGTTTGTACACATTAAAAAAAATAAATTAACATCTTTCAAGGGGCTGAGTTTACCTTAGTAATTCCAGGTAAATCAACCAGAGTGAGATTTAGGACCTTGGGGGAGAAAATCTTCAAATATATGGGCTCAGGGCTGATTCCCTGAAAGAGGAAAATACGTGAATCCAATAGAAAAACAGTATATTTTAGGCATCACTAAGTCACATCATTAGTCTTTTTCTCACCTTGTTTTCTCCTGAACTGCGATCAGTCTCTGTTTCTATTTCTCGCCGGATTTCTTGGAAATCTGTGAAAATCTTTAAAAAGAGGTGAGGGAATGATGTATCATCTAAAACATAAACCACATAATGCAGGACAAAGATGGCATATCATTTTAACCTCTCAGATAAATGTACCTGGTTCTTGCAATGAAGAAATGTACCCCATTCTTCAGCTTTGACACCTAAACAAACACATAAGAGTGTCTATAAGTCATTTCATAAAGATGTGCCAAAGTTATAAAATGATGATAAAATTAAGGTTTATGGAAGACAATGCATATTTTCAAAAGAATATAAATTGAGGTAGATCATGTCAGACAGATGAAGACCAGACTGACAAAAATGTACAAAGAAAAACAAATAATGAGGTGAAACAAGGAAATATCCATGCAGACCAACTATACAGAGACCTGGGTAGCTGATTTGGGCATTTTGTTTTACCCCATTCCCTGAAAAAAGTAGTAAAGAAGAAGAAAGACAACATGTTAGAAAAGAGAAGCCAAGATTCTATGAAGAGTAGTTAGAGGTTCAAACAGTGAGTGAAGGTGCCATATGTGATGGCCCCTAGACCTCAAGACAGAGATCTGGGGAGCAGCTTGTTAGGAATGATGGCTGAGGCCTGTGTTGTTGTGACTGCACGTCTATACAACACTCATTTGAGATGAACTGCACCTCACCTGCAAAAAGTATGCGAGATGGCGGCAGCAGGGGGACTAGTTAAAAGTCAGCTGACAAGTTGGACAGTTCACTATCTGGAGCTTGCAGATGCCTCTCATGGACTGGAGATATTGTATTTGCTATCTGAGACTATGGGGTTTTCATAAGCTATAGATAGATTTTGTCCTGGGTGACAAAGATCCAAATTTATCAAGTGAATGTATGAAAACTCATGAAAAAAATGTCGTTCAGAGCGATTCATTTCCTAGAGGCATTTGAAATCTATCCACAGTCAGAAGATCAACAAAATTACAGCAACAGTTATAAATAAAACCAGTTTCATCGCTATCTCAAATATAGATAGTCATTCCTTACATGAAATAAATCCCAACTGACCAAATCTGTGGAGATCTGGCTTATTTCAAATGTGCCTTCTTATAGTTGTCAGAACAATCACTTTCTCTGTCCCCCGTAAAAGTAGTTGGGCTTGGGTTGATAAGTCAAAAAATATTATGACCTGCCTTTCCCCTAACACGTACTCTTGATCTGGATGGAATATATAATAAGGTCAAGGAAATACAGGAAAGAGAATCCATAATGACTGAGGAAAAAGAAAACTGCATTAGGCAGCACTTACACTAAGCTACATAATTATGTGACTGTGGATGTTACTGACAGATAATGCTTCACTATAGATGTTGTTGCAACAGGGAATTGAGGAAGAGCATTATCTTGTTTTCTCTTGTGAAGGATGTTCCACTGCATCCTTTAATACGGAGATACATTAGGAAGCACCAAAGCACCTTTCTGTAAAATTGAAAGATTTATTGAAAGATTCAATTACGGATGTTCCCATGCAAAAAAAGATATATCTGACAACCTGTCCTAGGAGGACTTTTTTGTCATACACCTGAACATATTCACACATCCACACATTACACACCTAAGTAAAACATTCATGGGAAATTTAACTATAGAGAATGTAATTTCTGAGATGTAGGATCTCATTTCTGAAGGAGTCCCAAAAGTAAATGTAAAAGTAAATGTGCTGATTTTTCTTTTAATAAAGTAGTTTTACTTTTAGTAATTCGGGTCACGTGAAGTGTCCTTATTTTGTTCTTCCTTTGAGCTGAACTCAACATTCCAGACCATAATCTGCTCCAATAATTATTAATAAGAGCTTATTCAAAAAATATTAATGAACAGATTAAATATGTAGGTACCATTTTCAATCTTCAGTCTCTCTTCCAGAGGAGCAACATGAACAAGCTGCAACACCAGAGGTCGTCTTGTCACTATTCCTGATCCCCGAGGCAAGAAATCCCGTCCAACCAGACTCTCCAACACAGAGCTTTTTCCACTGCTCTGTTTAGACACATAGAAAAGCAAATTAGCAAAAGTTCAGAGGCCTTCTACAGTATAAGCCGTTTTTTTTACCTTAACTTACCTGAGATCCAACGACGACTATTTGAGGCAGCTGTACAACCTCTGCACCCACTGTGAGGAAAACCTCCTGGAGCCGGTTGATGGTGGGAATCAGAGTTTCCATCCTTCCAATAAACTGGGGGCACTTACTACACAACATACACGAAACAGAGTAGCCTTAACTAACCCATGCAATAATGGTTGATTGCAATAATGATAATATAGCTAAAAAAACTAAAGTTAGCTGTATTTTCCTCTGATAAACAGACACACAAACTGGACTCGATTACAATTTCTGTGGGCAGTAAACAAGACATAGAACGTATTAGCTGTTTGATGATGATAGGAAAGTGGTCCTGATGAGAGGGGTGTAACGCCCAGCCAGGCCAGCAACACTTGGCTGAATCCAAAAGATCACAACGGCAAAGTAAGATCCTATCTTAAACACTGGCATTAATCCACGTAAAGCACTAGAAATAGAGCAGAAGCACAGGCCAAGAGGCTCCTTATTAACACTAGCTAATGTTAGCTAGCAAAGCTAACTGTAAGTAAAGGCAGGAAATGATAGAGATGTGCTAGCTTTGCAGCGAGGCAAACTTGCCCGCTAAAGCACCCGAAGCCTCGTTCTTATCTTACCGATGTTTAACAGAAATATTCGTCCTTATCCAGCGTGTCTGGTCTTCATACTTTGAAGAAATAACCGAACGTCAATTTACCAGAGCAATTGTCCAAAATAATCAGCTACAGATAACCGTCAATGTACCACAAATCATGGGCGGTACTCTGCACTTTGGATGATTGTGATTGGCTTTAAAATACGGATCATGACCGTATACAACACCTGATTGGCTAATGCGTAAAAGCGCTACAGCTTAGTCCCGCCTCTGAAAGTCTCAATTACAACATTCCGTTAATCATGGTTACATTTCCTGTACAAAAATTATACATATTATATTACATATTATACTAATATAACTAATGCTTATAGAATAGTAAGTGAAATAATGACATGACAAGCACCATTCTTTGTTTTTGTGTTTTAATGTCTGTATAAACATGATATTTACAAATCATACAATGACCATCAGTTAGTTATGGGATAAAACATGTATTAACTTTTGCACAGATTGTTAACAGAAAACACCCAGTCATCATCCAACACAGACATTACTAATAAATATACTCCAGTAGAAGTTAGTGTCCCTTGGGAGCAACAGCAGCTGGAGATCATGTGAAACAAACGGCATAAATGGGTTGTTTTGTATTCAAATAGTCATCAGGTCTTGTGTCATTACTGCATAATCAATGACGTGGACCAATTCAGGAGGCAGGTTTTCTTATCCAAGCTTGTTGGTCCTAGATAAGACAGCCCTATAGCTGAGATAATCAATACTCTGCATTATCCATGTTCACTCAGCCAGTGAATAAGCACACACCAGGGGCTCTCTGCAAGAAAAATTATACTGTATTTTTCTAAACACTGTATGCATCCCCAAGCACTGAGCACCTTACCAAAGACCATCACAAAAAGTAACTTCCAGCTGAGTGTTTATTTTTAGTCCATATATGATGTGTCCATGCCTTCTCCATCAGGGTGAAGCAGTCTTCCAGCCAAGCGCTCAATGTCATCAAGGCTAAGTTGTCGAAGTGAACGTTCATAGTCCTTGAAGGTAAAGAAAAAAAAGAGTGTGTAGAAGCAAAAGATTAACAATGATGTCACAAATAACTTTTGTTACCATATTAAAAGCATGGAGTACAGAGAAAAGACAGCCACCTTCAATTTCTTGAATTAGAGTAATTTCTTTTACCACAGAAATCCCCCTCAGTGTTGGCTGCTACAAATGACAACACACAATCTAAACCAAATAAAGCAATTACAGTTTACAACCCATCTGGTCTGCTGTGCAGAACAGAAGCCAGCATAACAATATAAAGTTCAATGGCAGTTTAAAGAAGAAATTCAAATGGATTAAATTTTGCATCAATCTCGAGCCGTAAAGTACAGAGACACATGAGCACCACATTAACACCTAAAAACATGAGGGCTACTTGATACTTTTATGAATAACTTTGTCTGAGAAGTCTTGCTACAATGCTGTCACCATTCCTTAGCAAGTACTTGAATAAATATAGAAAAAAGCTTTGTAATACAAAAGCTCAGAGTTAAACCCTATCACTACAATATAGCTGAAAATTTTATCAATGAAGAATGTTAATTTCAGTCAACGTTGCTTAATTATTGAACTCCAATGTGTCACTGGACCACTCAAATCATATTAATTTTTCTTCTGTCTATTAATGCTCCACTCTTAGACAGAACTACGTAAACAACACAGAATGTGTAGGGTTGTTGTGTATTAGAGGTCCACTGTTACTAAAAAATTGTTTGACTGTTGAGCTGAACATCTATGTCAATGCAATAATACCTCAGTAAAAAAAACTGTCTGTTTTATCAGGGGATATGGTTTTCTGTTTATGAGCCAGGGAAGGAGTACATTCAGCATTTGTAAAAAATAATCAAACATTCAGTTGAGTAGTTTCCCTTTTGAATAAGTGTCTATTGTAGATACATATGAATGTTGTTTTATAGTTGAGGGCTAAGGTCAAACCACATAAGTAATACAGACTGTGGAGGATAAGAATTAGTTCTTCATCTCCTCACCTGTTCATTAATGACACCTAACTGGGATAAACTTTGAAAGGTAGGCACTTTTCTCATATTTCAGGTTTCCACTAGCACCAACACATCAAAATAATTCAAAAATATATAACATAACATTATATAAATTAAATCAAACAAAAATCCATGTGTCAAAGGAATGAGAAAAGAACTGGATAACAGGGAACAAAGCTGCATTTCAATACCTTAATAAGCTGCTCATGGACTTTAGCTGCATCTGCAGGACTGAAATGTCTTGCAAGGACAGTAGAGACAGTCTGCCATACTCCTGGTTGTGTACTGCTGCTACTGCTGCTGCTGGCAGCTGTTCCTGAGGCTCCAGTCCTCTCACCCACTGGACGGATTACTAGATTCAGTTTAGCCTCTGGCCCAATGGAATAATCACTCAATCTGTGTTCATCTGAAGGAAATAATTTAGAATGTAGTCATTAAACATGTAAAGCTTTGAATTATATGGATAAGTTGCCATATGAAACAGAAAATTCTTTTCATTCCATTATGAAAGGTCAGAAAAGCAGCTGCAGTGGGCAACTAACCTCTTAAATATGCAGGACTGAGAGGTTGTAGATTGTTCAAGCCCACTACCATCAAACTCTACAACACTTCAGTGTGATGATTTATAGACTGATGATTACACATTAACTGTTAAATAATTCTGTTTTTTGTTTGGGTTTCATTCTTTCTTTTTTACTGATCTTATGAAAAAAGTGAATTTCCACCTTTATCTATAATGTAACACTGCAAAACTGTTCTGTACCTGCAAGTGCTTTGCCTTTGTAGAGTAACCTCTGTTGATTAGCTGGTATGTTGAGACGTTCTGACACAAGTTCTTTCACTGTGGACACCTTTTCATCTTCAGTCACCTGGAGAATCAGAAACATGATAATGTGTTCTCAATAGATGATTAAGGCCCATATGAAAAGCCTTTATCTTATTCACTGGATCTTTCGGTCTTGTTTGCAGACTCTGAAGTGACACTGTCCTTTGGTAATACGCACTGAATACATAGACAATAATGGACATGTCTGCGTGTGGGCAGGGCATTAAAGACACATGACATGATCACCAGAGAATTTTAAAAGCACAAGACACAGAGTGAGTTGTCTTTCACGTACTATTATAGTATGTCCAGAAGTAACTCCTTAATTCAAACACACTGCAAATATCTGTGTTTTGGATCCCATGTCAAATTGTTTTTTTAATGCACACTGGAGCTAAACCCAGATACATTTATTGGCACTGTACAGTTATAGTAGCAAGATGTACGGATAGCACAGATATTCGTACACAGAGGCGACCTTCAATAGCTCAACTTTACTGACACCACTTTTAACTTACTGTTATTGGAACGTAAACAAAGTCGTAATACTGTAATCAAAACAAAAACGTGATCCTGCCATACTGTTTTCTTGCAACTTACATACATCTTACAACTTCTTTCAACATAATTCACCAAGCAAAGATTAAGCGAGCCCATCCCTAAACCATTCTACTTTGAAGTGATGATGAAAGGATGACTCAATAAGAAGTGGAAAAAGTAATTATTTAACAAAGTGGCGAACCGCTAACAGGAATGCTAGCTAGGTTACTGCATGGACGAGCTAACGCAGATAAGATGTGCCCAAACAACCACTTTGTGAATCTTAAGGTCAGTGTTTTTTAAGGGTAAAAAGCTTTAGAGTAATTCGTAAAGACGTTTTGCTCAAAAGAAACGGCATGTGACAAAGAACCTGCCTTGCATCTGATGTTGCGATTATGCTAGCTTCAGTGAGATAGCATTTAGCTCAATGCTAACACCAGCTGGATCGGCGGTGCTTACCTGAACACTGCATTCTTTACCTTGAAGAGGTTTTACGGTAAGGATCATTTTGATTATACTGCTAACAAAACAACACACAACGATACGTTTAAAGATTAAATAACACAGGCCAGCCGGTAATGTCACTTTGCTATCTCAGAATAGGCACAAGACTTCTTCTGACGACGGACCATCATCATCTTCTTCTTGTTCTTGTTCTTGTACGGACTCTGTTGCCGTCAGCTGAGACTAGCGCCGCTCAGTGGCAGGAGAACTGAACTACGACGATCGAACAGTAAATACATCACAATAAAAATAGATCGACACAAGGGCTGCTCAGTGAAACTTAACATTTTAAAAGCAGACAACTGTAGACCCTGTTTTGTCCATTTTAAGCCCTTAACAACATATTTCATATGCAAGTCCTACTGAATGGACTACAATAAACTATTACCGACTATAGACTTCATTGCAAAATTTCACCTTATTTCCCCTGAAAACATGCTAGTTGTTTGTATATAGTTAATGTAATAATAAACAAATTAATTAATTAATTAATTAATAATAATAATAATAATAATAATAATAATGTAGGAA
This sequence comes from Apogon hyalosoma, assembly GCA_037367295.1. NCBI lineage: Eukaryota > Metazoa > Chordata > Actinopteri > Kurtiformes > Apogonidae > Apogon > Apogon hyalosoma. The sequence continues at coordinate 23,955,418 of JAPQRP010000030.1, forward strand.
TAAAATAGCCTAGAAACTATGTTTGTTTGGGAACAAATTGAATGAACAAGTCATAAAAAATAAGCACCTGTAAGACATGACAGAACTATGCCATTGGTATCCCAGTTTGGTAGGATTAGGGTCAAGGCTGAATCTTTAGACCAGACCTGGGCATTGTAGGCGACCCTGCCTGGCCCCCATGAGGTCACTGGCAAATTAAAAGTCAATGCAAACATAAATCATCGTAATAGATGCAACCAATACAACAGCACTGCTTTTATTTTGAAGGATCTGCTAAATTAACTTTTTTTCACTCTTACTTCATGTACTTAGCATAAGGCTGATGCGCTGGTTGGTTTGTTGGTCAGTTTCAGCCCATGAAGGTGTCGGGTAATACCAAAAAAGAAAGACTGATTCAGAATGCAGCGTTTTAACAAGACATAAAAGTATTTCTTCACTGAATTCAGAGGTAAAGAAACAGAAAAACAAAAACAAACTGAAATATGCAGACAAACAAAGCTGGATGCATTTATTGTTTTTTATGTAAAGTTAATGTGGAGCAGGTTTTGCACATTTTCGAAATGTTTTTGTGAATATTCATTAGATAGTTGTATTCCGTGCTCCACATTTTCATTGCATCATTGTATTGTTTCATTACTGTTTTCACAGAGAGCTGCAGGTGGATTGGTCCGACCCTTAACAACTATCAAAATTTCTCATATGGCCCCATAAGAAAATTAAATGCCCACCCCTGCTTTAGACTATAAGCACTATATTCAAATATAAAATTAAAATATGACCTACTTGTAGTCAATTTTCATACCGGTTGGTAGTTGCTTGTTTAGTCATATATAGCCTAGTTTTATATAGCCTATGTTTTAGCTTATATTGTTAGTGGTGAAATATGCACAATTTGTTTGATTTAAGTGGAAAAAAAAATGTCCAAACACAAGTCAATTTAAGCGTTATTTTGTTGATATGCGTCTGTCGTAACAATGTTTATGTTGTTGAAAAAAGTGTCTAAAAGGCATAGGTTGAGGCAAAACATAAATACATGAGTAAGTAAATAAATAAATAAATTTAAATTAAAAACCCTGGTCAGTGCATACATCCGTTTTGTTTCCTTCAGTCAGTGACATCCTGGGTGCAAAATGAAATATGTGCAGCGGCTCCAAGCGTCGGGAAGGTGTCCCCAAGCATCTAATACCCCAAAGACCCTCTGACCCAATTGGGATCCGGTCCATGCATTTCTCATCTCACCCTCCCGGCTGTTATTCACACACTCTCGGTCATGTGATTGCCTGCTGTCGGTGCCCAGCCCTGACCAGCCCTGAGCAAGAGAGGAGCATCCTTCAGTTGGGCGGGTATTGAGAGGAGATCTGCACCTGTCGAATAAACTGTCTGCTGCCAAACCGGGACAAACCTATTTAGGACAAGTGAGAAAGACCTTCAGACTGTCAGATAGGCTGGGGTAAGTGACCTCTGTGAGTGATGAGAAATCAAACACCGCGATGTATTTTTGCAGAAAACAGCATGCATCTGGGTTTTCCTTTAGTCCATTACTAACGGGGACATTGTCGGGCTTTAACTCATGTATTATAAACTGCATCAGATAATGAGAGTAACCTTAAAAGGTGCACCTGCGACCCAGAATTAAAAATCCATATCATATTCCTTCAGAGATAAAAGTGTGCGACTGTGACTCAACACTTTATAATGAACATATTATGATCTGATCTTTGCAATTTACTCTACTTTCCTTTTTTTTTCTGGAGCTGATAAGTCACATTTTTGTTGTTTAACCCATTATGGTGAAATGAAGAATGCAACAGAAATAATCTATAACCCAATTATGTGCATGTTACACTTCTAGACATAGTTCAGCAGATTAAAACATAAAGTTGCTGGAAATGAAACAACAGAAAATATGGTGTTTATCAAGCATTTATGGAGATAAACACAGAGGCATACAGCATGCTCCCCTTTGTTTTGCTTATTTCATTTAATCTTTACTAAATCAGGCAGTCTCATTAATATTACAATCTCTTCCACAAGAGAGACCTGAGAACAAAAACACAAGTAGCATCTTTGAATGCTAATGACATGCATTCAGGTAAAAGTCGTGACAGATTTTTCTTAAGGTAAGTTACTCATATAAACATGCTAATCTAAAGAAGCGCAGAAGGAAACAGAACATTTTTTAAAAGTTACTTGTAGCTGCAATGCAACTCTACTTTTGTGTATTTATACATGTAATAATGCGTTTAACCCGTAAAGACCCAAACATCCACCAGTGACCAAAAGCATCTACTGATCTCAAATGTTTAAAACCTGTTAAACCATTAATTTAAATCAATACATGCAAATAATTGGTGTAAAATGCAGTTTGTCATCATTTTATGGTCATCAGATATGACCCATTTGGACGTTCAGAGGCTCCATAGTGAACATGGAAACACTGTCATCTTCTACAGTAAAACTCATGGAGTTTGATAAACGACAGTGGATGGAAACACTTGATTTATATTCAGTTAATGGTATATTTTGCTGAAAAAGTCACTTTTTCTTCAGATTTCTCTGTTTTGATATAATAATCTTTGACTTTACTTTGAGTTTTCGTGAACATCTAAATTAAATATAGGAAAATACATGATTCACAGTGAAACATACAAAATCCAGAGGATAATATTATAGTGAAAGGTGATAAATAATTTAAGAAAGGTTACATATAGAGAAAAAATCATTTGGGAACTGACACAAAAGTAGCTCTGAGTTCTTATGGGTTAAAGAGACATGAATACTTGGCTGCAGTTGATTTATGTCATTCATAAAAAATAAAGAAAAAGAAAGACACAGAAAAAGAAAATCTGCTTGTACATTTCAACAGAATGCTCACATTCTGAATGAAAAAGGAGCAGAAAGAAGGTCTATCTTGTATTTTCTGCCCTTATTTAGCAAAAATACCTGTATGTTTACAATGGTAACTACATACAGAATTGTGAAGTCAGTCTCTTAACACAATAAATTATGAATTACAATGCAGTAATTTGTCATTTATGACTCAACGTCATTCAAGACATCATTACATTCAACGCAGTCTCAACCACCAAATTAATTTTCCGTTTCATAATCGTGTGTGCAGGTAATGGGTACGCTGCGTGACCTCCAGTTTGCTCTGCAACTGAAGATTGAGGAGCTCCGGCAGAGGGACACACTGATAGATGAGTTAGAGCTGGAGCTGGACACCAAGGATGAACTCATTCGGAGACTTCAGGAAGAACTGGACCGCTACAGAGCCACTGTCTCGGTCTCGGGTTCCTCTGCAGCCAATGCTGGTACAGTAAACACAGCACTGCTATAATGTCACACTTCAACCGGTTGCACGAGCATTAAATCCATAAAAACCTTAAACTGATGGTGTGTTTTTTAACAGCGTGTTCTGCTCTGGATGAGGACAACCAGAGAGCCAAGAGGAAGACGGTCATTTCTGAGCCTTTCACTCTGGACCCAGTTACTTTGGCTATGGTTTCTCAAAGAAGCTGTGACAAAAGCCAGGAGTACGGGCACACAATGTTTCCACATCTCCCAGGGAACACAAAATGGTCCCTGAAATGTTCAAGGCTTGCTAAGTAGTGCCTGCTGGACTGACTCAATAAATATTTCCAATCTCTCTAGCTGCACATGACACTGTATTTAAGGCTTTATAAAAATTGCTCTTAAATTATACATTTCTGTCTTGCCTTCATGCCCTCAGGTCTCAGAGGTTGATTCAAGCAGCATTTTTGAAGAATGACTTGTTGAAAAACCTTGGCGTTGGAGAAATCAGAGCCATCATCAGCTGTATGTATTCCACCAGCATCAATCAAGGCTGCTATGTCATTCAAGAGGGAACCAATGGAGCGCAGGCCTATGTTTTAGAAGGTAAATCACTATGCTTGTACAGCCACTGACATTAATCAGTCCTTATGATATGTATCAGGACTTCCTTGAGATGTCGAACACTGGAATAAGTCAGACATGAATTTTATCAAATCAATTTCCTCACCACTGCCTCGCTTTGTGATTAGATAGTAATCTGACTCTGCTCTCACACACAATGATGTGAGGGTTTCATGTTTGCAAAGGGTGTTTTAGGGAACAACAAGTGTCCCACATGGGTGTTTTTGTTTTTAAATGTCATCTTGATGCAAGAGATAGTGTAAGAGAGGCTTGGCCATGGTTGTAAAGTGCAAGAGTGTTTGATTGTCCTCAGGAATTTTGGCTGTGTTGATAATGTGACAGCGAAGGAAGAGTGTTGATGTCTTTGGCAAGTTAAAAACATTGTTGTCCTCTTTGTTTCAGAAATGATTGTGTCTCACTTTCCACACAGAAAACCTCAGTCAGACAATTGTGCATTTGATTTCCAGGTAAAAAAAACCAAAAACATAAATGCACTTGTAATGTATTATGGGTACTCTGTATTTTTTCACTTTCATTACAGAGGGGAGGCTGGATGTGAAAAAGGATGGACTGAAGCTGGTCACAATCGAACCAGAAGACGTATTTGGAGAGCTGGCACTCTTGTACAACTGCATCCACAACTACTCTGTCTCAGGTATCAAAGCTTTATGTTTTGTTTTTGTTGGTATTACTGCAGGAGATATTACTCCAAAACCCCTGTGATTCTTCTTCACTGGTCTGGGTATAAGTAATTCAAGCAGATTTCTGGCAGTGGTCTCAGACAGAAAACGTCTGATGAATGTGAAATCAAAGACCTTTTGAGATCTTAGACAACACAATGCTTCAAACAGTTTTCTCAGAGATGTGGGGAATTTAAAGCATCTTCTACTTAAGGGCATAACCCATCTGTCTTATACTCTCTTCTCATCACTACACCATTTATACAACTCAGGAGTAATAATTCGTGATAATCCTTGGGAAATAAAAAGTGTGCTATAATTTCCTTTTAGCATTTAATCACAGCTTCCTGGGAGGAAACTTTCTCAGCCATCTCTACTCGCATCTGACCTGATTTTGTGAATAAATAGACTTTGGATACGACTGGGATCAGTTTAAATTGAAAAAAAAAAATCAGTGTATGTTGCCGTGTTTAGTCCCACGCTGTTCGTTTTCCTTTTACAAAGCTTTCTTTATCTTGCATACCTGTCACCCTTTCCAATTTACTGTTTCACACAATATGCTTTTCTCTGCGGTAATAGAGCTCGGCTCAGGCTGTTGTCCGTTTCTGTCGGTCCATCTCTTGGATCTGTTCTGTGACCAATGTGCTTATCACTTTCCTGACCTGATTTCTCTTTTTTCCCCTTTTATTGTTGCTATTTTAAGCTTTCACTGAGGCTTTTGCTCCTGTGGTCAATTCAAGGTGGCTGAGGATATAATAGAAAATATTAGAAAATAACCCTTATTATGGTATTTTTCACAGCTTGTGGGTTGAAATAAAATGCAGGGGCTGTAAATTGAATTTCATATAGTGCCTAGTTGAAGACCAATGGTGCATATCCAAATGAGGAAATTGAGATATAAGAGCTGCTCTGTGTTATCAGACGGTGGATCTAATTAGACCGTCTAAAGGACACTTACTTCCGTTTGCAGGAAGCTTCAGTGAATCAGTCAGTATGGGTCATTATTAATTTACAACACTGTCCTTCACGCTCTATGATAAAGAATGGGAGTAAGAATAGGTTAGGAAAGCAGGTTGGATTTATAATACAAGTGCTTCTCAGTAAGAAAAATAAGTACTCATGTCTTATCTTATTCTACATGGACAACATTATTCATACAGAACTGCCCTGCTTTACTGCCTGCTCTTTTCCCAGAAGGCAGACCGTGTCCTGTCAAATATCAAACCACGTACAGCAATTTATTATAAACCAGGACAGGATGGAATTATTATGATTTTAGTGTTTGGTCTTTATTGCATTTTTCAGTTCAAGTTTTGATTTCAGTCCAGTTGAGGTTAGTTTTACTCATGCAGAAGTATTGTGATTTTGAGGAACTAATTTTAGTTTAGTTTTTTGTTTAATTTCTGTAATAGTTTTAGTTTGTCAAGTCTTATGGCGAAAGTTTTGATTCACAGAAGCCAGAAATGGTAGGATGACAGAATGTGTGAGATCAAATATGATTTACAAAAGCCCCATATTATCAGAAGCCAATTTCTGAACTATTATCATTGGGGGAAAATGAAGGACTTAAGCTGATTTTACTTGCTATCATATGTTGTTTTAGCTTGTAATCGTAGTTTCAAGTTATATAGGTTTATTCCACTGATAATTTGAGCTTTGTTTCCTGTGCTTTGGCTCACACTGTGCATCCACATCCATCACAGAATGAGCATTTGCTTAAAAGCCTGTTCAATACCGACTGTACATCTTGGTTATGTTTCCATCTGAGCTCAGCCGTCACTTTCACAACCTTTGTCACTTCCTCTGCCTCCTTCTTTTGATCTGCAGCTCAAATGGACAGCAAGCTGTGGGTTATTGACCGCAAGACTTACCAGACCGTACTTATGCAGAGCGGTCTCAACAGCCTTTCTCATTCAATGGAGCTGCTGAGCAGGTAAACATCAAGCCAATACATTTGATTTGACACAGACCAGACTTGAGCTGCTTTGTATTCTGGCACCTTTAAAACAGTATCACAAAGGCCATGCTGTTCTTTTCCACCATGTTGCTGCTAAAAGCGCTTCCCCTTTCATACTGCATTCTTATAGTATGTGTATTGAATATCCTGAGTTACTTAAAAGCTAAGGAAAGATTAAATCGAACCCCTTTAAAGCTGCTCTGGTGGATGACTTCTTATCTACTTTCTTTGTACCTGTTTGTCTGCAGCGTTCCCTTCCTGCAGTCATTACCAGAAGATGTCATGATGAAACTGTCTGATCTCACTGAAGAGGTGCAGATTAAGAACCTGAAATCAAATGTACAATACTGTGCAACCATCAAACAGAATCTAGCAAATAGATTATGTGTACAGACAGACAGTCCATGTGTAAACATTCATGTTTACACGCGGACCGTCTGCATTTTCATTCCCAGCTCTTTCCGTTGGTGTAGGTAGTATAATGCCATCAAATAGAATCCTTCATTTTCGTAGCTCTTATCTCTGTATCCGTTTGCTCCTGTTTCTTCTTGTTTTCTTTTTATCCTTTCTTTTCCATTTTTCTGACTATTTCCTTCTGTGCTGCATAGACACACTACACTGAGGGCGACTACATCATCCGACAAGGGGCCACAGGAGACACCTTTTATATCATTAGCAAAGGCCAGGTAAACCTCTTTTGTGGGTGTTGCACAGACTCAATGAGGCTTTCAGACAGAGATGGAGAAAAAAAAATTAATCATGGATGACAAAATGTCAAAGGAGCTTCTGAAATTGCTGTATGATGGCCATAATTGACTTTGGCACTTTTCTACATTGCTCTTTCAGATTACCCACTTTTCATGACATCTGTGTGATTTTCTAGGTGAAAGTGACAGAAAAGAAGCCGAGCCATGAAGAGGAGACAATCCTGTTGAAGCTGTCAGAGAGACAGTGGTTCGGAGAAAAAGCTCTATGGGGGTAAAAAGATTACACTTACATTAGGCTGAGCAGCGGCTTTTATGACACTACCACATAACAGTAGTTTAATTTGTGCCAACACAATATCAATGTTTTTATTCATTATTTCCTTTGTTTCTTTATAGTGCATGATTTGTATTGTCAGCATTAAACCTTTCTTATCTTAACTGACTCTGTTATTAGAGAGGATATCCGAACTGTGAATGTGATAGCTGCAGGGGACGTAACATGTTTGGTGATAGACAGAGAGTAAGTAAATAAACTAAGGGAAAAATTATCTTAACTTGGATTCCTTGTCTTGTTATTTGGAGAAAATATGTGTTTCTGTTTTCCAGAACCTTCAAAGAAATTATGGGTGGGTTGGTATTTGACTGCAGTCATGAGGTGCAGCAAAGCAATACATCCAAATCCAAGTGAGGAGCTATAATGTAGATTTGTCCAGATGTTGACTCTTCACCTGTAGAAATTGCAGGGTATCAGCTCCCTTATGTTTTCTTTTCTTGCCAACAGGTCAGACAAACCTGCTGAGCTCCCTCCATGCTCCACATTAAATGATTTCCAGATTCTGTGCACTCTTGGGGATGGAGAGTTCAGTCACGTAGATCTGGTAAGTGCTGACCTTTGAGCAGCTTACACATGAGGTGATGCACATCTCCTGTGCTGCTGTCTGTCTAGAATTCCATGTTTCTATAATGTAATCTATTGATTTTCACTCCTGCAAGGTGCAACTAAAGACCAACATCAAGTGTCATTTTGCCATGAGGGTTCTGAAAAAGAAGATGATTGTCAACAATGGTCAGCGAGAGCATGTTCTGAGAGAACTGCATGTGTTAATGGAGGCCCACAGCTCATTCATAGTCAGGTGTCTGTTTTTCAGCAGCTCAGATGTAATTAGGATTGTTTGGATTACATAAAATGTACGTGATCTAAAGAAGATCTGTGACATGTTGCTTTGCCTCTTGTTAATTTCAGGCTACATAAAGCCTTCAGAGACGCCGAGAGCCTGTATATGTTGACAGAGGCTTGTCTCGGCGGTGATATTTGTATTCTCCTCAGAGATAGGTAAGTGCTTTTGGACTGATGTAATGTAATATTAATGACATGTTTAGATCTACATCACTGTGTTTTCAGCAGGTGTTTCATAATGTGATTTTTGAGCTGACTGACACCTGATATAAACACCATACACTTACTGTGAATCTCTGACTACTTTTCCTACATCTTATTTCAGAGGATTCTTGGATGAATTAAGCACCCGATTCTACACAGCTTGTGTAGTCGAGGCTTTGACCTTTCTTCACTGTCAAGGTGTCATCTATAGAGACGTCAAGCCTGGAAATGTTGTTCTGGATGAGCATGGTTATGCCAAACTGGTACTTTGACTGTTAAATTATAATCTGAACGTGACAACCTTCAATCAGAAAAAGATGGGAGAGAGGACAGTTGAAAAGATTGAAATGAAAACAGTTATTAGTAAATTATCTCACTAATATTAGAACATTATTTGATGTTTCACCTCACAAAGTATATGGTTTTTGATTCTTGCAACACATTTACAAAAGTTGGGAATGTAAAGTTTTTAACATATTTCTTTTGACTAGAGTTAAAAGACCACTTTGGTCTTTTAACTCTAACAAGTGATTAAGATTTGCAAGTGAAAATTTGTCCCAAGACAACAAAAACCTTTTCCAAACTTCTTGTCTGCTACTGGAGAAAAAAACATCAGACACTGACTAAATCAGGCATGATAATTGCAAGTCTGACATCAAAATTTCTGAAGCAAGTCGGAGGTGCAGTGGATAGCACTTGTGCCTCACAGCAAGAAGGTCCTGGGTTCGATTCCAACACCATTTGATGGTTTGCATGTTTACAGTTTGCATGTTCTCTGTGTGGGTTCTCTCCAGGTACTTCAGCTTCCTCCACCATCCAAAGACATGCACTGATAGGTCAATCTGTTAATCTAAATTGCCCATAGGTGTGAATGTGAGAGTGATTGTTCATCTCTGTCAACCCTGTGATGAACTGGTGTCATGTCCAGGGTGTACCCCGCCTTCACCCATAAGTAGCTGGGATAGGCTCCAGCAACCCCCATGACCCTAGTGAGGATAAAGTGGTTTCAGAAAATGAATGAAAGTCAGCATTTTCACTTACCTGAACATGTAAAAAAAACATCATTTTTCCAGTCTTACACTTGTACTTTTTATTATGCATTTACAATCTCAAGTTAATATGTGCTAAATGTGCTTGTAGATGATGAACATTAAGTCCAGTGAAGAGTAAATCTAAGTTGCACAGCATATCAGATTGTTCAGAAATATTTCAGACTCTGTCACTTGTGCTTGTGGGTTGTGACAGTTTTCTAGTATAGGAATCAACAGTAATCACCATAGTTGAATTGGAACCTGCTTTCTTTTCCATTTCAGAAATATCTGGATGAAATAATTTCTCTGTTCATCACTCAAATGGTGGAAAAAATTAAGATGCGAGGAAATAGATGTTGATTTACATTCTGCATGCTATATGTTCATACACTGTTATGTCCACAATTAGTTGATCATAATGTCTATGTTTGATCAGAAAATGTTGTATCACTTGTGCAAAACAATTTAAGAGAGCTGAGTTTTGAGGGAAATAAGAAATCACCAATGAGTTCTCTAAAGAAAAATCCATCACTTTAGGCCAGTTGAGCAACAGCACCCTCCTCTTCCTCAGCCAGACCTTTGTAATGTGTAAAGAGTGTGGTTTGCATTTTTTGTTAAAATATGCATATCCCTTGAAAAGTTTTTGTCTGGAAGGCAATATGTGTTACTAGAAAATGTCAGTGTACTAATGCATTAATGGTGCATCACAGAGCTGCAAATGACCTTTGCCAAGGGGCACTGACACAACCCCAGACCATGATTCCTGGACAGTTGGGATGGTCATTCTCATTTTTAGTCTGGAGCACACTGCGTCCATTTCTTCCAAAAAAAATATCTGGAATACTAATGAATTTGACCACAGTGCATGTTTCCACTGAGTTATGGTTCTTTTCCAATGCCTCAGAGCCCAGAAAAGACAACAATAATTCAGGTCACAGTAAAGATTTGTGTAGCATTCCTGGCTGTAATGTCCATCTTAAGCGGGGAAAGGTTTATCACAGTCATCCTGAGTCCATGTGTAGATGATGCGGTGTCATCTGAAGGATCAGAGGTCACGACGTTTGGCTTGGACTTACAATCTTGTCCCTCACACACTGAAATATATTCAGATTCTTTGAAAGTTGTCATTCTGTAGTGGCAGGAGATATATCCAGATCACGTCCTATCACTTTTTGAAGAACATTGTATTTAAACATTCCAGTAGATTTCTTACATGTTTACTGGGTAGGGCTCTGGATGGGGCTTCTGGACCAAATCATGAGCATATAATCACCTGTTAACATCACCTATCACTAATCACATCATTATTTACATAGTTTAACTCATACCTAGGTATAAATTATCCCTGTCCCAACTTTTTCCACAATTTGATGCAGCCTGAATCTCAAGAACAGAATTACATTTACAAATGAAACAAGCAGTATGTTGTGCTCAATGATATACAAGTCAATGTATTTTCCATACCATCGATTTTTTTGATTTGGGAATTTCTAACCTGTAAGTGATGTGGTATCTGCCTTTTGTAGATTGGCTCTGGTTGTCTGAAGAAGGTTGAGGTGGGTAAGAAAACTTGGACATTTTGTGGCACTCCAGGCTACATGGCCCCTGAACTCATCTTAAACCAAGGGCACACTATATCTGCAGATTTATGGTCACTAGGTATTTTTGTGTTTGAGCTTCTGACTGGTAGGTATGTCTACATTTTTTACAATCTTACATTTTAAACCCATTTTCCAGCTGAAGGTAATCATAAAGTGATTTGCTCATTTTTCTGTCTGCAGTCTCCCATTCTGTGGTCCTGAACCATTGAAGATTCTGACTGCAACCATCCGTGGCATTGATCAGATTGACTTTCCAAAAACCATCAGCAAAAGTGCTTCAAGTCTTATAAAGAAATTGTGCAGGTACGGTTGTTTTATTTTTTCTGACAATAGAAACATTAATAGTTATATTTCAATTCTAACACATTCAGACAGGAGCAAATTAAGAGAGAATGCAGCAGTATTGAACATGACATTTGCAGCAGGGATATGTAACACCACCCTTGAAATGTTATTTATTTATTATTTCCTTTTCCGTCAAAAAGGAACAACCCCTCAGAGAGACTGGGCTGTCAAAGAAATGGGGCCAAGGACATCCAGAAGCACAAGTAAGAAACAGATTTATCACACCAAAGGAAAGCAGCGAGGCGTGTGTGTGGAAACATGGTTTTATAGGATGTGGTACTTTATTTTTATTCAGGTGGTTTGAAGGTTTTGACTGGGACGGACTTTGTAGGGGCACGTTAAACCCACCAATCATTCCCAAAGTAAGTACATTTTTTCAAAAATTCTTGAGAAAATAGTTTGCACACAATTTATGTTTTTTCTGGAAAAGCACAAAATTCTTAAGGTCTTTTATGTTTACAGCCTTTTATGTTTTGAATCTATTCTTGCATTTTATTCTTTTTATTTAGGGTTTATTTATTCTTCTGTACAGCACTGTTTTGTTTTGCTTTTTTAGTAAGGTTGTTCCATGTCTTTTAACTTATTCTTGTATTTTACTCTGTTATTTAGGTTTTTATTTATTTTTCCTGTACAGCACTTTGGTCCACTGTGGTTGTTTTAAAGTGTTTTACAAATAAAGTTGGATTGGATAAATTAGTTTTAGGCTTGTTCAGAAAAGTATATCTTTTTCAGTAATTAACAAGACACTTATTTATTTTCTTGTTTTTTCTAACATCATGTTTCAGGTAAAACTTCCTTTGGATAACACACCATACAGCCATTATCCAGAGGACTCAGTGGAACTTTGCACGAGCTGGGATGACTTCTGAATGAAAATATGTCAAACAGTCATCAGTTTTACTTCCACTTAGAAGTATTTATATTTCCAGATGTAAATATTTTCCACTTGATCAGTTATTACAAATATCTATGATAATTAAACCCTGCCTCCTATGGTGTTGACTGTTTTTAATGGTAGAATTGGAAAATAAATATACTGTAGGAGAGTTCAGTGAGTTCATTGATGTCACTGCAGTTGAATGCAACAACTTAATAAAGAAACGGCAACATGTTTTGCCACTTTTGGTTATGTGAACTCAATTTTTCTTACACTCTGTATAAAAATGCATGACAAATGTTTTGTTGGGTCGCTAAAATTTATGCGAATAATTAAGATTTGACGTCAGTCACAAGTCCCGGGGTGAAGACGCAGAAAGAACAGCAGGAAGTTGAGTTTTGATTCCAAAATAAAAATGAATGACAGACTGTGTGAAATGAAGAGAAACTGAGCGTATTAACAGCCTAACATTATAACAACATTTAAGAATGAGGGTCTACTGAAAATAAATGCAAGACTAACAATAAATGGAGAAAAAAAATAATTATAAGGGAAAGCAGAAGGATGAGGGCAAAGTGCTTCCAGTTCTGTTATTATGTTACTCAGGAAAAACATGAATAATCAATTTGCTGCGTAAAATTTAAGAAAAAAAATAAGTAGGGCTTTAACTTTGGTGCAGTAGAAATACTGTTTTTGGATGAACTCATCTTTGGCTGCATCTTTACGTAAAACTTGTGTTTTATTTGAGAATACTTTTACATAGAGGGTCAAATAGATTTTATTGTGAAGTTTGTGACAGGAAACACACACTTCACTGTGTTGTACTTGTCGGCTGGGCTCTAACTTCGGTGGATCTGCACAACTAAGTTGGGAGCGCAGCCTGAAGAAAAGTTGGGCCCTGCGCGTTATCCAGGTAAGAGCTTTTTCCATTCATGTTTGTGTTTGGCTTGTTCCAACTCGATGCCAAAATAGACAACATCTGCGAAGGATTACTCTCTGTTCTCAAACTGAGTAAAAAGTTTTGCTCCAGTCCGCTGAGTTTCCCGGCTGAGCTGAGAGTTTGGTGTGGACTGCGACTGTTCAACGCATCTCAGTGTCTGCAGTTGCACCGTTTCATCCTGTGGCTGGATAAACTTAGCGCTGAATGTGGAAAAACAAGCCATGAAAACAGTGTCGGTCCGGATCTGGAATTTGTTTGGCGTGATGCTTCTTGGGAACCATCTGCGTGTCCACTTGGCAGCCGCTGCTCTGGTTCATCCGCACCGTGGTGCATGCATGGCGCACAGGATATGCCGCATATCTTACCTGAGAGGGTCTGGAGGATGTGGTTACACTTAGTCACTGTGCTTCAAATAAGTCCATACTCAGTAGAAGTTTGATGTAACTGATTTAACACTGTTATCAGTAACACAAAACATGCATTAGCAGTATTTTATAAGCTTAGATCTGTCTCCAAAACAAACTTATGTGGGTGTTTCCTCTTTATTCCATCCCAACTTTGCATTTCCTGCTCAATGCAAAGTGTAACACACACGCATTCACAGCTTTACAACAGTCTGTCGGTGTTTTAATGGGTTTGTCACACCAGTCTGAACAGTTAAGCTGAGGAAAGACGGCCATTAGTACCATAAACCCAATGTGACCCTGAATGAACCAGGTGTTATACAAGCTGCAGAGGAGGAGTATTGTCCTGATGGAGTCACCTCATCCTGCTGATGCATCTGAACCAGGATGTAGAGGACACTGTCTCTTCAGTCAGGTCCTCAGATGCCATCCATGTCTCTGAATTAAGGACATTTTCTAAGTAACAAGTATTCATTATGATGTTCTCTAAAGGCTTCCTCAGGATTCATCTAAAGGCGATGTAAAGAATGTTTCTTCTTTTCTTCCTTTTTATCCTGTGTAGTCAATTTGGAATCACAGTTTGCTGTGGCTGAATGTGCAAACAGTTTTTATTGTATGAATCAAAGCTCCTCACTTCTCTGTTGGCTCAGGTTTACCTGTAAATGAAGCAGATGAAGTGCAGATTAGCCTTGGGGTTTGGCTCATAAACCTTTGCTTTTTGATCCTTTCATTGTAAAATAAGACCTGCTGTAGGTATTTAAAATGGCAGAATGTGTGATATTTCAGTCCATTTCTAAGAGTTGCATAACCTCAGACACTTGTTTTGTTTTGGGTAAAGTGTGTTTCTGTCAGATTTTCTTTTAGTAATGTTTCATTCATTATTTTAAGAATTTAGAAAGGATGAGATCTGTGATGCTGTTAGAAGGACAGTGTTAAAGGTTAATGGGCTGAAGCTTTGAGTCAGAGGATAACATTTGGAAGGAGAGGTTTTCAGATGGATGAACATTGTACTTGAATAGATCCTGTCTACACAATACACAAGCATCAGAATGAGAAGGTACATTATCTATGAATAGAGCCTCTGTTCAGACCTTTATTGTTCTGACTCTTTACTCTGAATGGAAGCCATAATAATAGACTCTGGTAAGAATATGAGGTTTTGCGTAGATTTTTGTGCATCAGTCAAATATTTTTGGCTTCATTAAAGAGATTCTTAACACATTCTAATAATTTCTCACATATTTTTCAAGACATTCATAATTATATGTTTAGGCGCTCAGTGATCAGGTAGTATGTATATACACAAAATATTTACACTGGAAGTTTCAGGTTGGAATCTAGATCATTTTTTATTCATGCTTTATTTGTACTGTACGCTCATATATTTTGGGTGGACTTAAATGGAGTTCAAGTTAAGCTCAGCACTATGGTATTTGGTCCCTCATCCGTGCTGGAGATAATTACTATGGTTGAAAAACCAGCACTAAACATCACGTTTCTTGCATTCTTGTGCCTGAAACACCATATGCTCATCATGGTTTTGCTATGTGTGTGATATTTTTTTCTTTC
Source organism: Apogon hyalosoma (assembly GCA_037367295.1). Taxonomy (NCBI): domain Eukaryota; kingdom Metazoa; phylum Chordata; class Actinopteri; order Kurtiformes; family Apogonidae; genus Apogon; species Apogon hyalosoma. The sequence goes on from JAPQRP010000030.1 coordinate 23,970,828, forward strand.
TATTTTGTCTTAGTGTTTTCTATCCTTCTCTGTGTTTTTTTTTTTTCTCTCTCCTGGCATGTCTACATATCTTGGAGCATACAACATGTTAGAAGTTGTCCAGTTGGCCAACTGCCATCTATCTCGCATCCAAGACTTTGACAGTCACAGAGTTGGGTGGAGTAGATCATGTTTGTATTACTTGCTGCACAGAGATGGAGGATCTACCTTAGAGGACATGGCAATATTAATCTGATTAAATTTCTTCTTTCTGAAAGTTGTAGAAAATTACTGAATCACACAATTGAGATCTATTCTTCCTTGTGTGCTTGGTAAAAATACAACCTGTTATTGTTTTTAATATTGCACATCTATGCTATGTTATTTTAGAACAGAAAGCTACTGTTGCCTTTTTTTTTTTTTTTAAGTCATGCCCACAGACAAATATAAATTAAAATTTTGGATCTTGTGTCAAAGTTTTGATAATATTGCCCAGCCCTATCACCAAAACATTGTAATTCTCTAGTGTCCTCTGAGGTGAGGTGCTAGAAAAGCTAAATGTGGAAGGTGATGTCTCACAGTGATGTCTGAACCTAATGCTTATTAAATGAAACTGAAAACTGGAGTGAAATGCACAAATGTTGCTTTGTCAGTGCAATTCCTGGTTGGTTTCGGATGAATTTGAGACTTGATGCCTCGAAGGTGAAGTGAAGGTTGTGCAGGAGGTTCAGTCTTTTTCTTCTTTTCTTCCTCTCCACAAGAAAAACCCCATTGTAACCAAGTGTGTCTGTGTTCTTTACGCTTCATTTGGGAATCACAGCCGGAAAACACCCATGTGTTTCATTCTTTCACTTTTGCTCATTCTCCCTGCTGCCCGGTCGGCCTCACGTGTCCCCCTTTAACTCTCCCCATCTCTCCTCGGACCACTCACTTCTCGGGGCACATGGGAAGTGCTTGGAGTTCATTGCTGGTGCTGCTGGTTACTGGTGTGGGCAGAGAATGCTGTCTCTCCCCCAAAAAACCTCCTCCCCCTTCCTCATCCCACCTCCTGTAGTTTTCTGGGTCACGGGGGGATGCATTCCCCAGCATCGCTCCCATCACCACAGAGCTCTGTAGGCTACTGTACTCAGTCTCCCCATGCTCTTCATGCATCTATTCTCTAGAGGAATGTTGGTTTTGCTTGTTTATATTGGGATAATTTTATCAAATTATATGGCTTCTGGCTGTGTTAAGAAACAAATAAAAGACATGTAACTGAGGGATAACAAAACATAACAGAATCCTAAAGGGTGTTTATTTTCTGTTCTGTTGAAAAGGAGCAGTTTATAAAATAATGTACTATTTTACCATAATGTTGTCATTATTTTCTACATATGCTCATTTTAAAGTCCTTGCTCTGTCTTATTTTGATTAGTTTATAGAACTGAAGTACCGGAGCAGATGGTATGTCCCCTAACGTTCTTCTGATTTCAAAGAACTTATACTGAAAAGAATCAAAAACCTTTATATCTTTCCACTGCAAATGTGCTGTAACAGAGCTACTGTTTCTTGTTTTTTGTTTTTTCTTAACTTGTCTTGCCCAGCATTATAACAGCTGAATGGTAGTCTGGCTGCCTTTTGGTGCTGAGCAAATTTGCTTTGCCAAGGAAAACTTCATAAAGTATATGAGGCTCCCCTTCATATTCTATTGTCTTTATTATGAGTTTTGTTGAACCACATTTTGATGTCGGACCTGACATGGAAGAACCGGGGGGGGGGCAGCAAGGAAGAAGAAGGTGCCGAAAACTCTCACAAGAAAATATCAACAATATTATAAACAATAACAACCATGGTGATAACCACAATAGCAACACCAACCAGAACAAGAACTGAGCAAACTGGGCAAAAAGACAGAGAGAAAAAAATTAACTTAACTAAATGAGGAACACAAAAAAGAAAGCATAAACAGATCATCACAAACAATGACAGCCCAGATAACAGCAACAAATCCACACAACGGCAGTTGTTCATGTTAATCTCCTGCGACAGAATGACTGCATCAGAGTGAAGCAAAGAGAATGAGGTGATGTCAGTGATGACCACAGCCATACAACCACAACCACACCCCCTCCAAGAACCAGGGACCAACTAGGAGGACCCCAGGACCCAGCCCACCAGCAGACACCACAAAGAGGAGGATCCAACCCGCCACCCCAAGAGGCAACAGCGAGCCCACCCTGAAGATGGCCAAGGGAGGCCCCAGCCAGATGCCCCACAGCAGCTGAGCACAGGCCCAAAGGGGCCAGGGACGCCAGCCGCCAACCCCCCACCAGGGGCCGGCCACCCAAGTACAAGCAAGGCACTGGCCCCCGAGCCCCCCAGGCTCAGGAGCCACCCGTCCCCCCCGGCAGGGGCCCCACCCAACATGCCGGGAGATAAGGCTGCCCCAGACAACCACCCTCCATGGGCCAACGCACACCCCGATGCCACAGCCAAGTGCCCTGGGGGCCCTGAGTTCTGCAAGAGACCCAGTGGCCAGCACCCACGCCATGCCCCAGGCCCCAGTCACCACCACAGCTGCCCCCTGCCACTGCACCCCGAGAAAACCCCCAGCGACACCCCCAG
>JAPQRP010000030.1:23973510-23986776 GCA_037367295.1 Apogon hyalosoma
TTGTTTGAAGAGGCAGACATTGTCTCACTACTGATGTGGTCTAATAAAAGGTTCCTAAACTGGTTCATACTCAGATTAGCTTTTGTTTTCCAATTCACAAGGATGGTTTTCTTTGCAATGCATAAAGTAGTGAGGACCATGCGTGAGGTGTTAGTATCCATGTCGGTGTCACCCAGGTCCCCTAGTAAACACAGTGTGGGGTGTGCTGGAATATTCCATCTAAGCCATGTTGACAGGTCCTCACACACCTGAAGCCAAAACCTCTGGACAGGTGCACATCGCCACACGGTGTGTATGTAGCTATCAACAGAGTTATCTGTGCACTGTGAGCAGATATTTGACTTTGTAAGACCAATCTTGAACATCCTTTGTCCTGTATAATGAATTCTGTGGAGAATTTTGAACTGAATTAGCTGTAAATTTGAGTTTTTAGTCATTTTAAATGTATTTGAACATATTTGTGACCATGTGTTTTGATCTAAATTACTGAATAAGTCTGTTTCCCATTTTGAAGTCGGTAGGTAGATTAAGTCCTCTGTTTTAGAATTAAGTCTATATATTTTCGATAATAACTTTGGTTATTACAGAATTCTGCCATCTTGGTTGGCAGTTGCAGGTTTAATTGGTTGGGGGTGTATTTTTTACCTATTATAGATTTGATTTAGTGATATTCTAAAAAATTGGTGCTGCTAATCCCATGTTGGGAAGTGAGCATGTCAAATGACACAGTTTCCTTCTACTATGATATTTTCTAAATGTGTTATTCCTTTGTTTTTCCATTGAGTAAAGTTTATCATTCTTTTATTTTGTAGGATGTCAGGGTTGTTCCAGATGGGTGTGTCAGCTTACATAGAATTTGTTTATTTTAAGAAATTCCCACCAAGCTGTCAGTGGAGCTGATGTTAATACTTTTGTAACATTTATGATGTTTAATGGTTGAACTGATGAATGGTAGGTCACAGATTACTAGATCATCACACAGTGCTTGCTCTATATCTCACCATGGTTCATCTAGATAACTAGGTTTGAGCCATTTGGAGACATACTGCAGCTGATTGGCTAAGAAATACTGTTCCTTCATTTTGGACTAATAGCAGCACCACCAACAGTGTCATCTTCCATCCATCCATCCATCCATTTTCTGCCACTTATCCGGGGCCGGGTCACGGGGGCAACAGTCTAAGCAGGGAGGCCCAGACTTCCCTCTCCCCAGACACCTCCAGCTCTTCCGGGGGAATCCCCAGGCCAGCCGAGAGACAGTCTCTCCAGCGTGTCCTAGGTCTTCCCTGAGGCCTCCTGGTGGGACATGTCTGGAACACCTTCCCAGGAAGGCGTCCAGGAGGCATCCAAAACAGATGCCCGAGCCACCTCAGCTGGTCCCTCTCGATGTGGAGGAGCAGCGGCTGGACTCTGAGCTCCTCCCTGGTGACTGAGCTCCTCACTCTATCCCTAAGGGTGCGCCCAGCCACTTTACGGAGGAAACTCATTTCGGCCGCTTGTATCCAGGATCTTGTCCTTTCGATCATGACCCAAAGCTTATGACCATAGGTGAGAGTAGGAACGTAGATTGACCGGTAAATCTAGAGCTTCACCTTTCGGCTCAGCTCCTTCACTGCAACAGACCGATACAACATCTGCATCACTGCCAGTGCCGCACCAATCCAGTCTCACGCTCCATCCTTCCCCCAGTTGTGAACAAGACCCCGAGATACTTAAACTCCTCCACTTGGGGCAAGGACTCCCCACGACCCGGAGAGGGTTGTCATCTCCGGACGTCATCTTCTACCTGTCAAATTACTGATATTCATGAAAAGTGAAAGCTTTTTTTTTTCTTCTGTGGCAACATCAGGTACACCTCTGCCATGTTGGACTGGAAACCCCTGAGTTTCCTGTCTTTGCTTCCATACTCTTTAGTGAAATTGCTATGATATGTGGTTGAGCTTTCAGAGCTGACAAGTAACTTTTTATTCATTCATTCAATTGTCCATTTTCAATGCTGGATGCTATTTTACTGGACAAAACATCTTAGCCCATGGCAACCGTGCCTTTTGTTTATGTTAACTCGATCATTGATTTATGAGTTACTTAACACCTAAATAATTTGCTTCAGACAGCACTGACTGTTTGAATGATTGACCTAACTAAATTAGTGCTCATGTTGCATACCAGGTGGGTTTCAAAACCAGTTTTTAGTTTCTGTTATTGTTTCCATCTCCCTTTTTTTTATTTTGTGATACATTGGCACTCTAAATAACTGCCATGCTATCAGCTCGGCCTCTGCCTGTCAGCAGTAGTAAATGTGTACAGACATGTTTACTGCCTCAGGGTATCTGCTACATGCCTGTCGTCTCCTGTGAAACTACACCCTGCCAGTTTACAGTATTTCTAAAAGGTTTCACAGTTGGGCATCAGTGTATTTTTATATTGCTGTGATTTTGTTTGTTGGATCAAACATAATTTGCATTGAAGCATATATTTAATCTGCAGTTTCTGCTCAAACATCACTCGACCTGATTTTGTGTGATCGCTCACAAACAGGTCTTTGTCGTGTGGATGCAGTCAAGCCAGTCAGGTTTTCCAAAACCAGAAGAAACGAGCTCAGGCTGTGAAGGTGCATTTGTGTGTTCTTTTTTTTTTTTTTTGCATGTGTCTACCATTTCTTTTGCCTCTCTTTGTTCTTCCAGGGAGTAAAAGCTGGGAACACAATGGTCCCTGTCTACCCATGATAATGGCCATTATAAATAGGAGAGAGAGCGGAGGGAGCAGTGGAGACAAAGGAGGGCATACAGGAAGTTCTCTTCACAGTGAGCTGTCATTTTTACCTCCAGCAAGGAGGTTTGGTTTTCATTACCGTCTGTTAGTTTGTCTATAGTCTCTCAAAACAACTGCTGCAGCAGTTTTCATGCAACTTGGTGGAGGGGTTGGGCATTGGCCATGGATGAACACATTAAATAATACTAGAGCCAGGATTAATTTTTTTATATTTAATCCTTAAACAATGGCAGTCTCTCTGGTACCACATTTTGCACTTTACAGCAAAAAATTATTGTTACTCCTGAACCGTTTGTGCTATCCACAAAACTCAAATGACAGCAGAAAGCTGAGATCCTGAGCTTTCTGACACTGTGTAACACTTGATGGCAGCAATGTGGAACTGTTTCAGAGACTTCCACATATGCTAAAAAAACAGCTGGAAATAACTAAAAACATGAATCTATAGTATGGATACTGAATGTTCAAGACCAAAAAGCATGTTTGAGCAGATGTAAAATAGTTGAAAGTTTATTTTTGCAAACTCAAAACATTTCAATATGGACATTTACAGTTGTTTCTGATAATAAAAATGCTAAAAACTTCAAGTTCATTTTTTCTGTTTTACTAAAACACAGTTTTAAGCATTTATTATTTATAATAATGATAATTAATGGCCAGATATTCAAAGTTAAGTTCCTCCTGAAAACAAAAGTGCCAAAGAATTGGTAAAAAATACATTTTCTGACACTTTTATTGCAAAGAAAACATGAAGACACCAAGACAGCCTCTTATAATGGTAGACTTAAAAGGGTTAAAATTGCAAGAGTTGAATTCTAGGACTACAAGGCGTTGTTTCTATTTAGTTTTTGATCTGATACGTTTAACAAAGTGCATTATATTCCATTCATTTGTCCATTGAAATGACTGTAGGGATGTTACTACCTGCTCTGTTACTTCAGCAGGTGTAAACAGAGTGCTTCGGTACTCATAAATTGATGCTTGAAGTAGATAATAAATCCCCTGAGGAACAGCGTGGCATCATTTTTGCCCATGAAGGGAAGCAGTGCAGGACTGGCCTGGTTAGAGGAGGGAGGGGGATGATATCATTCTTTATTCCCTCTCCTATTGGGTGATGGGGGGAGAAAGTGGGTGAGAGGTTGAGGGGTGTTCAGGGAGAGGAATGGATGTGGGAAAGGAGAGATTTATTAAGTGAATTCCTTGCCTGGTGGAAGATGTAGTGGTTTGTTGCAGGAGGCTAAAGTGTGCACTCTGAGTTGTTGGTTTTTTTTTTTGTGAGTGAACGCTGTCAGAGTTGGCTTTGAGGTTGTGGATCATTCTCCATTTGCTTCCCCCTCCCTGTTTCTTCCTTTTCCATTCATTTTTTTCTGAGTATGAACAATAAAGTCTCTGGCAGGGAACAAGAGGGGCTAGACTTGCAGGCTTTCCCCCACCCTATCTCACCATCAACCTCCCACTACTATAGCACCCGGACGCTCTCTCCCTGTTGGATAAAGGATGGCACAACATGACTCACAGTAACCTCTTTGCCTGTTTCTGTTAAGCCAATCATTATTACTTCCTGGTGTGTCTCCACTCCCCCTGGAACCCTCCTATAAGGCTCAGCCCTTTTCTTCTCTTCTCCACTCGCTGGGTTGTGCCAAGTCTGTGGCCCACTGTGGTTCAGGCTCTTAACCGGACTCTGAGTCTGGTGTTTTACAGTGTCAGAAGCAGAACAATGCTTTTATTTTACAGTTTCTTTTGGTTTTGTTGCATTCTTGTTTCAAGATGGATTGTAGTTTAACTGAACTGAGTTGAAGGGAAGATGCTTGTTGTGTAAAAATATATTTGACTAATCCATTTTAAGTGTGCTTTTTTGCAATATGAAATACAGTGTGTAGTCAGACATGATAACTTTAGAGTGCAGGGTTTTTTTTTTTGTTTTTTTTTTTAAGAAATGAACCCTTTAAGATCTAGATCTATTCTTGTGACACCTTGCAACTGAATTTATCTCTTCACTTAACCTTTGTGAATAATTTATCACTATTTATTTTGTTATTTTGCAGGTATTTCTTTATCTAAATGTTCATAAAACCAAGTTAATTCAAAGGTTTTTATATATAAACAGGGACAACTGAAGAAAAAGTGACTTTTCCTGCAGAATGTCATTTACTGAAAGTAAAAAAACAAGCCTCTATAGCCCCTGCAATTTGTCAAACTACACGGATGATTGCTGCTGTTTTATTTGTGAATAAATATTGAAGAAGATGGTGTTTCCATGTGCACTACAGAGTCTCTAAGCATCCAAAAAAAAAAAAGACATGTGATGCAGCTGAAAACCTGAGAAGCTGCATTTAACCTGAATTATTTACATGTATTAATACGATTAGTGGATCAACAGTTGTGGAGTAAATCAATAAAATAAAGTAGACCAGTTGAACCAGTTGTACGGGGGTTTTCTAACTTCTGTGGTTTCAAATCTTATGTGATTATATAGTACATAGGTTACCATATACATATTGAATTTTAGTTTCTAACCCAGTTGACATCATTTATAAAAATACAACCATGCGTTGTAAAACTCATCTTCCAGCCCATTTAATAAAAACCTGATCTTTTCTAAATCTAAGTGTATCATCACTTCTCTTACCCAGTTTACATGAGGAGGGGCCTCTGCCGGTTTCCAGTTGAGTAGAATTAATTTATATGGCAAGAGACAGACAAAGGTTATCACATTTTTCTATGGGTTTTCCTTACTTTAGGGGTAGAATACAATGCTTTTTTGTCATTGCACAAGGGCAGTGAAATTGGATGCAGTCTTTGGCGCAAAAATACAAGAGATAAAAGTCTTAAAATGAATAGAAAATAGATAAATAATACTAAACTCTAAAGTACATCACACACAAACACACACAGTTCCTTTCCCACTGCTCTTCTAGTTATATTTAACCTTAATTCCTGCTATATAAGTTGGTGCTGAAATTTTTTTTACTTATACTTTATTATTTCATTTTTGAGATATTACAAGACAGACATTTAAAACAGTGTCAGTTGTCATCCTGTATATTGTCCCTTTTTTCCATAGATCTTCGCATGTTGCTTGCTGTAGTCTTATGATATAAGCAAGTGTCTCCATTTTGTGAAGTTCTTAAAGTTCCCCTTTATACCATTTTAGTGTGATGGCTTTTTTAGACACCACCAGGAGGATTTTAATCAAATATTTATCCATACTTGGTGTGTCTTTTCCTGTTAAATGACCCAAATATAGCACAGAACATGTCCTTGATAGTTCGTATCGCAATATTCTACCAAATTCTTTGCTGATATTATTCCAATATTGAGATAATTTTTTACACTGCCAAAAAACATGCACATGACCCATATCCTGCTCACTGCACAACCTGATATTCCCTCTTCAATAAGTGGATTGTAAGAAAAACTGAATGCATCAATGGTTATTCAGGAATATAAAGATCTTTCAGTGGAAATTTTCTTCTTATTAAATATCTAATGTTTAGAATCATAAATATCATAAATATATTACTGCTAATGTAAGGATGTTTTGTTATAGTAAATGTGTACTCCAGACAGTACTCTTTGTGTATCATGTTATAACTTTTTACTGACTGATGAAGCACAGAAAGAGTAATATTAACCAATAAAAAAGGCCTATTTCATTCCACTAATTTTCAAATAAATGCAGCTGGACTCATAAGTCTGAGTCATTTCAACACTAATGATACTAATTTGCATCACACAAAAATAAGCACAAATTAGAAAAAAAATGATAAAGTAGTAAATGACTATCACACCAAATGTATCAGAATAAACAGGAAAAATGAGGACAAAAGGGATGTTTTTGCTAGAAAAGTGGATTTATTTTTCTAAAAGTGGCCCATTCTGCTCTGTGTTTACTGTTTTGAAATGCTTGCGATGTGACTGCACCATATAATTTTCTAGAGTTTCACTACATCCTTCTTTTTCTTTCTCTCCCTGTCAGAGCTATGCATTTTCAGGAATGGTTACGGTCACTTCGCTCCAGTGTTGGATTCAAAGCGCCTGAATCAGAGGATCTGAGGAGTCTCCTGCCGTCGCTGCCTCTGTCCAGCTTCTCCCTGTCCTCCTTCTCCCTGTCGCCCTCCTCTCTGCTCGGCTTAGGAGCCCTAGCTTCTCTCACCGCCTACTATCTGGTTACCCGTCCTCGACCCATGCGTCCTCCTTGTGATCTACAAGCCCAGTCTGTGGCGGTCAATGTGAGTAAGCCCCTGTCGTCATCGCACTGCTTTGACTTGCTGGTGTTCGTCATTCATCACCCGTTAACTGTGTTTGACTGGGTTTGTTGTAGGGAGAGTCGAGCTGCAGACGGTCGGCTCTCCTTGAGGATGATTCGCTGCTGGAGTTTTACTACCAGGACACCAGGACAGCCTACGATATGTTCCAGAGAGGCCTGAGGATCGCAGGTGATGAGTGACAACAAAACACTTCCTTTAATTTTATCATCAGTGAAAACATTTAAAATGGCTGTACTGGCATGTAAATGAAACCCGTTTTAGTACACTTGTCATTGAACACATTTTCATACAAAAAGTACCACGTCTTGCACTTATTCTAAAAAAGATAAAAGATATTTACACAGCCAATGAAAATGAATGTCCTGCTAATATTCCTGTTTGCATGTACCCGTGTATACCAGGATTGAAAATAGGGTCCCACATGTCTTAAAGGAATTATATGTAATATTGATATTCCAAGCTGTCAACAGCAGAGGGACGTCATGTATTTGAACACCGTATCACTCACTGACTAATAATAATAATAATATTGGATTAGATTTATATAGTGTTGTTCTATTAACACATACTCAAAGCGCATACAGTGGATCCATTATTCATTCTAATTCTGACTAAAGTATAAAGATCATTGGCTACACACATCTGTATTATTGTATCATCAAGTTTTCATCTTTACACTAAAACTTACAGCCAGTGATTTTGACAGTTGGTCAAAATAACACCTGATGCATCAGCTGGTAGTTTACATTATAGCTCTGTTAGCTCTGTTTTGTTTGGACAGAAAACAGCCACAGTAAAACCACAAATCACCTCTGTTTTTGGTGCAGTTTGTGTAAAGATCTGCTTGGAATCATCCAAATAAGGTCAGAGGCGTCACAGTTTAGTCTGAAATGGGATCAACAGTGAACTTAGCAAAGATAATAACTTTATACCTTCATAAACCTCATAGTTCAACTCACTTGTGTAGAAGAAACGCTGCTGTTTCAGCATCAAACTCCATTCTGTTTATTTAGAGCTGTGTCCAGTAGTGAAAACAACAACAGTGCCTCAAACTTTTTATCACTTTGTCACCTTCTTTGACTCTAAATGTTGTTTCTTAGCGATTCTCATCTCATAAATCCAATGGACCATCAGTTTAAATACATTCTGTGTCCACAATCCAATATATTGGCATCTTTAGCATAACTTCAGAACTCTTTACTCTTAACACTCTGATACTTTAAGGTCATTTTTAACATTTGTATTAATAAAGTGGAGATACTGCATATAGCTGCTTTAATCAGAAAATGCTCCATTTACAAAGAGGGCTCATTCATAGTAATCAGAACATGCTGTTTATAGAACAACTGCAATTCAGATTATAATAAATGAAATAATAGCGTGAACATACTCACTGTTATATCTTACATATTATAAGATACTAGTATGTATATGGGCCTGTCCAAGCGAAAGTGAACATCAGGGTCAATTTCTTTTTTCTCTAAAACAATATTTTTGATTACTCAGCATGAAAGACGTATATCTCTAGTTTCTAAAACTGTGTGTATTTCATTTGTACCTGAATTACAACTGGATATATAAGAAAATATATGAGCATACAGTGTAAATTAAGAACAGTAATGTTTGTAAATGAATGTATGAAGCATAAATTCAGAATGTAAATAGCAATGTGTAAATAAATATGTTCAAAATATATAACTGTGGCTAATCTTATATTTCATAATAATCAAATACTATAATCATTTTGAAAGTTATTTATCATAAAAACAGCAGAAAGATGTACATTAAATATAGTAATGAAACGTGTCACCAAAGACTGATAATTTGATCAGTATCTTAATAAAATATTTGATTATTATTCTGGTGCATCACACTGAACAAACACCTCACTGTTACTTTTGGATTCTCACTTTGTTACCATGAATTAATGTCTTTTAAAACTAAAGTAAAAATGACATCAGTTTCATTTTTGCATATAACATATTCTCATATATTTAGAAAAGTGTGGTTTGCTAAGTATTTGCACTTTCTTTGAGGAACAGCACTTTTTGGCATTTTTTCCAAACCTTCAATAACTGCTGTAGATTTTTCCTCACTCTGTTAGTTTGTCACCAATGATAAATTCATGTTTTTTTTAATATTTGGTTATTATTCTTAATGGCATGTTAAAGAACACAGCGTAATTATGCTTACTGCTAAATTATTTTTTTAAAACAGATATGGAATGATTAGTATTGCTGCACAGTGCTTTCTCACTCCATTACTCACTTGGCCAGGCCCATATATCTGGTATTAGATTTTGTAATCTTTGAACACACTGGGGACATGGCAGTTCTAATGTCTTTCAAGTTGATGTGAACTTGTTATTTGTGAGTATGTTTTATTCTTATTTATTCAGGTAATTCCATTGTTTTTAGTAATATTGCTTATGTGGGCGAGTTTTGCAGTTTGAGATACTTTCTGACCCCAATTCCAGCCGTATCAGAAAGCAACTATGTTTTGTTGTGCTGCAAAACTTAAGTAAAATACAGTTATTACAGAGACCTCACAGTAAACATGTTTGACCTGATGGACAGTGTTGTTTCGCATCCTTCAGGAAGTGGTCCGTGTCTAGGCTTCAGGAAGCCCGGGCAGCCGTACCAGTGGATCTCCTACACCGAGGTTAGACATATGTAGATTCTTCAACCACCATAAATAACATTTCTGTTCTGTTTGTTTGGTTTGGTTGTTATTGTTGTTTGTTGACTCGGTGTCTCTATGACCTGTCAGGTGGCTGAACAGGCGCAGGTTCTCGGCTCTGGGCTGTTGGCTAAAGGCTGTCAGCCGAACCCCAATCAGTTTGTGGGGATATTTGCACAGAACAGACCAGAGGTATGTACTCGCCCTGTTTGGCTGTATTACATTTGCTTAAAGACACAGTTATTTTCTACTCTCAAACCTCAAGACTACAAGGTTTAAAGTGGGATTTCACTTGGGTCGATCCTAATATAGTCTTTATTTGTATGGATGACCAAAACTCTGCACAACTCTGCTCTGAGCCAAGAATTACATGTTTTACTTTGGCCAGAAGAAGGTAATGTACTAATGTAATTTGAGTCTGTCAACAGGAATATACAATAATTTACAACACTGATTTTTGAACAAATTTGATAGAATATACTGGCTGAGAATAAACCCACCTTACATTTTGGGGCAGAATTCTGGGAAGATTCTGGAATTTTATTAATTGTTTTTTTTATTTTATGCCTGAGCATATAAGGCAGAATATATAGTGTCTGCCATGTCTGTACTGTGTCATCTTTTAATTTCTGGAGAATAACGCAGAAACCATACACTTTAACAATTTATTATTATGATTTGGGGTGGATCCTTTTGGTATTTAGCAACAAGTGAAGTACAAGGGGTTACTAGAGTAAACAGTTATGGAGAAAAACTGGAACACCACAATTTGTTTCACTAGACGTGTTACAGTTTATGAGTTTTGTGTTGGAGTGGTGACTTGAACTAGAAATCCTCTCATTATTTTTCCAGTAAGCTACTAGTCTCCTCTGTCTTCAGCAGGAAAACTGAAAGAAAATTAGCTGACAGTAAAAAGCACCACTTTTTGGTTTCCATTTGCTTCCCCCTCCTCATATTTTCTACCATCTCTGCAGGCTACATGGTGCCAGTAATCCAATTAGGCATTTTTTCTCAGTTTTGACCATATTTGTAATATATTCTACATGGCAATGATACATTCATTCATTCATTTCACGTTTATGTAATACATATTAGCATCTTAGTTACTGATTATTATGTACTTGTGCATTGACATCTGTGATCTTTATGACCCAAGCCAGCAATGTAATCTGATATTCCTGTGACTTTTATGCCAACCCACATGAATTTGGCTTTTGCTGCTGTTAATGTATCCGCATTTGCTCATAATGGATATGGTATTATTAACTTATGTTGCAAAAACAGACAAACAAAAGCATAGGATTGTGGGGCCTTTGCTGAGATACAGTATGTTCTAAGTGCTGTTCTGTTTATAAGCTTTGAAAAATAAAATAGCTGTGATCTATTATTAGCAGTTTCTAATATTATTTGTATGATAATTGCAGTTGTCAGTGTGTTGATTCATATTGAGAGCAGAGTGCTGGTGGTGGATTTGGGTCTCTAGGGCAGCTAATATTGGAGCGGTCTACTCCCAAACTCATTTTTTGAGTGCATCTATAAGACAAGGCCTATGACGGTATTCCACTGTACCCTGAGCTTTTTGTTTAAACAGTCGATTGGCAGAGTGATGCTTTATTTGTAAGACGGATGCTTGTTCTGTAAAAATGCACTGTAATGAAGATCATAAGGTCTCAACAGGTGACAGACAAAAGTAAAGTCTGGATTTGAGCTGAACGGTGTGTCTCTGTCTCCCTCTGCTGGTGACAGTGGATTATCTCAGAGCTGGCCTGCTACACCTACTCCATGGCTGTGGTTCCTCTGTATGAAACACTGGGGCTGGAGGCGATGGTCCATATACTCAATCTGGGTGAGTAAACCTACAGATATGGTGAAAAGATGGCTTCACACCAAAAATAAAGATAGCACGGTTGTTTGTCTGCAGGTGTACAATATTTAATCCACCTCCACTGAATACTATAATACTATATTTTATGTAACATAGGATATAAGACCTTAGAAATATATGATCACTGAATTATCAGACATCTAGTTGATGAGAAATGTTTCTTAAATGTTAATTATGTGTTTTGCATACAATTATAATGTAATCCAATCTAGTTGTTATCATAGTCTGATTACAGTTGGGTTAAACCATAATTAATTTGCTAAAAGCTTATATGTAGAGTGTTAGATTGACAAATGCACTCTGTAATTGGGTGTATTGGTAGACAAAGTGGGTCAGAAAAACTGCTCAGATAAATCTGAACGTTTGTCATTACCCTAGCAAATAATATGGAGGAATGGAGTGGTCAACATCTCCATCTGTCTGCCTGTCATCTTTTTGTTTCTGGTGCATGACTGGAAAAACATTCAGAATGCTTCCTCTAAACATAATTTGTCAGTTATGTGTTGGCATGGTCCCTTTTGCCACTGTGTCTGTTGTTCATCCATCTTGTCACTATCATGTGGTTTTCAGATTGCAAGGGGATGAGGTTTCTTATATCCACTGCTAGGCTAAAAAAATGAATTACACGCCGTAATATTTCATTGGTTGCCTTTAGCTTTTGCTATGGCATTGTTTGAGTAAGTTAACAGAACATCACAACATTTATCTCCATCAGAAGTTGCATTATATTGTATTGATGATAGGGGAGATAGAGCACTGTGTAGTCTTCTCCAGCTCATCCCAGTGATTGTCAGTGGGATTCGGGTCTGGACTGTGGTGGCACAATCCATGTGTGAAAATGATATCTCCCTCCTGCTTCCTGAAAAACTGTTTTTCAATTTGATGAATCCTGGCATTGTGAAGGAAAAAAATCCCCTGATGTTCAAACTTGGTCATTCAGTATATTCAGCTGACCTCATTTTTTGGACACATAATGAACTTAGACACTGATCAACAGAAGCAACCGCAGATCATAACACTGCCTCCACAGGCTTATACTCTAGGCACTAGGCATGATGGGTAATTGCTTCATCTGCCTTTTTTCTCACCCTGATGCATCCATCAGACCACATGACCTCTGTTCATGGTCATTCAAAATTATTCCCCACTATCCCATCAGGTTTTAATAATATGTTGGACAGTTGCCAGTTTAATAGCTTTAATTTAACAGTTTAGCAGTTTTCTTTGCTTGATTCAGACCAGTAATTTGTCCCTCCATCACATTACAATACATCATGTCTAAAACCTTGGGATATAGTATGTCCCCTGACTAGGGGTGTAAGAAAATATTAGTTCTGCAATATATCACGATATTTCATTTCATGATACTGTGTTGATATTTAAAAGCACTGTATCGATATTTTTAGGTATTTATTCAAATACAGATATGGCAGAGGTTCATTACACCGCCCTCCAAAGGGGAAGCGAGAGTAATGTTTTTGGTTAGTTTTTTTTTTTTTTTTTTTTTTGGTTGTCAGTAACTTTACGCAAAAACTACTGAACCAATTTCCATGAAATTTTCAGGAAAGGTGCGAAGTGGTCCAGAATCCATCCATCCATTTTCTGAGCCCGCTTTATCCTCACTAGGGTCACGGGGGTCGCTGGAGCCTATCCCAGCCA
>JAPQRP010000030.1:23986876-24072565 GCA_037367295.1 Apogon hyalosoma
CAAAGGTCAAGGTCACCAAAAATGTGTTTTTGCAATGATAAGAGATAGGGCAAATCAGGTAAAACGTTTGCAAGGGGCGGGATTTGTTGTGCCTGGCACCACTTATTTTTGTTTTTCTTTCTTGTTTATATTTTTATTATTAATAATGCTGTTTTATTAAATAATGGTTATTTGAAGCAGCCTAAAAGCACTTTTTACTGTCTGAGCAAGGCAGATGTTAGTTCCTTTGTTGGGATTCTACAAAAATAATGTTACAATGTTAGTTATGAACTAATAGAATATGAGCATCAAGTTTAAAGTTGTTACAGAGGAAAATTTTGTGATATAGCATTAGATCCTGTTCTGATCAAAAAAATTGTGTTTAGTATTTGTGCATATTTCTGGTATAATTCAATTCTTCCAGGAAATAATTATTTAAAAAAAGAACCCCCCCCCCCAAATTGCCTTGTTAACAGTATCATGATATATCGTGATATATTGTATCGTGATCCGAGTATTGTGATTTGTTTCGTATCGCCAGATTTTTGCCAATGCACACCCCTACCCCTGACATGGTTGTTTGTTGAATGAGAAGCTGCTCACTGTGCTAGTCATGGTTAAATATCTTGGTCACAGTAGAAACATTAATCACTACAGAAATTATCCAATGAAAGGTTCTTATCGATTGGCTTAGTTAAATTCAGGTAGTGTAAGGTGGTGTTATTGACAGATTCAAGGTGCCATTTTCTGAAACTAGTCAAGTTTTCTGCAGTCAATGAAACTACACTAATATCACTGTCATATGTTTTTGGATTTTATGGGACCAGAGGGGTCATGCCATCCTCTGACAGCACTTGTTTGTAAACTAATCCAAAAAGGCATCGCAATTAAAACAGTACTTAAAATAGTTGTATTTCTACTACTAGAATTTTAACAGGTCAACCACAAGTCAGTAACCTTCTTCAAACTGGTTCTGTTAATGTCTAATGACTCACTTTAGCTGTTTAACTGTTCCTTGTGGGTTTTAGCTGAAATCTCTCTGGTGATCTGTGACCGAGAGGAGAAGGCGGCGTCTCTTTTGGAGAACAAGGAGAAAGGCGTGACTCCAAAGCTCTCCTGCCTGGTTGTCTTTAACGATTTCAGTGATGCTTTCCTAGAAAGGGCGAAGAATTGCGGGGTGGAGGTTTTGACACTGGCACAGCTCATGGTGAGCAGGATGAAAGCACACATCACTGTCATACAGGTCCTTTAATTGAGTCCTGAGTCATGATGGTGATATTTAAATTGATGTGAACAACTCCTCTTTGTCCACATCTTAGGACCTGGGAAGACAGAACCGCAAAGATCCTGTGGTGAGTTTACTGACTCTCAGCTGCTGTATCACTGCATCAAACCAGGTCCAGTAAATACCTAATCCCCCTCTAAACGCTAGGATGACAGCTTTATTGTTGCTCTGTCACATAAGATGTCATTAGAATTCACTTGTAAACAGTGGAGGAAGCTTGTTGTCATATTCTCATATTTTATTGCCTGCTGCAGCCGCCCCAGCCTCAGGATCTGGCTGTGGTTTGTTTCACCAGTGGAACCACAGGTACTGTCTGATCTCATAAGTCTCTCCATAATTATGCTTCACCCAGATCATTAGAGAAGTGTCCTTCAGTGCCCACTAATAACCTCTCTTTAAGGCACCGCTGTAGTTTCCTTATGCTGCGCAGGGCACTGCTGTAATGTCTTGTTTATTCTTCCAGGAAAACCCAAGGGAGCCATGATCACCCACGGCAACATCGCCTCCAACACTTCCTCTGTCATTAAGATCCTGGAGGTCTGTCTACACTTCCACCTCCTTGTCTAATTGAGAACAGCCTCACAGCTACCACCACTTCCCTTCTGCTTGCGTCTCTGTTGCCTTTTTCAAAACTGTCCTTCTCCCCGCTGTGTCTAATGGCATGATTAATTGGCTGTTTGATTGCCCTCGTCGCTGTGAGGTACTTTAACTAATTGCCCTTGTATAAAGATTCTGCTATCTAACTGCCGTTGAAAAAGCCATACAGCATGTTTGATTGCCCGCACAGTTTCACCGTATGCTGCTGCGTGAACTTTATCTCTCCCTGGTGCTTTGCTCATTTTACTCTCATTTCTCTCAGGGTTCGTTTGTTATCCGGCAAGAGGATGTGTCGATCTCTTATCTGCCACTCGCCCATATGTTTGAGCGGATGATTCAGGTAGTCTGGAGATCCCTTCACAGACTTTTGTTAAGGGGTGTGTTTGTGTGTGAGCCCTAAACTAAATACATTTGGGTCTCAGGTTTCTATGTTCTGCCATGGGGCCAGAGTAGGATTCTACCAAGGCGACATTTCTCTTCTCATGGATGACATTAAAACTCTCAAACCTACTTTCTTTCCCGTCGTGCCTCGTTTACTCAATCGCATCTACGACAAGGTCAGTGAACACAAGTAGGTCGTGTCATTTACAGCTGCGAGGTTACCGAAGTTGGTGATATTTTGTATGTTTTCCCGTACAGATCCTTGGCTCCGTGACCTCTCCTTTGCGACGGGCTTTGCTTCATTACGCCGTGAGGAGGAAGCAGGCAGAGCTGAGCAGCGGCGTCGTTCGGAACAACAGTTTATGGGACAAACTGGTGTTCAACAGGATCCAGGTCAGCTGCTGTCAAATGTCAGATTTTCCTATATTAACTGAATTTTAAATAATTTATTTGGTTTGGGAGAATTTTTTTTCTAAAACAACCTTCAAGATCAGAGTCCATTTCTGAGCTCAACCCCTTTTAAAATATTTGAATTTTTGCTTTGTTTTTGTGATATTTTTGTCCTCATTAACAGTATAGAGTAGCTATCACACACTGATACATGTACACAAGCATCCCAGTCAACAAATCTGTATCCAAACTTTACAAGAGAAACTATTCCAGCAATCAGTGCCAAAAGCACACCAGAACATATTGGTCTTGTGGGAGTGAATCGAAGAACCACACACACACACACACACACACACACACACACACACTTACACACACAGGCAAAAAAGAAATCATGAGGCAACGGAAAGATTTTGGCTTAATACATTAAAGGCAGATTGGATAGTATGCTTTTTATCATTTATTTTGGACTCAAATTGTGTTATTTTAACGATTTGAAATTATTCTGCATGTGTTTCAGGCCAATTTAGGAGGTAATCTCCGCTTTGCCCTGACTGCCTCAGCGCCCATCTCCCCCACTGTGCTGTCCTTCCTCAGAGCCACGCTCGGCTGTCTGATCTTCGAGGGTTATGGTCAGACAGAGTGCACAGCGGGCTGCACCTTCTCCATGCCGGGTGACTGGAGTGCAGGTAGGATGTCATCTGACTGCTCTTCTGCTTATTTGTCTGGTTTAGAGACTCTGGTGCTCAACTGGTTTGTGTCTTTTTTTTTTTTTTTAGGCCACGTGGGCGCTCCCTTACCCTGTGCTATGGTAAAGCTGGTCGACATCCCCGAGATGAATTATTATGCCAAGAACGGAGAGGGAGAGGTGAGATTGAGGTCTTCGATAGGTCATTAAATACTGCATTAAATCTGAATTTTAAGGCCTTATAATTTCCTAAAGCAGGGGTGTCAAACATACGGCCCATGGGCCAAAGAGGGCCCACCAAAGAGTTCAGTCTAGCCTAGGGAATGAATTTGGGAAGTACAAAAATTACACAGAAGATATTAACAGTCAAGGGTGTCACTGAGATCATAAAGTTAAATAATACACATTTCAGTTCCAGGTGGCTGTTACCACATGGTTTGTGCTCTTGTAGATCCACTGTGATCTGAAAGTTGTACTGTACATGTGTAAATGATAAGCTGAGGCACAATATTGTTAAAATTCTCTTCATTTTCAGGTTTTTCATATTGTTCACATTTTCATAATTACATCTTCATAATGTAATTTAATTTTTTTGCACTAAAACAAAAACAACAATTTGGAGTTATCATTACTTATAAGTTATTATGCTACTCGCGTGTTGACCCGTGGCGATCCACGGGGTCTAGATGTGGTGGTTTTGATGCTGTTGTGTATTCGTGCATGCTGTACCCCATTTGTCCAGCAGTCACTACCAAAGCGTTCTGGGCATAGCAAAATTACTAATATCTCCCAAAATATTGGTCCTGTAAACTTGCCATTTTCGCTACTGTCTTCCTTGACCAAAAATACATTATGTATGCCAAACTGCTGCAGTCAGCTCTTTCCAGATTTTGTGATTTCCGAGACACACACGCGCGCGCGAACTCAGAGGCCACTTGGCTTTTATAATATAGATTATTTTCCTGGTCCAAGATCAAATTGGGCTGTATGTGGCTCCTGAACTAAAATGGGTTTGACACCCCTGTCTGAAAGTGTCACTGTTAATGTTCATTTTATAAAGATGAATTAACTGAAGCCTCTGTTTCAAATGTGTTTTGGGGGGAAGAAAATAATATAACTAACAGACAAAAATGAGACAACCTTGGAATTAATAACCACTGTTGTGGTGGGATCAGACCCAGGTAGTGTCACGATGTGGTGTGATGGCTGACATGGCATCTCCTCTCATTCATAGAATTAGGGGCTTCAAGAAGAAATATTCTTGTGTTTCTGTTAATGTTAAGAGGGTTTGTTTAAGAGCAACAGATGATACCAGAGACAGCCTACACAGAGAAAATTGGCCCTAACAGCAGTTAAAAATAAATGTAATTGATTGTGAATTGCAAACTCTGTGATCTAGCACAAGAATAGCATTTAGCTTTGGCTGAAGTTTGCTACACGTTGTGCAAAAAATTATCAAATTAACTTAGATAAAAAGGCATTAGTCACATTGGAGGTTAGAAAACATGAAGCGGCTGTAAAAAGCCACCAGCAAACACCTGCCATCAAACAGTATTACTCTGTATTTGCATCAGGAGCAGCATGACCCATTCTGCACCAACAACACAAATAGACCTTAAACTTTCATAAAGGTCTTAAAAATGTCTTATTTATTTAACTTGTTGAAATTTGCAGAAACCCTGAGAGATGTTTCATGCTGTATGTATTAGTTGCTTGCTGATGAATCTCATGGTCTTGTTTGAATTTTAATTTTTTTTTTTTTTAAGATCTGCATCCGAGGCCCCAGTGTGTTCAGGGGTTACCTGAGGGACCCAGAGAGGACGGCTGAGGCTTTGGACAGCGACGGGTGGCTGCACAGTGGAGACGTGGGCCAGTGGCTTCCAGTGAGCTGACACTTACCGCACTTTTCTATCTATAGGTGACAAATCTCTCCTTTTCATCCCTGGAAGTAAGCAAATGTGTGTTTATATTATGTCTTCTGCTAGAACGGGACACTACGCATCATTGACAGGAAGAAGCACATCTTTAAGTTGTCCCAGGGAGAATACATCGCTCCGGAGAAAATAGAAAATGTCTACATGCGCTGTGTTCCTGTACTGCAGGTGTTTGTGCATGGAGATAGTTTACAGGTAAGATGCATATGTAGCATTAGCATTATCTGTGGTTTTCATCTATAAAAACACCCTGCTACTAGTTATTTGATTCACCTCATTTTTCCCGTCACCAGTCATATCTTATAGGCATAGTCGTGCCTGACCCTGAGGTGTTTGTTGACTGGGCTAAAGAACGAGGATTTGTGGGATCTTACGAGGAGCTGTGCCAGAACCCTGTATGTCACAACCCCTTATTTTCAAGCTTTATTACATTATATTAATATGCATACATTTAAGATAAAATGAGGGTGTTCATCTTCTAACAGGATTTAAAGATCGCAGTGTTAGAAGACATGAAATCTGTTGGCAAAGAAGCAGGGCTAAAGTCCTTTGAGCAAGTGAGTAATGTTTCTGTGACTCATTTTATTGAACTTGCACTTCCAATATTAAATCAAATGAGGACAGTCTATAAGTACACACCTACAAATCTGCATTACTTGACCCTTAAAGACCTAGAACTATTCTTGTGGTGACTTGCAAATTAATTTTTCTCAGCATTTAACCTTTTCCAAGTGATTCATCACCATTTGTTAGAATAGAACCCTCTGCATTTTACAGTTTTCAGTCAAAATTGGCTATTTTTCACCATTTAATGTACAGACTATGTAGCTGTTCATAAGTAAATTCAAAGGTTATTCTATCAAATCAGAGAAAACTGAACAAAAAGCGACCTATTCAGCAAAACATATTTACTGAACATAAAAAACAAGCATCTAAAGCCAGTTATTTGTTGAACTACATGGGTTTTATGTTGCAGAAGACGATGGTGCTTCTATGTTTATTATGTAGCCTCTAAACATCCAAGTGGGTCATATCTGATGTCAGTGAAAAGCTGAGAAACTATATTTTACCTTAATCATTAAAGTATATTGATAGGGTTAGTCGTTAAAAAGTTATTAAACATTTTCAATCAGACTCTTCTGGTCCCCGGTGGCTGTTTAGGTCTTTGAGGGTTAACTTGTTTTAACTTGTGCCATATTTTCACTCTTACCTCTACCCTGCCTCCTTTCAGGTGAAAGATCTTTACTTGCATTCTGAGACGTTCAGCATCGCCAATGGTCTTCTCACACCAACCCTGAAAAGTAGACGTGCTGATATCCGCAGAGTTTTTCAGGAACAGATCTCAAATATGTACAGTAAGACGGCCATTTAAAGGACTCCACTCCAGGGTTATAACTGAGGTCCAAACAAGGCAAAAAACAAATAGGACCTGGGTGAAGAAAGTTAAAAAATACATACGTCCAACTGTGCCTAATCCAAAACATACAATTGGATATATTGTGGTATATTGGTATTTTGCTTCAAAGAAGTTTTAGTCGACCTGTTGTTATGCACACAACATGTTTTAACGCTTTTCATTAAAAAAAAAAGGAGACACTGAATGGGACCAAAACCCTGTTTAGGAAGGCAGCGTTTTTGTTTTTTTTTTTCATCACAGTGATGTCTTTGTCGCTAATTCAGAAATGTGGTGAGTTGGTTTTACTGGTGAACAGGTCCTTCTGTTAGTGCTAAGACTCGCCTAAGATAGGGATCACAACTTTATTTCTGAAGCAAAGACTTCTAAAAGGGATACATGACAGTTGTTTCTCATAGTATTTGCATTAACTCTAGGTATTTTACTGATGGTGGGTCCTGTCATTGCCTTAACTATTCAGAAATGTCCTTGTTTTTAGCTCGGTGGTCATGATTTTTCTTAATGGCTTCTAAATGGTTTCATGAACCAACATGGAAATAATCCTTCAGCTGAAGTTAAAGTTTTTTAAACAATGATGTGAAAAATAGCTATATTGTAAATACAGCTTGTATTGGTTTATAGTGAGGACACTACAGACTAACTCCAGTATCGATGAAATGAACAGAAATAAAGATTAGTAACTGGTATCTGTTGTGTGATTATTTTGTTTAACACTTCTAGTTCTGCGAAGCAAATGTCTCGCATGTTCCTGTCTGACAGTTATGTTGTGGATACACCAACTAAACTCATTAAAGCAGCAGTAATAAACAGACATAACAGTACTTAGCTTGCGATGCATATTACACACATGGTTGCTGTTCTCACAAATCATTTATTTCATTACTATACACTGACAATAGCTGTCGTGTAACATGGTATTAATACATTTAAATCTAAATTTAACCCACATAAATGTTAGAGTAAAAATCAACCCAAACTACAGCTTTAAAAAACCTTCATTAAGTATTTAGAAAAACAACTTAATTAGTAGTTATTCACATGAAACTGGAAAACTTGAGCTAAGACAATTCAAGAGAGCATCCGTTTCCAGAATTTCAAGATGAAAATGGTAAAAAATAAATAGCCTTCTTGGTATGACTCGATATAGAAGCTCTTGAGGAGCGTACATTTAATATCTTACCCTCTCACGTACATCTTGTTTAGTGTTTATCCGACTGCAGCGGAATCTGACAAAGGTGAAAACAAAGGAGGGCACTAACAGTATGATTTGGTCCAAAATCAAAGCCCTGCTATGGAGAGGTACAAGACTTTGACAAATGGGCCAACAAAGTGAGGTTTTAAGAGAAAATCTTAACCGACAATAGAACAAAGGATGACAACGGGAATAAAAGGAGGAGAACTTGTGCCATGCTTGATACCATCCACTAGATGGAGCACCAGCCTTCATTTTGGACTGATTTCACTTCTGGTGAACCTTTTAACAGTGTTGCACAGACACAGTCTCACTTCACATGAGTTACTTTTCCTACATCCAAACTCAGGACACTGTAGGCACATTTTGCACAGGTTATGTTACCAAGATCATGGTAAACCCCAAAAACAAAAACCCCCAAACAACATGGCACAGAGCTTAGTGATAAAAAGCAAAGGCCAAATACAGAAATAACCTACAGTACATTATATAACATTCAGCCGGCTGGAATTCTAAAAACTATGTTTGAGTAAAGAGAGGAGGCTAACAGACATTTTCTATTGTGGAGACAGATGCTTATAGACAGCTCTGAAACAAGAAGTGTAACCTTGTTAATTAGCTTTGAGGATAACCGTTTCAGTCGTTCGCAAAAATTAAACACAAAGACGTATTGGCTTATAATGTTGCACTTGGCTGATGGCTTAGTTAATGTGGCATTTCATCTGCTCTTGAGCTGTGGAGAGTCTTTGTACAGAGAATGAAACATGGGAGTGTAGTGCAAGAAGAATGGGAGAGGGGGTCTGCAAGGAAACAAACTGATAATCACGTTAAGGCCACTGCTGTCCATTTGAACTGTGTGGAGGAGCCTGAAAAGAGTGCAATCCATTCAGAGAGGCATGAAAGGAGCCCTTCCCGATGCTCAGCTTTCCTCCCTCAGTCGTCAGCGACAATGGACAGTGCACGCAACTCACTGAGCTTGGCCTCAGTCTCCCTCTCCCTCTGCTCATCCGTCAACCCTGCCTGGTCGATCTGGTCTGTTAACTCACTGAAGATCTTGTACATTTCGGTGAAATACACCACCTGCAGAGCAAGGAGCAAATAGAATTAAATCTATTCTGAAACAGCACAAATCAGTCCTGTCCGTCCTCTCATGGATCTGGAGGGGATCAAGCAACACACCTGGAAAAAAGTACAGTCTGAGTTTATATCAGAACTCAGCTCCACTCACAAAATCTAGCCTCACTTTTACTTACACAAGTCTGTAGCTGCTGGTCTCATACCTCCTCAACCCTGCTAATGAGAAGTGATTCACGAGGAGAAGAGGGAGCCCACAGATATCAAACAACTCCGACAAAGCCCCAAAACCCATCACTTCGCTGGGTACTGACCCTGCTTTTCTCTCCCAATCTGAACAAGAGATAGAGAGTGTTCACTGAAAGCTTTCTTGACACTTCCCACCCCTGCTTCTTCCCCTTAGTTCATGAGTCAGGCTCCCTAGAGAGTTGCTTTGATGATTAATAGACTTTAATCACATTACAAGACTCTAGAAGAGTAGGCAGAGAATGAAAGTACTGGGAAATACAACCCCTTGAAACCCACACACATCTCAATATTTATTCATGCAGCCATGAATACAACACCATGCTCTTAAGGGGGCATCACTGACTGAGCTGCAACTGAATCTGTGTCTTATTGAAGGCCCAATGAGTAAGAATGACCATGATAATAGCACAGTCAACTTGGAAATTAAACTAAATATAGTCTCATGTACAAATATTTTTTTCTTGTTGTGTCCTGAGAATTCACACTGTCAGCCAAACGGAAAAAACTATAGTTTCTAAACAACTTTATAAGTCTTTTTAAGTGCTCAGCCTGAGAGACCTGTGTATGTTTATAACAATATTTGCCACCTAAACCACATGAGTGGGCAATAAGTATTGGGTTACTGCTGTTTGTGGGGGTAAAGCGGATATTTTTTTTCCAAAAGTGGCTTGTTGAAAGGGCCATCGGAAATGTCCATATGACCAGTGATGATAATGTACACCAGATCAGTGTCTGAGTACCCGCCTTACCAAAGACACACTGCTATTACAATTAGTCGGGTCACCACGAGAAATAAACGTTGCCTCACACAACTGTGACCACCTACTCTACTAGGAGCCTGTGGGCAAAAAAGTGCTTTAATTTACATGACTTGTGTCTGGCATTTTAACATATATTCCCAGTTGTTTAATATTTATAGAGAAGGACTCTATAAATATGACTTTTCTGACCTCTTAGCCTCCAAAAACAATTAATAATTTAAGACCCGTTCCTATCACCTAAGTCTTTAAATACTGTGTGACCACCGTTTCAAGAGACAAAAGAAATCAACTGGAGAAAAAGGATAAGTGTTTTTTAAGATGCACACACAGCAGGGAATGCAAAATTAATTTTTTTAAAACAACACAATGTCTCAATTCAGCAACATCTGTACAGGTGGACTGCCAGGTCATGCTGAGTGTCCCACTGACAGTCACTGGACAGGCCTCATGGTAGGAAAACTGAAGGCTCACAACAAAGGCAGCTTTTGTGTCTTTCTTGCTGCCGCTGGGAGCTGAGCAGCAACAGCCGCTGGGAAAGAAGAAGGGAGTGGAGGATGAAACTGAGCACATGCAGAGAGGCTGTGGATGAGGTCCACTGGTCCACTGGCCACCCACGTGTTGCTCTGTGTGTGTGTAAACATGTGTACACACTCATTCATGTGTGTGACTACATGAATAAAGATAACGTGTACCAAAAAAGAAAAAAAAGCTCAAGTGTGATTAATAAGAGCTCTTGCAGGGAAACTGTAAAAAGAAGACTTAACCTCAAGAAGAAGAGACCCGCCCTGGGATTTTTGGAGTGATTGCACATGTTTTGTTTGCAATGTTTTTCCTGGTTTTTATTATTTATCGGCTTTAAGTACAAAGTACATCATAAAACACCATAATTGTCATTAAGTCTGGGATAATCTAGTTTACTAATTAGGAGTGTTCCAGTGACTGTCCCAAAGAGGAAATGACATGGCCAGGCAGGCCTGGACTGGGGGAGGGGGACATCATGGCACTAAGTCAAAGATGCCTAGCTGTGTTAAGAGGAGCAGGAGCTTCAGGTTGGAGGAGCCAGACAGATGAGGCCTTCCTGGGCTAAACACAGTAGTGTGGGCCGTCACTGGGGTTTAATCATATTAGGACTGTGTAGAGGGAGACAGACTGCCAAGATTATACACTCCCTTCCATCAGACACTCTATCCACTGTTTAACCAACACAAAGAGGGCGTAACAGCACACTGTGGGGTGGGTGGGTGTGCGTGCGTGTGCCTCATTGTATCTGGGAATCACTAACCTGTGCCCGGATGAGTGCCTCAAAGCTGGGCTGGAAGTAGTCAATGCGGCTGTGGTAGAACTTGGGCATCTCATCCAACAGCTGCTTGTTCTTGGCCTCAAAATCCTCCCTGACCGGCCTGAGCTCCTCTCTGGCCTGGGGTGTGGAACAAGTAGAGTGGAAAACAGAAGAACAGGTTACCAGCGATCACGATCACCTCTAACTTAACAAGAATTTCTTTCAATCAGTTCGTGTTGTTATTGAGACAACACATTACAAGCCGTCTGCAAAAACAGATACCAGGTGTTGTATGTTATAAGAAAAACAAAAAGCTGTTAGTTTGTTTCAGTGTTAAAACATTTGAGCCATCATTACTGTCCTTTTTTTATTGTTCAGAAAGATATTTGCCTAATTCCCACGGAGAAGCAGTGCAAAAAAAAGGCTGTAATCACGACCACAGTGAGGAGGAGTGGGTAATGTGGGCAGACTTGGCTGTGAGTGGACTCCAGCACCACTGATCTGTGTGTGAATGTATTAGTGGGTAGCCTACTGTAGGCATGGAGTTATGGAATGCACAATGAATATGTGTGAGAATTTTTATTGAAGAGAAGGGAGGAGATGCTATATTGAATCGGCAACATATTGTTAATGTGCTGGATTATGGTATGGTCTCTGCCTTAGTGTTCTTTACACATGTCAGTCAAAATGGCACACTAGTGTTTTGTCAGGATCATTTCTTTGAGTGCACAGGGACTCAAAGGGCAGCGATGTAGGGGCCTCTTCAAGGCTTTGTTCCCCTGACAGTGCTTTTCTCAATGTGTGTGGGTGGCTCACCATGTGAGGATGTGTTAGAGGCAACAGCATAGGCAACACTGCAGTGCTATCTGTGAATGTGAGCTCTTCTGTAGTGGCCTCATGGTGTGTATGTCTATGTGTGTGTCTACAATTCTCAATTACGTGCCTGTAGATGTGCAGCAGTGCCTTTTTGAAAAGGCACTACTTGAGAGCCTGGTTGCTTGCGTGGGTGAAGGAGCGCACATGTACAGTATGCATGTGCTCAACTATTTTTGTTCATATCCAGTCAGCATTTGTGTCTTTTTCCACCTATTGCACTCAATTCACAATACGCGCAACATGTAAAAGCAAATGAACTCTGCTCCTCTGCAGATAGAGGGAGCATTCAAGTGGTCCAACACGTGCATCAATGCAAGCTTTAAACCCACATTACCTGATGTAGTTTGACCATGACGGGCCCGGTTTTCTCTTTCTCTTCATATTTCTCCACTTTGGATTGCAACCGTTTGTAGTCCTGCAGCGCCTGTTCCCGCCGCTTCACTGCCATATTGAGGCTGGGGAAGACGCCGCTGTACCTGCAAAACAGTGCACCATATTAGACATCTGACTACTCCAACAGGGCACTAAACACAGCACAAAAGAAATGAATCACAAAGGCCAAATACATATCACAATAAAAAGGAAAAAAAAACTCACAGAATTTTCCAGGAGAAACTAAAATGGAAATGTTTAAATAGCTTTTCTAGTTCTGTGAAATTTGCAGACAGCTTTGTGTATTGCATCCTATCTTAATAAAAGTCATTATGAATTAATAAAATCCCTCTCCAGAACATCTTATTGTAGAGGTACTCTCAAACCCCAGAGGACAGCTCTGCATTAAGCTTTTTCTAATCTATTATCTAATTACTGTAGTTCAAAATGGCACGATACAATTCATTTTGTGACAATTATCATATTCCAAATGAAAATATATTCTTGCAACGAGAATCCTAGTCTTCAGCACTAAAAATAG
The DNA here is from genome assembly GCA_037367295.1 of Apogon hyalosoma. Lineage (NCBI taxonomy): Eukaryota > Metazoa > Chordata > Actinopteri > Kurtiformes > Apogonidae > Apogon > Apogon hyalosoma. The sequence goes on from JAPQRP010000030.1 coordinate 23,999,889, forward strand.
GAAAACACTCATCTGTAACTTAGCAACAGGAGTCTGAGCTTCATCCTGGGACTTGTTGCACTGGTTCTGTGGCGGCTTTTAATGGGAAGCAGGAATATTGTATACACTAAATATTAAACCTTTTCAGAAATATTTCATCAAGATGTAAATGCCTGTGTGACTGAACATCTAAACTACATATTAACTGGGTTTGTGTGAACATAATTAATACGTCTCTTGTTGTAAAGACCAAATGTTCCTTTAAATTCTTACTGAATTAAAGAAAAACAGCATGATAAATGAGATATCAGCATAAAGAGAATGAAAGACAACTACACAAGTGATTTTTAAAATCCCATCAGTCATAAAAATGACAAATCAAACTAATAAAGGCTACATCATGAAACAGATTCTTGCCTTTCAAACATGAAAACAGAGCTGTGACAGTGTTTTAATAAACAGGCCACATGATTATTCCCACAGGTGTCTGCTACATGTGAGTCAGTAAAAAACAAATCGTAATCAAGAGTAAGATATAGCTTTTTTTTTGAATGACTCATTTAAAGCATTTCATCAACTGTGTAGGCATACTACTACACTAGTTACATGCTCCTCTGCCCATTGCATTATTAGCCACAGAAATGTGTGGGCTACATGATTTACGTCCCTCTCCATACCAACCCTTGCCCTGCTCTGCACAACAGATGAGGGATCCATCAAGAACCTGTGGATTGATTGTGAAATCCTAGATTAGGACTGTGTCTGCACCCTACTAGAAGCCGGCGGAGGTAGAAAGTGACGTGAACTGAGGCTCAGACTCAGACAAGCAGGAATTGTTTTCGACAGGAAGTTAAGCAAGGAGTGGTCTTGTAGCATTTGAGTGACATCACGGAGCCGAGCTCAGCCCAACCCCACAGCCCACGCTCTACCGCTATTTATAAAATACCACTTTGGCCCAGTTTATGGCAGGGGTGGATGCCGATCCTCAAGTCTACTATCTGCTCCAGTGTACACATACTTCAAGTGCCAAGGGATTATGTAACTGCCCTCTAGGCATGACTGCTCTCCAGAGTGATTCTATTGGCTGGTGACAAAGCAGCAGCAAACCGGCTTTCAGATGACACAAAGGCTGATCGCATTCTCATCGGTGTACTTCACCTGACACCACGGCGCGATATCCTCATGACACACTGATGGCCCACTGTTTGTACTCTAAAGTGAGACAAGGCTGCCAGCAATGACTACGTTTCAGAGCTGAGACTGAAGGGCCGCTACTCTCCCAGCACTAAAAGAAGGAGACTTACAAACAAAGCCAAGTGCTTGTTAACCCATTACAGTCAGTTTCCCAAAGTTACAGTGACTCAGCTGTGTGAAAGGCTTCCACCTGAGAACAGTGGCCCATCTTGAAGGTGACTGTGACTGTACATACTTTGTAATGATAGTCTGGCCTAAAACTGTCTCGGCACTGGACAATTCCCTCGATGTCCGGCCTTGGTTGGTCAGTTAGTGGTCAGTTTTGTCTGGATGAGGCCTTATGTTGGCTTAGGGCTGCACAGGGGCCACAAGGGCACACCACTGTCCCATGTGACAGGTCAGGGTGTGGTGAAAAGGCTGGATGGAAATAGTATCTGGACTGAGGAGTGTGTTTATGAGACGCTGCCAATCCACAGACAGGCCAGTCTGACCCGTCAGCCAAGCCCAAGTCTGGTCTAGACTCCCTCAGTCTTGTAGGCTGCCTGTCCCTCTGCACCATCACCATCACATAACTCATAGAGCAAAAAAGACTGAAAACCACTAAAAATATGGGAAAAGGAATTGTGTATTGTGCAAATTACCACCTCCACTGTGTCATGGTCTCAGATGAAGACTTGAAGAATGTCAGACAGGGCTGCATCATGTGACAAGTTTTGTTGAATAAGCATGCTGTAAAATAACTACTATCCGCTGTATAAAGGGTTTAAGAGCAATGGGTCATGGGAACTTGTACGTGTGTGACGTACGTATTTGCAGAAACTCTTTGTCCCAACGGGAGAGTTTGATCTGCCACAACTTGTCTTGTGTTTTGTTGTTCAAATCTAAGACGCAACCTGGATACACGATAGACCAGATAACAGGAAAAACACAAGATTAAAAAAAAAAAAGATGCCTACAGCAATTATGGTTACAGTAATCAAATACTTCTCAATTAATTCCTATATAAAGACTGTTTAGTTTGTTTGTAGTAATTAAGTTGTCTGTATATAGTGTCCTTACTTTCACATACACACACAAAACATGGCAGAAAAATGAAAAATGTCCTTAATGAAAGATAAGGTTTCCTTGAAAACTGCCACAAATAAGCCAAGAAAATTCAGCAGCAAAATTTAGCATTCTTCAGTCTATTTTGAGTAATCTTATTCAGCAACTATAATCCATTTTTCAGTCATTAAAGATGGGGACAGATGGAAAGTATGGATTTTAAGATGCATGTGTCAAGTGGGCTGAGAATGCCGGGCCTGACTTAATGCCCCTCACATGAGCCTTTGGTGAAGGAAAAAAAAGATAAAGTGGAACAATAAACTGTATGCTACTGAGAAAACAATCAGGCTGATGCTGCATTCATGTCACACTTTTTGAACTCTGAAGAACTAATTGGGAAAAACTGTCCTAATTATTTAAGCTGGAAAATACTGGGACTTTCTTACAGTAACAACAACAATTATATCAACAGCACCAGTACAGTTCTGTTTACTATCACTAATAAAATTGAGTATTAGACTTGAAGACAGGTGACAAGTTGAAAGTTTGGCTGCAATAATCACAATCATCATCATAAAGTCATCACTGAAGTGAGGCTCAGGTCCTTAGACATCTGCAGTAAGATACAACATGTTTTACCAGTCCATGGAGACGTGTGCTTTTCATTGGAGTAGACCACTGGGGGAAACGGGATGAAACACAACGATGCAAGACAGCTGGACAAACTGGGGAAAAAGCTGGCTCAGGGATATGAAGATGAACTCACTGGGGACTGTGGTGGAGACCTACTTGTGGAGGCCATCATGGACTATTCAGGTTATCCTCTTCACCGTACTAACCAGAGAAACGGCTGCATTAGCTGAAGTCACCTCACTAAACTGTGCTCCAGGACTGAGAATTATAGAAGATCCTTTACCCCCGCTACCATCGTCATTAATGTACAAAAAGCTTTGCAGATGACTAGCAGACAGAATACTTGAACTGCTCTAGCTTGACTTACTATACATGTTTCTATGTTGCTACTATGATTATTCTATAGTGTACAACTGACTTGATTTATTTTTTGTTTTATTTTGAGCTAAAGGACAAAATAATTCTGATTACTACAATTCCCAAATCAAATGTGATACAATACTTTCAAAAAAGAAAAAAAAAAACATTACACAGCCCTACAGCATGGTCTGAACAGTCACCGCACGAGGCGATAAAACCTGGTCCACAACTCTTCCTAAGAGTAAGAGGGGTGAAGGTAGCTTGTCCAGTCATAACTCGAACCATGGGCAAAGGTCTCAAAACAGGCTTGACTTCTGTCTCACCCCAAAGAGCAATGGAGCAGAGAGGGTTACGTTAGGAGGCCTAGATAACACGAATGCCTCAATGCCCACGCACTCCCCTCCCCTCACATAAACACAGTGATGTCATTCAGTGACCCCGCTGAGTGGATGAAATTCACGTCTGGGCCTGAGAGACAAACGAGAGTCAGAGGGAGCAGAGGGGGTAGTGCCTCTTTTACTTTGTTTACTGTACGTTTTAGCACACTAAGTATGAAGGCAGGATGCCAAGTACATACACACAAAACCCATTCAAGGTCTTCCATTAACATTAATGTTCTCCTTTTTAAATCTTCTCTAATTCTCTTTATGATGACACAAGATCACCAACAGAGTATTCTGAGACCAAGTAAACAATGAAAAATCTTCATTAGTGAAGGACTAATGGAATCTTAATGGATGCTGAAAGTATAGTCGCTTTTGTGTCTCAGTTTTCTATAGACGACACTTTGATAAACTAACAGTGCTGTGTTTTTCAGGAGAAAGTTAATAAGTGGTCAGTTCAGCCTAGCTTCAAAAGTCTGTTACGAACTTCCTCTGCTCCATTTAAGTCATGTAAATGCTGAACTTTATGGTCTGGAATACCCCCCCATGTATGTTTGTGTCAGAGTGTGCACTGTCCTGAGACAGTTCTCCTCCTCAACCAATCCCCGGCTCTGGGCCCAGGAAGCTGGGCCCTTTGCCATATTCTGAGCCTGCCCACACGTCCGCCTGCCGCCCACCAGGAAGAGGAAATTAGAACCATTCCATCCTGTCATTGCTCCGACACAAGAGCACACAAGGAAGACAGGGCTTAACACACATGCACACTAAACCTGCCTCAACCTATTCCAGTCTTATAGAGGAATGTTTTAACATTGGATATTAAAATAAAAATGGCCCAACAGGATAATCAGATGAAAGTTCTATACAAACTTGCGACAGAAACACATGCAGATGCTCTCTTACACAGCACATGTTTAATCTCCAGGGAGGAGCCAGGAGGAGGAAGAAAACCTTAACAAGCGCTCCGGAAGACGGGTGGGACAGTCCAACCACTCCCTTCAGTCCCTCTGCTTTGCATGTGCGTGGATGTATGTTTAAGTGTGTGTGTGTGTGTGTGTGTGTGCATGGTTGAAAAAGTCAGGTTTAAGGAATGGAATAGCACTCAGATGGGGGCGAGTATTAGGAAAGAGAACCAAATAAACTTTCTTCCAGACACACTACAGCCACAGCTCCACCGCTCACTCCCTGGTTCATTTTTACAGTCTGTATTACTACACTGCAGGCCTTCCTGTTGTGTGAAGAGTCGGGTCAAATAAAACAATTTGTGGCACCGGAATTGTTCTGCCCTGAGTGCAACTCAGGAAGAGTAAGTCATAAAACAGTCTTAACAATACTTTCCTGTGATTTTTTTAATGCATCTGTTATTTACTGTATGATCCAGTGTTTAAAAAAACAAAGCTCCACAATACAAGCAAAAACCTTGGAATATACAACATAAACACCAAAAAGTGATCTGAAAGTAAACACTTACTTTTTTAGAGGGTCGATGACCGTCTTCTGGATCTGGTTGACCTGTAGTGAAATGAACAATTGTTAACACAACAACAAGAGCCTCTATATCAAGGGAAATGCTACCATAAGTTGTTTTTCATTGTCAGATTGAGTTACATCAAGATTGAAGTCAAACAAAATAGCTTCAACATCTCTCCCTCATTAGCAGCAAAGTAATGCCGTGACACAAACATCAACAATTGTGTATATTTCAGAGCACTCAAGAAAAAAGGGGACGGGAGGGGAGAAAAAGGGGGGGGCTTGCAGAGAAACTTTCGTGACGTTGACTCTTTTATTATACACAAGCCCCGAGGAGAAAACCCTGAATATTCATTGAGCTTGCGATACAAAAGGATGGAACTGTCAAGGGACGGACATGAAAGCAAAACCCAACTGATTTCAAATCCTGTGAAGGGTGGGCTGCCTTACAAGATGAAAGTTCTTTACAAACAAACATTTTAACAATAACAGTTTATATTTTCCTTCATTCTCCTTCTGGTTGCCAGAACCGACAGGGGAAGGAAGGAGGGAGTAAGGGGGGGTGTTAAATGGAAGTAAACGAACATCTCATCTTGAGGCCTCCAGCCCGGGCTCCAAGTCTCTTCGACAGAAGTTAGAGCACAATTAATAAAGTTTCCAGCGTCATTTACATTGCAGATTCAAAATGACTGTTAGTAGATCTTCAAGCGTGACAGAATACTACGTTAAACAGCCAAACAAGTACTGTGTAGAGCATCACTAAAAACAGCACAGGAGATTCTCAAGCTGCAAGATGTGAAATGACAGCTGCATGAGAACAGTGAGCAGCTCCACTAATCATATGTTCACTTGCTATTGGAAGGACAGTCAATCACACAAGAACAAGCAAACGAGATCGCATCTGTGCTTTGTGAAAAATGCCCTGACCATCTACAAGAACATACAGCAACACTCGCTGCTTCACACAGGCAGACTTCCAAGTACAAAATGGTTGATTGTGGTTTGAGGGAAAACAGAGAACCAATAACAAATAAGTACATGGGAATTCACATTTTCTTTGTTTTACATATTCACACCACCACCACCACCCCTCCCCGACTCGAGCTGCGCTACTGCTTCTAAGGTGAGAGCATGCAGCGAGGAGGGAGAATAACAGCGGCAGATTTGCTTAAGCATGCTGGTGCCCTCTACCCTCTGCCCCTTCCCACAGTGAGGGGGGAGGGGGGGGCAGAGCTATTCCTTGGAGGCCCCGCAGAGCCTGAGGCCGGCGCTCAAGCAGCAGTCTCCATCAGTGAGTCACGGGGCAGAGGCCATCCCGGCACACAGGCCTCCCAAAAATACACACAGATCGCAGAGGAAATCAATATCCCTCCAAACGGAGCATCCTCTACTGCGCTGCCGCCATCTACACTGGGGCTCAGCTTCAGCAGCAGTGTGCCGGCGGGGCTGTGCGCCCTCCTCAGCCCCAGAAATAAACACACAGACCTGGGCCACTGCTGCCTTCATTATCGCTGCACGTTTTATCTGCTGGCTCTCTCACTTGCAGGCCCTGCGGCACAACATCTTGTCTCAACGCGGAGAAGAGCAAAGGGTGGATGCTTTTGTGTCTGTTTTGCTGGAGCAATAGGGTTTGCTGCTGGTGCCGTCAGAATCAACAGTCAGCTTAAGGGAGAAGCTGGAGAAGAGTTCTACTGTGCTGTGCTGGATTCTCAACACTTAGTAAACCTGAGGTGATATTCCAGATAGCGGGCTGAGCAAAAAGTGTTCAAAATCGCTATTTTGCCTTTAGCTCACTATTAGCCACTTTACAAAGGAGCCGTACCGCCCAGCCCATACCTGGAACTGAACACTATGTTAAGGCAAGAATTTTTATTTAGTAAGACTGAAAGAGAAGTGCAGAGAAAATCAGGTGTGACCTGGCTGTCAAAATCCACTCTAGATCAAAGTGTGTTAAAAAAGTACAACCACGTCAATACAGCTGGTGACTGTTGTCCTCCACTGAGTGAGAAGCAGCACTGAGATCAAAGTGCCTGGCTGAATCACTGTCAAACACATCCAGTCACAGAGCCAAACAGGAAAACGGCAGTTTGTGGAGCCAGAATATAGCTCTACTACTATGCACTACAGTTGCAACTTGTGCTTTCTGCTACTAGAGACTATTTACAATCTGAAAAAATCACATCACATGAAAATGAGAGATAACCAAGATGCTGAGGCTACTGTACTGACGGGTGCTGTGCAGGATCCAGTGAAACAAAATTGATATTCTATAAAATCTAAAGAATGTGAAAGTTACTCTCTCCTGAAAACCGTCAAACTGGCAGGAGCACTCTCCTGGGCACTCGACCAAGCCAAGTCCTGGAACATACGCACCCCGGGTCACAAACCCACACGCTCAGTCCAACCCACATTCTACTCTGTCTAGTCACTCAAAATGGCTCCTGTAAAATTTGATGAGTTGTGAGCAGAGCCTGTCTGAAAGACTGGTATGTTAATGCTGAAGAAGAAGAAAGCAAGGAAAGAAAAATGACTGCTATAGCTGCATATACGCCACCCTACACATTCTGCATAAGTCAATGCAGGAACTTAAATTTTCTGCGACATTTAAATAAATAGAAATTACTGAACCTTTTTTAAAGCAAAAATACAAATTCTGCATTATATTTAGACTGAGATTTACTCAACATGCATTAATAGTATTTAATTTTGAGAATGATGCGGAAGGTTGTTTTTTTTTGCTATGTCTACTGGTTTGATTTTTGTATTAGTGTATCGGAATATATCTAATTCATATGGTTTAACTGAAATTATTAATCTAATCTTCTCTTGCTCAAATCCACAAGGTGTGCTGCTACTCCTGAGTTACTGCACACCACTTTTTCTCCATAGAACCAAAATAAATAGTTTTTTTTTTTTTTTTCACAAAAGAATCCATTTCTTTCAACCTTGTTAGTTCATTGTTGAGGAAAAGGTTATGAAATCATTCTGGTTCACAACAAAATGTGAAGGAAAGGGGAATATTTTTAAGGCAGTAAATGTGAAAAGCCCAGAACACATAACAGCAGGGCAATGAGTCAAGAAAACACAGATGGAAGAGAGTCAGTCGGTATATGCCTTAGTGTGATCTCCTGTGTTCTCCTGTATTTTTTCCCTCTTTAAAAGTCTACCCTTCACAGTGAAGCGCCTTAAGGATCTACACATGCGGTGCCACTATGATTCACATTATAAATACCTGTGGCGATGATTCTAATCAAAAACTGAAGTGCACCCAGCAAATAATCTGAGGAGGCCTGACAGCCAAACAAGAGATTTTTACAAAGTACAGCTATGGAAGAGCAGGCGAGAGCACAATGCATTTGCTTAGAGTTATGAAAAGAAATGTCTGCATATTGACACTTTCCCTCAAGGACAAAATGTACAAGAGTGAGGAGTACAAGCATTAAGACAAATGTGCTCCAAATCAACAAATATCAAAATCTAAAGAACAACAATGTGTGACAAGCACAGTAATATGGAGGAAAGGAAGTAGCCACACTCTAGTGGACTATTCTATCTATCAATGCAATCCTGTAGGAAGTTCAGAGTTAACACAGACTTTCTGCAGCCACCTTTTAGGACTAAAGGGGGTGAAAATGTGATGTTGAATTGATGCCAAATTTTTTTTTGCTATAATAATGTCAACAGTACAATACATGGTTTTGCTACATGAGCTGTGAAATACTGTTGTAGGGCATATTTTCCAGCGAGAAAAGGCCTTTCCATTGTATGAGTTATTTTGGACACCAGTGAGTCACAAATGCATCAATTTTCACAGCTGATAACCAGTAGCCTGAGCTTATAGAGGATGATGCCACAGATGCTTTTTAAAAACAGCAGAAGGAAAGACATACGGATAGTTTTAACTCCATGGGCAACACAATATTGACAAATACAAAAACACGCATCCTCAACAAAAACTTGTCTAGTTTCCTACTTTGTATGTCTGAAGAAGACATTTCCCCCGATACCAATCTAACAGAGTAGAACTAAGAAAACAAAGCAGAGAAAGCCAGGAAAAAAAGCAGAACAGTAATGCAATAATGTGAATTATGTGGAAGACTGCAGAAAGGAGTCTTAACCTTCTCCTGGTTGAAGGCATCCATCCTTCTCATGGCTGTATCTAAAGCAGTCATAGACTCCAGAAATGCCTGGTCCTGCTCACACAGCGGGTTACTGAGCAGGTCTGCAGAGATCTTCACTGCTGCTTTGGACATGGCTGAAAAATAAACACAGAAGTCACTGTTAAAACATCACTGAATATAGTTGCAGATGATGATGATGACAATGAAAACGTAAAGTGTCCGATTACTTATCAATCTGGCATTAGCTTTCTTTCTTCTTGATTCATGGGGTGGGTTGTAGACTATACTAAGGCTTTGAACGTTATATTTTTGTGTGTGGGTGTCTGTGTGATAGGGTCTTTAAAACAGCTTCTGGGAAAAAATTAAAGAGCACAAGTAAAACAGCACAGCGCTGCCCCCATTATAAAAATTGTGAGGGGTGGCGGAGTTGCCTGTCTTGATGAATATTCACTACAGCACCAAGAATCTTAGCAATGCTTCTACACTGACACCACCAATTACTGTTAATCTGCACTTATGCCACGTTGTTTAGACACAGAGCACATATCAGATTATGGCTTCACTGTCACAATACATAAGCAGCACGGAGGAGACGCAAGCTGACAGGAAAGGCTGTAGTGACAATGGCCTTCATCATGATCTGGAACAGTCACTGGTCGTTTTTCACATCGCCTTGGGATTCTTTCAAGACCAATTTTCAACCAATCAATTACCACAGTCTGTCGTTTCTGCATCTGTCTCCATTGGATTTGACCTTCTTTGAAAGTCCCGAAACAGAAGTGTTTTTATAGGGTCATAAAAATCAAAAGGTGGCCGGAGGGCAGTAATTTTATTATCTGTATTGGTAAGGTGCAAATTATTGATGTTCACAGCAGTTACAACTACTTGAGGCTAACAACAAGAGGAACAATTTCTGAGTGTGAAAAGCTCAGTTAGCTGTACCACTGCTTTCTGTCGTTCAGCCTAATTGATGCGGTGATCTGGAGCAGCCGTTAAAAGATATTATCGTCCCTCCTCAGCAGCTAATTGTCAGTGAGTTCAATAGAGCTTTAAGTATCAGCACCCTTGGCTTGGTAAATGCTGGCTGATACAAAAAGCAGTGCTGGTAAAGCAGTGCTGACATGCAGAGTAGGTCCAGTTCTTTGTTTGGTAGCATTTGGTGGAGACGGGACCTGCGCAACAGATGGAATCCATTAACGATAATGAGGGCCTGACAGCTATGACACTTTGATGATGCACACATCAATATTCCAGAGCACAAAGGAGAGGAAATGAAGAAGCCTCTCAATCCTCCATCCATCCCCGTTCCACCACCCCCACACCTGACTACTTACCACAGGCCATGTCTACTGCCACTTCCCAAATACACAACTCCAAAACCATTGAACAAGCAAATAAAAAGTCAAGTAAACATGGTTTCTGTGGCCGAAAAATGAATAAAGACAGTACACAAACAAATCCCTTACTAAACACTGATACATTCATGAATCCAAAATATACACATGCTATTGTGGCCTATAAAGAGGATTAAAGTAGGGGCCTGCATGCTGTCGCCTCATTTGTGTAAAGATGTAGAGCAGCACCAAACAATCTGAGGCAAACCAAGAGTCTTTCTTGTCCTGAAAAACCTGCCAAGCAACATCAAGTATGCTGGTGAACAACTGAGTGAGATCAATGGCATAACCAACAGTAACATACAGACTGTTGGCAGAACACACCTAAATCAGCCTCAGTGCTTTTCTTCATGTCCTTGTGAAGTTTTTTCGTCTGATCCTCCAACCTGTAGGACAAAAAAAAAAAAAAAGAATGATCATCAGCCAGCATCTGGTCTAGTAATATAATAAAGCAACAACACTAGGCTGAACATGTGTAACGATGTGATCTGTTAAAATGGGACATACAAGACAAAAAAATGAACAGTTATATCACAAATAATAACGCTAATAATAATCAATAGCTAACTCATTATTCACGACGGGCAGACATGGACAAAAGAACAGCCGAACAAAAATCCTAGAGAAAGAAATTAGTTCATTAAAACATACTTCAAGAGGGAATTACACATTTCACTGATTCCACATAAAATGTTATTACAACATCCGTAAGCTAATTAACAATACAGGGAATACTTCTTGCTACCGTCACTACATTTGCACTCAAAAGCATTAATGTCTTCAATCATTGCACTGCACATATTCCATTGATGGGTGTTAAAAAAAATGGCAATTACCAGACTGGAGGCTGAAAACACATGCCATTCATTATATCAATTAAGGAAAACGAGGGGTTTAGAATCTCCCCTGAGACCGCTGTCACATCACCTCTACTGATTTGATAAAAAAAAAAAAAAAAAAACAGAAGGAAAGGAGTGAGGTTTCATTTCCACCTTTGCTTTAAGGTATTATAAAAACAACAAAGACAAGTGTAATACCAAAGCATTGTTTTAGAAGCAACACTAAAACTAAAAAATGTGAGTTGTGTGCCTCTTAACATAAATAGAGGGTTCTGAGAGGTTTTACAGTCTGTAGAAAATTATTTTCTATCATAACTTGTCCATTACATGCTTTTGTTTCGCTTGTCGTTTTTTAGGGTTTTACACTGAATCGCCACAGTCCAGATGGAGGTTGTTCCAAAAATGTCATTTGCAATAAATGATGCAATTCCATCCTTTATTGTTCACACCAGAGGAAAAAACATTCTGTCAGAACAATCTCCACAGTAACTTCTTGTGTCCTTTTCACCATTTAGATGTAACTGGGTCTTATAAGCCATCTTTCATGTGAAAAAATAATTAAACAAGCACATGCTCCTCAAATAAAACAATATTAAACAAGATTCAGGAAAAGAGCCATTTTCTGTAAAGGAGGTTTGGTACACAATAGTTTGGGCCGTCGTCTCCTCAGACAATCACTAACATGTCAAGAGCCTTGTAAAGTCGACTGAACCCACAACATTTTCCATGAAGCTATTATGATATTTTTATGAGTCATACCTGCAAATTGCCTCTGACAGATGTTAAACACATCTGGAAGTACTGATAGGTAGTCAGTTTTACAATAAAGGATTTCAGACTGCAGCAAATACAAGTGTTTTACATTCACAAACTGAAACCTGTCTGGTAAATTACTGACACACATGCACTCTAAGGTAATTAAAGGATGCAAATAACAGTAAAATTCTGCCAGTCATGGAGACAGGGTTGCAACATAGTGGGTGAAAGCATCTCAATATGTAAACAAACCAGGAGACCAAGGCTTATAAACTCAAGTGTGTTCCTGAGTTGCTTGTCTGTGCATGTGAAAAACATGTGCCAGATAGTGCCTCCTCTAAAATGTGTTGCACAATCCTGTTGCATCCTCCCTACTCTGGCAGACAGGTGAACCAAGAGCCTCCTTCGAAAAGGTGCTAACAGAGCAGTCATATGGAACAGCTGCTGCGCTTTGCTCTAATGCAGCCGCAATCCTCTAGACGCTATTGCATTTCTTGTGACTTTCATGTATAAACCATATGTATGTATGTCACTGGATTACAAGCAGTCACTGAAGCACATTTGACTATTTACACCAGGCTTTTCTTTATAGCACAAATTCAAATACATGCTAATTATTACAGTTCATGTTTTTGTTAACATTTAGCCTAGCCACTATAATATGAATAAAATGACACATGTCACAGCCTTTTCAGAACATGCAAATCTTTTAGAAATTGGTAATATTTGTCTTGGCCTCAAAAATCCTGGTTTTGCTTGTATTTATTGCTCTTATTATGCTAAACCCAGCTGCGTTATGTTTATTTCCTGTGGTGGATAACCTCGGACCAATGTCGACAGTAGCATTACCAATTTACTCACATTTCGTAGTTGTATGGTGGCAATCTCCATTTTCTGAATCATACAGCTTTTTAGTAGCAAAGCTCTTGTGTGGGTTTTGTTGCTATTTATGTAATCAATTCAACTGCATCTGAAATTCAATGCACTTTTTTGTGATGATTCTATATTAATTCTGTAATTTTTAATTTAAATAGCCAAAAAGAAGTAAGTAATCATGATTAGTGATTGAATTTATCATTATAAATATATATTATTTATTTATTTTTTAATCAACACATATAATATCACCAAAAAAGTTTTCAGTGAATGGACTGACTGCAAAACTATTAATCCTGATGTAGACCTATGACTTGTATTTGGGTAACAGATGCTCCCTGATGCGCTGATAAGGATCTCCAGGGTGTGGAATCTAAATGTCTGTACATGTCTGCTGCTATGACTCATCTATAAGGTCTATTGGCACCACACCTGTTTGATAAAGGGCCCTCCTACTCAAAAAGACCTGAGAGTAAAATGGTGCTCCCACTCAAACTGCAAAGCGCTCAGGGAGTTCCTTTAACCCGAGCCACACAGCGAAAGGAGGCATGGATGCACTCGTCTTTCTGGGATTGGGTCTCATAGTTTCACCAGTTCAGTTTGGAGAAGGCAAGCTGAAAAGTAACTATTAACACTTTAAAACCGGCCTACACTGGTTTTATTTTAATTACTGAGAGATTTTCTTATTTTAAGGAGCTAAAAATGAAAACATTTTATGAAAGGAAAGTAATTCACAGGTTTACAAAAAAAAAATCTACATTTAATTATAATTAATGAAAATTAGGCTAAATTAATTTATACTTTTAAATTCAGTTTCAGAGTTTGATGTGAATTGAAATGATGTGAACAGTGAGTTCTTAGTTCTTTTCCTATTTTGACTGGTATGCATCTGGGACCACGGTACATTTCACAATAAAAATACAAATTCTCATACTTGTATTTTATGGGAGATCTGTAACTGTTTTATGTTCTTTTATTTGACTTCCAAGTTGGACATCTTACATGTATACTGTTATGAGTATTAAACTATTTTATTTGACCATTAAAGTGTGTTTTAATAATGTCTGTATTCCTAATGCGATGACAGAAATGAAAAAATAAAAAATAATTTTAAAAAATCATCTCAGTTATGGCAATGATTGACCTGAATATTTGAAAAGTAAACTTACTTTTGGAGTTTGTCATATTCTCGCTCAAAGTCTCTTTCAACCTAAAAAAAAAGGAAAAAATAAATAAAAATCTGCAATTTGATTATTAAACGTAAAGCCACTGTCAATCATACTGAACACATACAACCTTTTACATACTTTGGAGATGAATCACATTTGCATTTCCACTTAACCTAATGTTCAGACTGATTTCAGCATTTATGATTTAATACATACACCAAAGACAAGTGCTGGCTCTAGAAGTACAGCACATAACATGGTCTCTTCTTTACTATGACCTTAGTTATTCCACAGGAAAAGGGTAATTTTGGAAACACAAGCGAGGGTTACTAAAATTAAAATGCAGGTAAAGTACTTTGTAACATTAGGCTCCCAAGCCTCAAACTGTCTAATACCAAGTCTCTGGAACATGCCAAACAGGTTACATGGGCAGCCTGACTTCCTGTCTTGCGGTTCTGTGGGCCCCTGGATTTAAACATAGTGGCCAAAACAACGAGGGAGGCAGTTGACACTTTGTCACCAGTGGATCATCTAACTGGGCTGCCTCTAACCCACTCCCTGGTTTTTGCCTTGGATGGCACAGGAAGCTGGAAACCCAGTCTGACAGTGACTGCCGGGGCACAGAACCATTACTGTGGAAGTGGTTTTCTTCAGCATGGAGAACACCCACTCACTGTCAATTCAAGGTAACCACCTCTGCCCCCTTGTATGGCCCAGACAAATTGGTGACCATCAGGTTCTATGGCTGTGGAAGCCTGATGACATTACAGACTATTCCCCATTTATATACCCTTAGAGATTCATTTGCTACAGCTAAATCCTCAAGACACCAATGAAATTTCTACAACAAAAAAAAAATAAATAAAATTACCGTTTTAGAGACAATCTGCTTCTTTGGTTGCCCAATCTTGAACGGAATCCTGAAATCACAAAAGAAAGAAAAACACATGACAAACAGCAAATGGCACACAATGGCTTATTAAATGGGTGAAATACTGGTTTCATGATGGGTGACCAGAGGTTGGCACAGGTCTAATAGTGTACAATTGGTTCTTTCAGATCTCTAACACAGACGATCTGAAGCCGTTGATCCTTGCGGCTAGAGTGTGCAGTCCAAGTCATGTATATTAACTTCATATCATCACAGAACACATCTGGCTCCCATTGCAGGCGGATATCACTAAACAGAAGTGGTTGTCCCCTTTTCTCTGTGTGGCTTTTCTGCACAACCCTGGCTGACAATCAAAAACAGATGGGCTGCTACAATGTATATCAGAATGCTTATTACAGGAGGCCAGGCAGGTTTTTAACATTATATTCAAAATGGTACAATCTAGAGAGCAACTGGTCTTCAGAACCAGACAAACAACTTGAGACCACAACAACAATAAAGCACAGCAGGAGGTCTGCAGTACCTGTAGTACATGCCCCTAATTTTCAGAATAAAATGCAAACTTTTCTATACTGTTCAAAGAAAGAAATACAATTCCCAACTACAGTTTTTGCAAAAGCAAAGAAACACTTCTTCTTAGTTAAAACACAATCTTTTATCCCCATTTCAAAACCTTCCCGTACCTTAAAAAGTTGCTGCCGAGCATCAGTGTGCTTTGGGAATCGACGAGACAGAAAACACTGCCTTGCAAATGCACATGGCTGCAGGTTGTCATTGATGTCACACTAATAGCCTGAAATCTAAGCTATATGATGGACAGTTGGCGCTGACAGGCAGGGTGAGGCAGCAGGTGCGTCAAAAGGAAGGTGTGTAGACTAATGAGATGGAAAAGAGAGGGTGTGATGTGGGGCCTCATCGTACAAACCAGGGAATGCAACTGATATGTGAGGAAGATCCTTTTGATGACAGCTCAATTGAAAACTCAACATGGTCAAATATGAGAGGATTAATATGGTAAGGGGGAAAAAAGGAAAAAAAGAATGACTCCTGTATCTACTTTGTCTTTGCTTTTGCTGGCTTGCTGTACTTACATCAGGCGCCAATTATTCTGGCACTGTTTCCTTTAAAAATTCAATTAACATTTGATTCACTTCTATCTTGACTGATCGATGTTGCCTAAAAACATTTAGTTTATGTTGGCCCGATAAAAGAGTTTCACCCACTGTGTCATCAATTGCGTGAGCCAACATGGAAAATACCCACAGAAATTACTCAGCGCCAACATGTGTGACTCACCTTTCTCTGATTACCTGAGTGCGTAGATTAACGTCACATTAGGTAAGCACATACATGATTTAATAGGATTCGCTACAACTGAGAGGATTTCCTTTTTATTTTTTTTAAACTACATTAATACATATCATTACAGTACTTTGTTTCCAAGGAGCCAAGTGTCAACAAAATCAGTACAGACGGACTAAGAGATGTCTGACTCTTACATCATTTCAGTCCAGTGCAACACGTACCAACCAATCACCATTAAAAATTTCTGGTCTTAACAACATAACCCATTAAATCTTTCCATCAGCATTGTTGAGTGTCTGCTTGGGGTGAAAAGACATGTACCCCTTTTATAGTGTCTCTATTCAGGCAAAAAGCTTATTATATTTGTAACAGTGACAAAATACAGTGAATTTAGTTGTATATTAACATATTATACAGTATGTGACATGCCCTTGATACCATGCAGAATAGATTATTCCATTTGGATAATGCACAAAAGCATTTGACAATATAATATGATTTGTGTTAGATGGGTGTGTCAGGGTGAAACCCATGACATCTGTAAACCTGACTGAGTATGAACATAGCGTTGTCTCAAACTGCCATCTATTAATCATGAAACATACTGTATATTTAAATGTCTTAACGTTTGCCCATTTTGTTAAATTTGAAATATAATACAGATTTTGTTTCGTGATGGCATCTAGAGAGTCCAAGTTGAATGGTACATTATTTTTCGTGAAATGTAGCTAAAGATATAGTTAAAAATAATCAGTCCTTCATGGTACGGATTCAGAATATAGTCTCTTCTACAGAGCCAAAGGAAAAAATGGTCGTCCTTTCAACTGTTCATGAGAACTGGCAAACGCACAGAGTGAAGTGTGCTTTTGGGAGGGAGAGGGAAAATGCAGCAGGCAAACAGAGGAAGAGAATGAGAAACGAGGGAGGCTGGTAGTCACTGTGAGAATCATTTCTAACGTTTCTTCACACAGTAATATTTCTGTAGGCACTGTCACATTTAGCAACACTGGTAAGTCAGGCCCTGTGAACCCGGAACTAGTGTCTGGGATGGCAGAGACCCAGCCACAAGCCAGCTGAAGACAGAAAACTTATGTGTTATACCAGCTGAAGACCAAATTTTTATGAAAACAAATCTAAACCTAATGATAGCAGGCGTGGGTTGTTCAGCTGAATACTAGCTTTTGTGCCAAATCTTTTGGATAATTTGATGAACATAACATTATCTGCTGTCATTATAGACTTAAAGTACATGCTATAGTACTTATAGAGTACTTTAATATTAGCTTATTAAATAAACAGAAGAAACAGCTTAATAAAGCAGCCAGTCACCTCACAATCACAGCAACTTGTGCAGTTGGTTAGACTCAATTATTGCTGCCTTTCAGGACCAGATACATAAAGAAAAGAACCAAAACAAAACAAAAAATGCTGTGACACATTCACTTGGTCAGCTTGCATTTACAGAGTTATCTGATCTTTGCTTTAATAGGCTACACGTCACCACCATCCAGTAAGCACGTAGGCATGAACAAAGACATAACAGTCTCCTCTATCTGGGACACATTATGCACCAACTGGAAGAACCAATGGCTTTTCACTAAAACTCCAAATGTGTACGCCATTAGAGCGATAGTGCATCATTCGACCTTGGATATTCACCATGGAGCACAGAAGGCTGGTTGAAAATGTTGGGAAGTGGAATTGTTCTGATTGTGACCCCGAAGTCAAACCTCTCGCGTCATACAAGCAAGTGTGCAGACCCTAGTGGAATGCATCAGTCAGCAGAGCCCATAAAGGACTCTTTTCACTGGTGCTGCACCCCATTCTTGACCTTGTGTTTGGCAGTGCGTGCTGGTAGAAGCGCCACTTGCCAGCTATTGACTGTGACTGAATCAAGCGACACTGTCTTGCTTGCTTTACTGCCCTCCCTGAAAGTGACGCTAAGAATGCATAATGTATTATAAAGGGAGTTAACATACACATATACGTCTTTGCTGACAGAAACAGTTTGTTATGATATGCATTAATTTCTCTACATTTCCTCATGAACTGAATTCAGGAATTGTGAGAAAGAAGCCTTTAATTTATTCAAACTCAAAAACTCTTAAACAGCTGTATGCATTTCAACTCTGTATGACCATCCCATTTTCTGAAAAAATAAATAACAGTCTCTGGTGAACCCTGAGAGATGGAGAAATTGAAAACATGCTGTCAAAAGAACAGGACAGAATTTAACAGTCTTGGATGCTTCCTCGCAAATGCTGGCTTTGAAAATAAAAAATGCAGAGAAAAAAGCAAGCTACATCGCCTGCAAAGCCCTGAAGCCTAAAATTTTAATACAGATACACCAGTGGGCTAAAAGCATTTTAATGTCCATTACTTAACATATGGTTTTGTCAATAAGCGGGAAGTTCTAAGCACCCAAAGCTAAAATCATCCCATACCAAAGCCACCTTTTGGTGCCACACACTGTGATCTATGGAAGACAATTTAACATGCCAACCCACAAGTGACACAAATGATTCATGGTGCAATGGCTGCTCACTGAAAAATCTTGTAGAAAATGGTATACAGCAGTTTCAATCTTGCCAGTTAAAGTATGATGTTCACCACCAATTTTTCATCAAATCTATAAAACCTGAGTGATAGCCTAAGTATCACAAATCCATGAGTCTTTCTGTGACTATGCACCTGAATCAGTCCCCTCATGTTGAAGAACTTGGAAAGGTACTCCATCAATCAATTTGTTTACATAGCAAAACGAAACCTGAACGAAAACAGTCACTCAGGTTTTTTCGGGATTCCACGCAGCCACAGTATGGCCATAGCATCAACAAACACGGAAACAGCTTCAATTACTTCTTGCTACTGCAGCTGCATCTAATCCTGAAAAAACCCGAGTGACGGTTTCGTTTAGGTTTATTTTGCTATGTAAACAAGTGGATTGTTTGTGGTGGAGCACACTTCAAAGTTCTTCACCGTGAGGGGAGTCATTCAGGTGCGTAATCAGGGAAAGACTAACAGATTTGTGATACTTAAGCTATCACTCGGGTTTTATAGATTTGATGAAAAACTGGTGACGAACGTACGCAGCTTTAAAGTTATAAAGCTGGTGCCAAAATTATAAACCAAAGTCTGAAATGGACGATAGTTTATTAAGCTGATTCTCTCTTAAATGTATCAAATGGACTTCTTAATAACTTCACAATGAGTAGATATTGTTAAGGACAACAAGGAAATCATATCTGTCAAATAAACACCAATATGTAAGGATTTTTGGTTACTTTTCTGTATCTTCTGAGAGAACTAGTCTTGGTTAGCTAAGTGTCTTTAACCACCATTGATAAATTAATTAGTAGGAATGCACTAATGTCAGATGAACATTGGGCCTCACTGACTGACATCGTTCTAATAGCAAATCTAGAAAAAAGATAATCATCAATGGCACTAGCTGATACTTATCTGCTGTGTTTTACTAAAGGTTGATTCATAAATCTGAGTTATTGGATCTGGGTGAATTTACACGTAATGTGATGAAGGTCTGAAAGACTTTGTAACAGCTCAGTTATTCATTTATACTAAGTATTTCCTTGCTGGTCTGGTACAAAAGGGTGAATAAATAACAACACAAAAAAATGCACTGTAATTGGAATAAGGCAAGTTGTTATTTCAGTGTTGGAACACTGTTATTTCATAAGTTCTTTGGTCTCTGATTAAAATCAAATCTATAAAGCTTCTGCTTGTCCAGATAACTTTTCACAATGCAAGTCAGTCTGGTTTGCTGCAGAGTCTCTTGCAGATCCAGTTCCCCAATGTAGACTAAAGAAAGAACCTGTTCAAAAAGATATAGTTTGGCTGGATCTTTCATGCAGTATTTTCCTTATCATACAGTAATAATGGATCTCAGGTACATATCAGGTTCATAATCCATAGACCTAAGATCTGGGCCGGCAATCGCATAAAGATTCATTATAAACCAGTCTACTGACGGGGTCTGCTGTGAGTCATCTCTGACACAACTTCTGTTATACTATGTTTCCAGTGCTTAAACTATAGCTAACACTTAGCATGATTCCCGGACTTTAAGGTAAGTATTTCCACTCCATTCATTCCCAAACAAGACAAAAGTCTCTTATTACCAAACAAAACACAATGTTTCCGTATTTTAGCAGATCTTTTCGATTTGCTAACATGCTACTCACCATCAACACAGGATCAGACCATTTAAAGGGCTCTACTGTTGACCCTAATGATGACCCAGCTAACTTCACACTGATCTTACGAACAGACTTTTTTTAATCGTCTATGCTTTACAAACACCCCGGGCTATTTCTTAAAAGCAGCCATAACCTTATACAAGTACTTAATTTTGCCTTTGAAAGTGTTTGTTAGTGTTTAACAACTAAATCAAGTAACGTTAACTCCTAGTCGCGTTAGCACAAACCTCTTTACGATCCGCGTACAGTACCACGACAGTCTCACATTCAACAACTGTTTAAACGAGACAAAATGTTCCCTTAGTACGAACTAATCTCACATTACATGTGTGCGGGAAACTGCATGTGCGCTAGGAAACTTTTGTTCGTGACACGTTAACAACCTAGCGCTAAGTCCAGCTCATATTTAGCAGTTAGCGTTAGCCTTAGCACTGTCTGGGCAGCGTTTCCAGGAAATAGCCGAAGCCATCTGTCTAAGAACATTAACAATATGTATCATTCCAGTTGATACTTCCAATCTAATACTGTGACTTAACAACGCAGTAGGAATACATACCAGCTCATTTTGAATGGAGCTTTATCGGGCTTTCATTTAGTAGTTTTATTTTCTTCAGAGGACCTCATTCCCTTCTAGTCAATAGTCCACCCTTAAACAGGAAGTCCGGAGCTTAGTCGCTACTGTTTCCTCTAAGGAAGTTCAATGACAGGTTCATTGCGATTGTAAATTATAGTAATTGTCTAATTCTGTTAATACTATAATAGCAGATGTTTGCAATTCGCATATTTTACATTGATTATATGTAAAGCAGGCATTTTCTGTTTGATTGTGTGTTTGACATGCACCTTATATGCGGTGGTGTAGAGACCAGAGTGAACTGAGGGCAAGTGATATTTTTCTTTATTCAAGTACTTACATAGAAATAACAATTGCATTACAACAAACTGAATTGCCAAGTAAACAGGGGAGCACATCTCCCCATCACAAGGATATAGTAAAATTCATTTCAATATTCAGCTCATCATAAAATGACCTTATTATAAGGTAATAAAAACATGAAATAGGCTAAAGACATCAACAACATTCTAAACAAGACCCCTTGTTTTCTTGAAAAATAAAATAAAATAAAGCAACCAACAAAACAGTTATCCCAGTGTGTGTTTCCAATTGTCCATCATCTTGAATTGTTGTTAGGTTTATCCCATTTCATCCAATGTGACTTTTATTTTCATGCATAATAAAGAAATTGAGCACCACCCACAGCGTCTAAGGGCAGTACTATGGAACATTTCCGTGCACATGCAAACATGAGGATATACTGTAATGAAAAGGAAACACAACACAACAGAAAACAGTGAGTATAGACTCCATCTGAACACCATAGTGTCACTGCTGAAGACAACAAATTCCCTGAAGCCACCCTATAGTCCATAAGATGACACGAGTAGCCTGTAATATCTACATGTTATTTAAATATCTTTAAAGGTGAGATTTTTTTGTCCTGTAATTTTTAATTGGCATGAATGAGTCCAAGTCTATTGCCTTGCCCAAGGCCAACTTCACAGAGACTAAATCAAATAGTTAGACACAAACATTAGTACAAGGCTGCCTTCAACTGCTAGCAGACAGAGGTCACATTTATGATTTGTTGCTCCTGTGGAGTTCTCATCACATATTGTTTTTGATCAGCCAACCCTGCAACCCAGTTTGGCACAAAGATGGCTGCTGATGTTGGCTCAGATCCAACATAGAGCAGAGAACGAGGATGAGGCAAATTCCAATTTCAGAGCTTTCAGCCACCCACTTTTGGACAATAAAACATAAAAACATATATTATTCTTGGAGAAACAATATTAAGAAATAACTGTTTCTGACTTTTTTAACAGGTCATTGACATGTATTGAAAGCATTCACACGTACCCATACAATGTAGCCTTATTGTTCTGCAGAACATGGTGCTTGAATTGTTCAACTGCCAAACTATAGTGAGAAGGCTGCATTACATTTTGCAAAATCTATCTGTCTATTACAAAATGTTACAAAACAAAAATGACAAACACAGTCAGGGGACATGAGCGATGAAATATCGAGTTTGCAAAGTCGTAATTACATGGCTTCATTTAGACATGGAAATAGTTTGGTGTCGTCTCCGCCTTACTCTGCATCATTCCTTAACACAAAGCAACATAAACACAGTTTTCTCTCAGAGGAGCCACATTCAATATACTATAATTAAAAACATCCATTCTCACTAGCAAGTGTCAAATCAAGAGCACACAGGAGCATTTTTGGTCAAATAAATTTAAAATAATCCAGAGTCTACAATGATTATAATCTCACATCAAACTATTGTTGATACGGCTATATGACATTTAAGATAAACGTATTGTGTTTTCTATGTATTTCTGATCACTTGTTATGTTTCCAAACTCCAGGAGCCTATAGGTGCTACAGTTTTTCATCAGAGGCTATAACTCATCACAAGATTTAACTGGACAAAATCCATGTCTGACTCTCCAATAATAACAATCTAGTTATTTGCGACCAGAAATTGGACATATTATTTTATTTTTCAGTCTGAAAAAGGTGACCTTTTAAAGAGCTATTACGTTTGGCTGATTATTTAATTGCATTTTATTGGAATGTCCACAAAAACATACAGTTGTTGATGACCGTCCATAAATTAACATATTTATGTAATACAGAAGTATTGGTTTACAATTAGATGTTACAGAGTGTGTGAATCTCAAAAAGTGCAAGGAGGTCTGTTCATTTAACCATGTAGATCAGTTGAGAAAAGAGTCTCTGAGGCCAAATTAATTGGAAAATAAGTGGATACTTGCCAGGAAGCTCAGCAGTGAAAAACTGGTTGTTACAGGAAAGGGAAAGCATGGGCTTGGAAGCTCATTTTGAAGCGGCTTTTCTGAACTTTTCTTCTGGCCTTTGCATTATTGAGTCGATATTCTCTTTTAGTCTGATCGCTGTGTCCACAGACTGGTACAGTATTTATTTCTTGCTGAATTTTTTTCATTCTCTGTCTCAAATGCAGCACACACTCTAATAGTCAAAGAGCATCAATTTATGACTAGAAAGACTGCCTGTTTAATTAAATGGAGAAAAGAGTGTTTCTTGTATCTGCTATTTCATCAATAAATTTTATTAAGTAAGGATTCTAATGAAATAAGAAACTGTCTCACCACACTGATCTGGTCAGTACCCTTCCAGGCAAACATTATGATTACGTAACTAATCAAAATGATTTATTTAAGAACAGTGGCATTAGTCTTTTATGCCTACGTCATGTTGCTTAATAACTGTATTTGTACATATCTCATTTATTCCTCACATTTAATTTTTCATAAGCAATATTATTATTTTATTGTTATCACTTTGTTAATGTAACCAATGTATTCTGAATTTGATAAAAACACCATGATAGGATTTGTTGTACCTTTATACATCACTGAACTATAAAGATAACAAAAATGTCTCCTGTTCTTACAAGGTGAAAAATTCTTAGAAAAGGCAATTTTCCTATGGTCACTGAATTTTATCAAAAGTGATTATTGTTGTGCATTTGTTATTATGGTCATGCAGTAAAAGGATGCAAAGGACAAAACAAGTAGGACTAAGATCAATAAGGAATCAGAATCAGAGGTGAAATATGTTGGCACTGCCCTGCAATGTACTGCATGCTTTTAGACAAACCAATTGTGAAGTGACCTACCCATGTGAGAATAACCAGCTTGTCACACTGAAAGTTCCTGTGACTGAATGAACACAGATTATGTCAAAATCTAACAGTGCTGATACAGTAGGGAAGATGTGTTGATTGAAATAATTGAAATAAATGATTACAACTAAAATGGAGATACACAAAATGTAAAAACAATCTTTTCATTTATTCAGAGAACACATTAGTGCTTTCTCAAACCAGTTACCACTTTAAAGTGTACAGATGGCGCAAGTGCTTTTTTTTTTTGTCAATGGATGATAACACACTGTATTTGGCACTATTATAGTGCTCCAAAATGTTTGCAATGACCTATGACAACAAAATATTCTGTATTATAACTACATTACTAAAAGCTTTACATGTTCTGCACAAGCATTCAGTCAATTGAAAGTTCTTGTTTATGCAGACATTTGTATTTACATAGAGTGCATGTAGGCATGCACATATATGCACAATTTAATACTGAGTTATGGTGCATTTGACATTTGAGTACAAAAGTGAAACTTCTACTGTAGCTACCTGCATACATATTTGTATACTGTACAAAAAACAACAACCCCTTAGTTAACAACTCAGCTCTCAGTCTCTCAGTATTTTTAAAAGGTGTAAACATGGATGTGGAATTTTTTTTCTTACCATATGCTGCTGCGTCTTTTAGTGACTTCAACTATGTCCACATATTCTGAAGCACAAAGGGCCTCACTTATCTCTGCTTTCTTCTGTTTTAATATTTGCTTTCATATAGTGCTGATTTGCAACCCAGTGTCATATTTTTAAGTAGTTTAGTCTGTCTAAATGTGCTCTCAGTTAATTTGATTTATGGTGGGATATGTCATGAATATATTGCATATAATTGCAGAAGTGAAAAAAAAATAACAGTGTAGCAGAATTTTTTTTTTTTTTGAAAGCCATGAAAATTATTTTCAGTTAACGCCACATAAAGCCACCATATAAAAGGCAACAAAAACTACACAGTGTCTCTAAGTGACTACAAATAAATAAATATTGGAAAAGGCATGAATTGCTGCTGCAGCCATATCTGTTTTACAAGCACAGGTAAAACGACAAGACGTGTTTGCTGTGAGTCCTCCACAGAGTTGTGACCCATTCAGTCATTAGCTAGATTTAGCCAAATTGTGCAGGTAAATCTAAATGTGAGAAACAGTGAATCTGATCTCTCCTTTAGCTGAACATGTGTGCTAAGCTGATATCACTGGTGTTTGGCAAATATCAGGCACAATAATAAGAACAAGGTTGGCTGTATTACCACAATACATTTGGCACATTCTTTGAGAAAACAACATTCAAATAAAAAGGAAAAACACTACACCTCAACAAAAACAACAGAAAGACAGTCAAGTGCCACTAATAAGGTATCCATGACAGTACACAAATATAACCAATTGCACTTTTAAACAGCCTAATAAAATTAATGCATACATCCCAGACAACTCACCATTTAACTAAGCTCCACTGTAATTTTGTCTGTTTCAATCCCTATGATGGACTCTGGCATCTTTCCAATTAAAAAATTATCAGAAAAATTTACAAAAGTGTATCCTCCCCTAAACTTACAGATACACTGTGACCTTTTGGACAAAGTGTGCCAAGGTGCCTGTCTTTGTGCTGGCACTGTGTTACAGTGGCTGAGGCTCTGAGTTGCTTGAAAGAGAAGGGTGTAACAGCCTTTCCCCTCGTACTTAAACTAAAGGCATCCATCTCAAAAATAGAAGGATTAACTCAAAAGAGCAGGGGATGTAAAAGAGAGGAAAAGAGTCACCTATTTATTTCATAGTAGATGTGATCCCTTCTTCTTAAGTCTCTTTATGGGGCATTGTGAGGGTCCAGTCCAAGTGCACATAGTGATGATGGTCATGATGTTCCCACTGTTGGCCCCCCACAGGAGCTAGGCGGCGAGCTGTGGCTCCCAGCTGCCCCAGCGCTTTTGTCAGCTGGCTTCTTGTCCTTCTGTTTCAGGTGAACCTTAGCGTGTCTCTTACGCTCGTCACTTCTGGCAAACTTGCGTCCACAGAACTCGCAGGAGAAGGGTTTCTCTCCCGTGTGTGTGCGGATGTGTGTGGTCAGGTGGTCACTCCGGCTGAAGGAGCGCATGCATATTCGGCACTGGAAGGGTTTGTGACCTGTGTGGATGCGGAGGTGACGTGTGAGCTCGTCTGAACGTGAGAAGCGTCTGTCACAGTTCTCTGCCGGGCAGGCGTGCGGCCGTTCGTGGACAGGTGTTTTACTGGGACGGTTAGGGTACTTCCGTGGTCGAATGGGTTTGAGTGTCAGAGTCTGTGGCGGTGGGTGGTGTTGAGGTGGGTGCTGCTGCCCGCCGATGAAACCTGGGTGAATCTGCTGCTTGTCTTTGAATGCTCTGATGGTCTCCAGGGGTGTGATGGGTGGAGGGTTGACTCGGATAGGGTCCATGGTCTGGAAGGGCTTGTGTTCCATCACACCAACCTCTCCCTGATGATGGAAAAGGTTGTAGTCAGGGATCATGGAGAAGAGGCTGCCATCCATGGAGGCTTTGGATGTGGAATGATAGTCATTGCCAGGGTAGGCTAGGGCTGTGCTGGTGGCAGGGCTGTGGTGGAAGGAGACCTGATCCTGGTACAGGTCACTGCAGGTGGAATAGGCAGGCAGCGGCGGACCGTATACCTGCTCCATATCTGACGTCTGTCCACCCATGCTGGCTGCGGAGGAAGATGTCTGCGTCGTTACCGTGCCGGGTGATGGAGAAACGCCCAGAATTCCTGCACTGACTAGACTGATGATATTGTTATCAGAGCACCAGCCAGAGCCACCGATGCCACCTGATGGAGGAGTGTCAAAGGCAAACTTCCCCAGGTAGGTGACAGTCTGCCCGCTGCGGTTGGACTGGAAGCTGGATCCATATTGAATTTCTGAAGTTCCTTTCTCACTTCCCATGCCCAGATCCATGATATTATCTAGATAAAAGCATATAAAAAACTATCAGGAAAAAATAAATCACATGCTTGCTCAAACATGAATATGGAACACAATCAGTTGAGAAGAAAAGCCTGCAAAAGTGAGAATGTGGCACAAGTTGTGAAAAAAGTGTAGAAAATTTACTTTGTCACGCTCTATGGACTTGCTTGATTTTAGTGACAGTCCTGGATTAGTCCAAAAGTCAGATTTTCTGCATGTCTCTGTAATAGTCTACCAACAAGAGATCAGAAATAAAAGAAGTCCAATACAGTTCATAAAGAACTGTGAACGCTGTCAGACCTGTAAGTTAAGTGACTGACTGCTGCATCTGAGACAGTGGTGTCTCTCTCTCTCTCAGATCCCACAAGCTCTCATAAATCAAGACCTAAACACCCCCTTTGATCCAGTCATTGTGTCCCTCAGGAGGACAGCCAAACTGAATGGCAAGATCTGATTTCTTTACAGCAGGGAGGCTTATAAGGCAGACGCCACATTTATCACATCTATCATGCTCAAGGATTCAAAACACATTTGCAGCATAAAACATCTGCACATAATGGGGGAAAAATTAAGTGTTTCCTATCCAGTCTAGGCGTGAGTGAGCTTAACAACAATTTAATAAATTTCTTGATATTTTTAACCTACACTGTCTTAGACTTCACACCAAATACACACATGTGAACGAACACACACACACACGCATAGACACACATACAAACACACACACTGTCAGACAGACATCTAACTCATTCCAAAGATGCTTTAAAAACCATTAAATGTAGATATACTTAATGAAAACGTGTTTATGTGTTCTGAAGGCTAAATGTTAGACATTTGAAAATGATAATTTTTTTAAACAGAACTTTAAAAAGAAATCGTTTCCATTTTCAAGAAAAAAGTGTATTCAGTCCAAGTAATTACAGCCCACTGAAATTTGGCAAATGGCAAATTCTAATGAAACAAACAGAAACAAATTACCTGGATTATACAATTCAACACATGAAGTACAGAGGCACTTGTAGCATATTTTTTCTTTGGATATGGCATTAAGAAAACTAGGCTGAGATGTTATTATTGCATTTTACTCTAAATGTTTAGTCATTTTAGGTAATTTGAACAAAGTGATATGCTGCAAGAATGAGAATAAGGAAAAAAAAAAAAAAAATATATATATATATATATATCACTGTTTTGTTACAGTTTAGAAGTGAGGGATACAGCACACACCTGCTCCACCTGTATCTTCATTATAGAGAGGAACAAGTCATTTTATATATAAGTTAATATCACAAATCACAAATTTAACTGAAGGAGCTTTACAATATGTGCATATACCTAAGACCCTCAATGCGGGTAAAGAAAAACTCAGCAAACAAAACTCTTTAATTAACAAGGGAAAAAAAAACTTTGGCAAGGAGGATGTGTTATTGTTAATTTCCAAAAATAACATACATGCAAATATTACATTTATTGCCAATTAATTTTACATTATGCAACTGGAATTTCTCCAGAAATCAGGCATTATTAAAAACAGAAACATACACACCTGTGCATTAAAAACGCTTTCCGTTTGTTTTAAAAAATCCTCCTGCCTTTAAAAAACACGTTTTATTTCAGCTTTATCACAGAAAAATGTCACACGTGTGTTGTCAACATCTCGTGTATTTAAATCACTGCACTTAATTTCAGATTTAAGAGTAGCTTATTATTTTAGTCCTGACGCTGGGATATTTCTAACACACACTTCTGGCGCACATTGAGGGAAATTATTTCAGACTTCATTTATGGACAAAAAGACTTGATGATAGGTTAATAAAGATTACCTTAAGTTCGGGGTGTCGGGGATAGGAATTTAGAATTTGTGTCACTGGAACATACTCAGTTAGATCAAGGAGGTATAGATTTAGTATTTTTTCCCCCGTGAATCATTGACCCATCGCCCCAGAAGGTGAAGCAGTGCAGTCAGGGATTGATTTAACGCCAATCTACCACAATTAACCCAACTAACAAGTCATTTTATGCAGGCGCCTGAATTAATCGCAAATATAGGTTAATCTGAAATGAGCAATAAGGCAATTAATACACCGGGCCTCGCAATCTAGTAAATAAAAGGGGGTCCACGGGCCTGGCGTGTAAACATGTTTCATACTGGGAAAAGCTGCCACACACGCCTACAAATATCCAATCTGTGACATGTTAAAAGAGTTGTGAATGAAAGTCATTGTCCAAAGTGCTTGGACCGTCTTTGCTGGTGGATTATAGATCAATAAATCACTTGCGGTTTATTTTTTTTTTGACCACATCAATTAATTTCACACGATTTCCTTGTAACACAAATACTTGAGTGTTAATCAATACCCTATTGCGGTTTAGAGGACTCAGCGTGAAACTGCCTTTTCCACAATCGTTCTATACCAATATATTTCCTCAATCACGCCTCAGATTTGAAGAGTGAAAAATCATTTTAATTAAAGCTGATTTGCACAGGGTGAATGTAATCCCATCGCAAAGGACACGGGAATATAAAAAGTTTTATTATGAGTCCAGTTGCGTTTTGTCACGTTGCGTTTGGAAAACACATATTTCGGCATTCCCTGCGCAGATATCGCGGAGAAAATAAATTGAATTTCCACACTGAGTGCCTGGAAGTGAAATATTCTAAAGGTGTGTATAATTCCTAGTGGGCAGTGTTAAATGTGACTGAAAAAGTATCCAGAACGGGCATCTGCTCTTTGTGCGCCACAGCCAGAGCGCAAACAGGTGCTCCAAGCGGCAAGACAACTGTTGCCTTACGCGCACATCACAGTTTCAACCACTTTAACCAATACACAAAGAAAAGTAGCTAGAGAACATAAAATCTTACCTGTGTTCATCTGCGAGTAGTGGTTAATAGATTCCGTATTGGTAAAAATATTCATAGACGTCGGGATGTCCTCTTCTGGGTAGAGACTGTCAGGGATCGTGTTTATTAAACTGCTCATGGTAAGAGGGAGCTTGTCCGCTAGTTTCCCTGTCATAGCAGTTATATACAGTCCGACATTTATAAAAGGACAACGCGCAGGTATCCAAGTAATTACACGGACAGCGGGTGTTCTCAAAGTGGAAAACACAGGTGTGGATCAAGCGCTCAAAAGGAGAGAGGAGCAGGGATGGATCCTGTTGCTGTAGCTATCCAAGTATCCCGCGGAGGACGAGCAGCGCCGGTATCTCCTCCTGTGTGATCACAAGCTATTGTTGTTATTAATCTGATCACTGTGGAAGCTGATGGGCTGCTTGTGGGGGAATTTGAAGTCTGTGAATCAATGGAGGAGGTGGTGGTGTTGGTTGCACAAGAGCGGCTCTACTTGCTCTATTGGAGCTAGATAGGGGACTCCAGTCCGCCTGTATTAAATAGGGGGATGGAACATTTAAGTGACGTAGATGACCATATATGGACAGAGCTCTCAGAGCCAGGTTCTCCGCGCGTCAGTCTGTGGAAACTACAGTGGAGGCAAAGGCTCCGATAGATAGCTACAAAGTTTACAACATCTAGATGCTACTTCCAGCTGCGTCCTTCTTCGGGAGGATCCCTTCTGCTCCCGTCCCTTCTGGGAAACATTAAAGCGATTAAATGTTTTTTTTTTTGCAAAGATTATTCTGCACTATTTTATGGACTGACAGATACACTGTGAGCTTTGTGTGACAGAAACGCACCGTGTGTTGTGACTATAAGAGTTTGGATACATGCACCAGAGCCCAAACACACTCCTTTGTTATGTTATGATCAGTTAAATTGCATTTTTTGTGATATTTTTGACTAGTAATTCCAACACCGGTCTATAATTTGGTGCTGTTTTCTGGGTTTTTAGTGACCCGTGCTATCCAAAGGAAGAAAAGTTTATGATTTGGGACTCAGTTTTGGTGAACGGATTTTCTGCCGTTGAATACTGGTTAAAAACTCCTGTCATGCTGCAACACTGTCTTAGAAAAACAGTCCAACTGACGCAGAGTTAATCGCTTGTAAATATTGCAGCGCTTTGTAAAGCCAAAGACTTGCTTTGACTTGGAGCCCAAGTGACCGCTAAGTGGAAACCCCAAATAAGGCAGTGTCCGGCCCCGCCCCTACATATCTGTATTTGGACATGTGAGTTCCGGGTGAAGTAGTAGTGGAAAAGTGATCGGAAGCCGCAGACGTTCACAGAGATGACAGTGGACAAAGCGTCATGGATCACTTTTCTTCAGATTGCCAAATGGTGAAAAATACCCTGCATATCTCTAGTTATATTTATACATAAACATCCCCTTACAGTTTGGTTTCTCGAGAAGAAAAAAAAAAAAAAAGATCTTCAGTGGTCTTTTTATTAATGTGCTTAGTTTTGCTTTGGACGTTGCTTTCAAGCTCAAACAGAATAAATCACACACACACACAGGCATTTGCAAAATTCACAGAAAATCTTGAATGAAATGTCAGTGCCTGAATATTCAGACCTGAGAAATTAATAGTACCTCAATGAGCCACAAGTGTAAACAGAGTGTGTGGGAGAATAAGTCTGAATCATGCTCAGTGTTTAGGGGGCTTACACAAACAGAGCAGCCAGTGATCTTATGGTGTGTCTCATTACCAAAGGCAGGGCCTCCATGTGTATCCATTCAGAGCAGTCATAGGATTTTGTCTGTCTTCATCCACTTCTGTCTTTCGCCTTTTAGGAGAAAACGGAGATCCTGGTGAATATGATTCCAAATTCTACATCATACATTTTCCATCACTTTTTGTCAACTTAATCATCTGTATCATACTGACTCATGGCCTAAAAGTCTATGTATCTAATTTAGCACATTGTGGAGGTGCCAAGAGCTGCAAATGTTATTTATCCTGCACAGGAACTCTATATAGAGTTGATGCTAAAGTTGGAAGCTGTTTGTGGAATAGACTTTATCCATTCAAAGTCCTTAGTCATTTTATAGGATGTAGATTTGTGACCATATGCAATGCTTGTGATGATGGAGAAATCTGAATGAAAGCTTGAATTTATATTGTGTTAAGAAGGAATGTACAATATATCAGAAATGTGTTTGTGATTGAGCTTGAAAGTATTTGTAAAACATGTTCTGGGAAGGTTTTCAAAATCCACTGTGGATAAGACTCATACCTTTAATAGAGCAGTGGTAACTAGTCAGACAGTGTGAGTAGTTGAACGGTTATCAGCTTAATGAATGTATTCTTTAATTCAATATTCTTGTCTGAGTAAAGTCTTACAAGACAATGTTACATGTATAAAAAAATCAACAGAGATCAACAATTTATTACAATGAAGAACAATACCAGATATTGTGACTTCATGAATGACTGTTCAAAATTCAAGATCAGTGTTACTTTAGAAGGGAGTATTTATTGCAGGGTCACTGCATCACATTGCCTGCTGTTTCTATCGTCCATCCCATGGTGTTGCACAGGTTTATCCATGCAGTGGGGTATCCATGGGAAATGCTGCATATGTTTATGAATACAAACTAAAGAGAGAATGCCCTCAGGTCACGTTGAGAACTCACTGTACCCATAGTGTCTGTTCTGGGGGCGCGTTTGTGTGGCTCTGTGGTTGGAAAGTTGGCCAGCCCA
The DNA here is from genome assembly GCA_037367295.1 of Apogon hyalosoma. Lineage (NCBI taxonomy): Eukaryota > Metazoa > Chordata > Actinopteri > Kurtiformes > Apogonidae > Apogon > Apogon hyalosoma. The sequence goes on from JAPQRP010000030.1 coordinate 24,032,803, forward strand.
GCTGGAACACCTACCTGTTGCAGGCTTATTTCCTCGACTGTGAGCTGTGTCTCACACTGCCGGCCTCCAGTGTTTGTCAGTGGCTTACAGGGTTAGATCTCTTTGATTGTAGTGTCCTGGCTCTTTTGCATATGGGTATTCCATGGCAGCACAGGCTCATTTTAAAGCACAGTGGAAAACTGCTCAGGCTGTCTGGATGTATAGTCAAATTAGTTTTGTTTTTTCCAAGCTTCATGGGAGAAAGCTAAAACTGTTGTTCCTTGCTGTTACTGAAAGTGCTGGAAAGAAAACATGTTATCAGCTACAGCATCCTAATGTCTTATCATCCTTTATTTTACACTTTATTTCAAACCAAAGTCTCTAATACTCATATCCTAATGACGCCAGAGCTACAGCTGCTTTTTGTCCAAAAATGCCATGATGTGTATTTTAGACTTCACAGTACAAGTACCTGCTATAAATAAATATAAATAGTAAATAAAAAGGCTTCTAGTTTCAGTTTCTATCATGATATCACAGGGGCCATATGCAGAGCATTTAGTTTTCTATTTCAGCTTTTTCAAGCTCTACCTGAATATCCTAATCCTGTACTTCTCTGTTTGCGTATGAGTGTTATTTTTCAGTTAGTAGGAGGAATAGACCCATGCATTTAAGACAGAGGATTAATGCTGATACATTAGCAAAAATCTTTAGAGGTCAAAAGGAGCATTTTAAAATTCTGCTTGTTTTGTCGATGAATGCAGACCAGCTTTTGATACCGTTTACAAGCATGGACATCCATGTGAATTTGAGGCAAAATTCAAATCTCCAGGTGGCGTGAACCACACTGAATCTCTGCAGTCAGACTTAGAGAACAATACCAGTCTGCTGAGGTCATACATACAGTAAAAATGTGCAAAGTGGTCAGCAGATCATACAGTTAACATGCATGGAAAAGATGTCACACTCAAATGCGAGTAATGAACTGCAATGAACTGTAATGAACTGGAGAAATCCTCTAGTGAAATAAATCTCCTGCTTTTCTTGAGAGTAGAAAGAAAAGAATGGAGACTCAAGTCATCATGCATATTAGATCACTTTGTGCCGGTTAGGCAATTGAATTGATTATACAAATTCCACTTAATTAATGTAAGTTTGAATAAATTAAGAAAATATTAAATGTTTTTCCTATATCATCAAGGGATGTGAGATTTTTTTTTTCCCAGTGAATTCAATATACTGAGTGCGGTTCAACTACAGCTGTCAGTTTTTTTCTTAATCATTATATTTCAACTCTCCTGACATTTGGAATAAAAATAAACATATTCACAGATGCAGAGTGGCAAAACCCAGCTGTTTTGGCAGGATATCTCCAAGATATAAAGGGGAAAAAAAAAACCGCACAGTGTATTTGGAAGTACAAATCTTGGCATTTCAATGGTGTTCTGATGGATTCAAGTAGGTGGTTTTGGAAGAATGCTCTCCTACTTGGCATGATACACAATGAGTGTGGAACTAGACACATCTTGCCAATTGTTAAAAATGTTATTTCATAAGTCAAATAAGATGGGTAAATCAAGGTCAAGAGCAATATTCCAGTCGACGGATATTTAACAACTGTTCAATTCCAATGGACTCTCTGACAAACTGTGTGCTATAGTACATTGTTTTGGTTGTTTTGTTTGTGGACCCGGCTGCTTTGACAGCTGAGGAGGGGAAGCAAACAAAGCAGATGCAGGACAATTTGATCAATGATCTCCCAGAGTTCATTGAGAGGGCACAAAGGGGTTTACCAAGGCTGGCTTAACCACCAAAGGAACAGAAACCTCCATTACCTACTCCTGCCTAGCCCACTGATGAGACACCAAATTAGGGTCAATGAAACCACCAACTAAAGATTGATCATCAGAACATCAAAGTCCCTCATGTAAATCCAGCCCTTTTCAGACATCTGGGGTATTGATACAAGTCCATCCCAGAGGAGAGTTGCTGGTTAGAAACCAATATTCCTTCTGGGGGGTACTCTGACCCACCCTCTACAAAGACCCACAAAGTCTGAAAAGTATCTTCTAGTGAAAGGGTTGAAAAGTTTATCCACACCATCCTCTGCAGATCTACCAGGTGGGTCTCTTATGCAACTATCTACAGTTCAGAAGGGGTTCACCATCACACAAAGTTACATTCAAGGACATCTTTGCATGTTTCAGTCTTTAGAACAGGATGCTTTTACTTAAAAAATATCAATCAAGGACCACAAAGTAGCTCAGTGTTTCCAATTGGGGTGAAAGTGGTCAAAGGAAATATGATAAACAATTACACAAACAGCAAGTTCCTTTCACCCGACACACCAGAGGCCCTGCAGCCCCTCCCCCTGTCCTGTCACTCTGAAGAGTATTTTGGTTCAAGTTCCACTGCGGCATCCGGCTGTGTTGCGGTCTCGGTTTCACCTCCCACTTCCTTTTTTTGGCCCTGACGTGTTTCCGCCCCTGAATTAGAATCAACTCTTTCCACATCGAGCTGTGATATCGGACCATCTTCCTTTTCTTGTCGGTAGTGTTTGGAAACTAATAAGAAATCCCCAGTGAGGTCAAAATCTATCTCCCATATCCTTAGCTTCACCATACTTGACAGAGTTACAGGGCAACATCAAAACCAGACAATTTGTTTAACACAGAGTGGAAATGTTTTTCTCATTCAGTGATAAGATAGAGGCAAAAAAGCTGACCTTTTACAAGCTTTGAGGAATCTATACAATGTCAATTCAAAGTGAGAAGACATTTTTATTATTGTACTGATGGATTTATATTATATGAAAACCCTTCAGTCTTCATAGTTTTGGGTGCGAAACTGCACAGCGGCATCAGGTGGTCCCAAAGCATTAGTTTCAGTGAAGGCATTAAGATTCCATTTACCTGTGAAAGACACAAATACACATTTAGTTGTATGAAAAGACATACTGAAGAGAAATATATCAAAACTTTCAGGTAATTCTCAATGAATAAAGGTTATATTTCATGGTAAAACAGATATACTTCATGAGTTTTACACAACATGTTTTAAAACAAACAATTTTACACATACATTTAACAATCTCTTGTGGATCACTCAAGCAGTTCTCATGACCGCTCGGCCCATGTTTAAGGGATATGAGGCCTAACTGAGCAGCACATGGCTCTGAGATGTGAGTCACTGAGAACAGCACTGCTGAAAATAAAACATGTTGCTGTAATGATGGAGGTGGGAACGCAAGGACGTATTGGCAAGAAGATATGATTCAATCGCCTGGACTGTTTTTTTTTCCCTCCCCTTTTAAACAAACACCAGACGGCCATCCGGCTGGTATGACAATATCACTTCTTCGTTTCTGACAACCGCTGATTCCCTGCAGCTTCCCCTCCCTTTGCAAAAAAGGACAAATTCACAACTAAAAGGGAACTCTGAGAACACATACCTCCACCACAACCGTGCACGCCTGTTATTTGATCAACCGTCCCATCTTGCAAGTTAAAAAAAAGACAAAGCTCCGCCCTTTTTTGGATCTGTTCCAAATGCACCTGGTCTATGGCCCATGTCCTACCCTTTCATAAAGTTCCATGCAAATCTGTGGTGTGATCCTACAGACAGACAGACAGACAGACAAATAAACTAACAGACAAACAAAAACATAGCCTCCATGGTGGAGACAATAATTATCATTCCAAGACAAGAAAACACTGTGTGCTTTACATTTGCAAATTTCAACTGATTCTAGAGAGAAGTAGCCTGTTTATGTGCATCTTCAAATGTTTGGTGTACACAGGACAATACCTTGCTCTGTAACCCAGGGAATAGCTGACACTTTGGTATTTCCTTAAGTGAAACAATTACATTAACAGCTGCTCAAGGACAGCGTAGGAAAGTTAATCTTTTGAAAAGAAAGCCAACTATGAAAAACTCCAAATCGGCAGGGAGAATGGTCTCACAGTTAGGGGTCAAGTCTGACTGTGCCTGGATAGAAACATTACTGCTTTTGACCGCTCACTTCAGCTGCTTTACAGGCCTTCGCTGTGGCTGTTTTCACAATCAGGGGACCACATTCTCTATCCTCCGGCACCATGAAGACATTCTGGGAGAAGGAACACACTTTGTTGGTGCCACGCACATCAAGTGCATTCACCTCCCATCGATGTGCAAGCAAATCAGAAGCACTCATTTGCATTTAAGTAAAAATGGCTTATGCTGTGATTTGCAGACTGCTTTTCAGAATAAATTATTGCTTAAAAATCTGGAGGCAGCATTTCTTTCTCTTCTGTAGGTTAAGGTATCTGTTTATTTCCAAAGGAGCTGGAAAGCTGTAAACATAAATGCCATTAATACCCAACTATTCTGGGGGTTTAAGCACCCTTTTTAGCCCCCCTACATGTTTAGCTTATTACAGTGACATTGCAGTGTGTCCTGGTCCCTGTGAGGTCAGGTCAGGTTCTGAGCTCAGGTGGAGAAGTCGATGAATAATAACTGGGAGAAGAGCAGATGAGTACCTGAATCTTTCCAGACCCTCTTTGTGGATGGAGACAGACCACAGAGTGCTCCAATAATCAAGTGGGGGCAATAGAGTCAAGTGACCCATCTGTATGATAGGCCTTGACCTCAGTGACCCTTTGGCCTGCACTTCAGTGGGAGATAATGCACCGCCTCTGCAGAGCCCCAGCATGAGCAGAGGTAGGACCCTCTCCCTTCAGAGGAAGCACTCTAAAGAAACTCTAAAGTCACTCAAAAGAAAGCTCCAGAGTGAGTGAGGCAGTCGAAGGGGACAACAAACTTTACCCTGAATGTAAATAGAGTTTACAAGCAGTGTTGTGAACTCTTCCTTCCAGGAAGTTGTAATGGTTAAATTTCAGTTGCCCATTCATTAATCTATCTGACTTCCTCTGCACTTCCGGGTTCAGTGTTAGGATGGATAGATGAATGAACTGATCTGCAACCCCAAATAAGAAATATTTGGCACAATATGGAAAATGCACATTTAAAAATAAACCAGGGATATTAAAATTGACTTTGACTTGTATTTCATGGGATCATATTTAATGTTACACACACATTTCTCAGAGTAAGCCTGCAAAACATTCAATAAAAAGCTGAAAGAGAGGAAATTTTAGGTTATTAGTGAATTAAAATAAAGAAATAACTTTATGATTTAATGCGATACAGATATTGTGTACATGTATTAGGTACAAAGGGCATAGCAACGTGAGCCCATATGGTTCTATCAGCCATAGATTAATAACAGTTTCTGATTTGTTGACAAACTGTTGTGTCTTGTTCTGTCTTTGTTAAAGGACTAGAAATTTTACAGATGCTGCTTTTCACAAAAGCATCAACCACCTCTTTACATCATCTGTTTCAAGTCACATTGTTATTTAATTATTTTAACTCATTTTTGCCCTAAATTGTTCATGCTCCAACCTTAAATGGAGTATGCTGAAGCCTAAATGTGAGGAACTGATGTATATTTACAAATGAAATGAATCTGACCTGACAACATATGAAGTATGTGGTGTTCATACTGGCAAAAATACAATAAGAGTCCAATTAAATGTTAAAAGAACTGCTTTCTTCCATAAATTGCATTTTTTTATATACTGTGCCAGTAATTTATTATTTGGGGTTGTATATTAATGGTGGAGATGGTATCTACTTCCTGGAGGAACTGATATTACAATATTTCTGATTACTTCATCTAAGCAATATAACAGTTGTTTACTTTCTAATTACTTTTCTTAAAATACATGAAGGCGTATTTCAGTAATGAGACCTTTTTATGATATAAGGAAAATATTGTTGAATCTCCAGCAATAAGGCAATCTTTTCCATCTACATGGGCACATGCTTCCACATGGTTTATGCAAACTTTTTATTGAAAACTACATATGTAGTAACAACATATTGACCTTTTTTTTTTTTTTAAGAAACTGTCACTTCATTACAGATTTTCTTCTCAGTAAATGTAAATGATATAAATGTAATTTAACTAGATCACTCCATTATATGTTACTTGTTATTCCCAAGCACTGTTCACGAGTCATGTGGCAGATTTCATATCTCAGTAAACAGTCTAACTTTCTCCTTCCTGTTTAATGGGTAGAGTCTGCCATAAAATTGGCAACATTTTCTCTAATGCAGAATGTCACACTGAAGATGATTTTATTGTAGAATAACGATCAAGCAGAGAGTCAAAATGAGGCGCTGCTTGTAAGGCTTACCCACATAATCCTGTCTAAAGCTGTGCAATCATTGGGCGCAATCCAAAATGAGGCAAATTCACAGTATCTGGTGGTATCACACTGGCTGGTACCCCGCAAATGCCTAGACTTACAAGTGACCTTAAAATAGGCTGGTGTCTGTTTGTAGTGCAGAGACGTGTTTCCGCCTCTCCCATCTGCCTGCTCATGGAAAGGACAGATAGTGTGGGACCTGAGGGTGATGTTAAAGTCTTCCTGCCTACCCTTTTGTTTCCACCTTACTTCTCTGTCTGGGTATGGCAGGAAGATCAGGACTGCTGTGAGGTGACACAGAACTGCTACATTTAGTGGTGTGGGCGGTGTCCCTGTTAAACCTCTTATAGTCTCTCAAAAACACTCAAAACCAAGTGATCTTGTTCATTGTAGAACAGTAGGGGAAGCCATATAAGGGTAAGGGTTTCACTTAGCTCTTACACGTCACACAGATATTAAGCAATCGTTATTTTCAGAGAAATTCTCTTGAAACTATTTGTGGACAATAGTGATCATAGTTTGCCCTCTGAACAGTGTGTCAGGGCAGCCGGTCGTCCTCATAATGCTTCAACAGGGCAGATGCTTACTGTGGTGGGACCTGGGTCACAGTATTTGGCTGCCGATCGCAGTTGACAGCCTGTTGTCAGTTTAGCAGCTTACATTGTTAGTAAGCATTGTCATTTTTCTAAGGAAAAAGTGACAAAGCCTTTAAAGAATATGTCACATGTTGAAGGATATTTGGAATGTATTCTTTAGCTGTCACACTGCAGGAAAATAATGTTTCATATTTATACTTTATTTTACTCATGGAGGCTTGTTTGTTGTAGTTGCAATGAATAGGAAATACAGCATTAATCAGAAACATGCTTCGACTAAAGGTGGTGACTAGATATGATTGTTATTACAGATTAACTGTGTGTTATTACATGACTTATTGTTTGCTCTATAATGTACAAATTTATACATAAAACACATATAGAAAACATTTTTTAGAGGCCCTCACAATTTGCCAAAGGAGATGTCTTCAAATTCTGTTTTGACACTCCAAAGCTGAAAAGTATTCAGCTCAGAAATACAGTAAATCATCCTATTTCAGAATTTAGAACTTACTAATATGATTTTTTTCTTTAAAAAATTTTAAACTAAAAAAAAACAAATAAAAATCTGATAATTATCCTGTAAATCAACAAATGTGTCAGCACTACTGTGATCACTAATTTCTGCAGTGACATTTTAACAATATTACTAATTTATGGGTGAAGGGAGATGAAAAAATTCTTAGAAACTTTTACATGACAAGTGTCTGTTGAAGGGAAAAAATAACAAAAACAACAAGCAGCCAAAATCCAAAATGTCAAAGTGTGCACCCGACTCCTGGCTGAAACTCATGCCTGCTGTAGCAACCAAATCCTGGCTCTCTTGACTCCACGCAGCTCTGATTAATGGTAGAGGCTGTGGGTGGGTGGTAGACATGGATCTGCCCATTACCACACTGCAACATTGCAAATGGCTTCAATTACTGTGGAGTGTGCTGAGCTGGCAGTAGGGGCTCTAGGAAGCAAGATGAGCAACGTGCACCAGCAGCTAACTCCACTGTGATCCATTCATTCACACAACGTGATCATCACTTACTGTACATCCTCTATTGTGTAATTTACCATGAAAAAAAAATGAAGGGAAAATGGCCAGGAAGGATGACTTTGATCAATTTTTCATTTTCAAAATTTCAGACCACTGATGCTGCTCGTCTTCTGTTTAGTACATTTGTGTTTCTGATCCAATCACGGTGTTAGCCGAGGCCATACTCACAAGACAGAGGGCTGTATATGTGTGTGTGTGTGTGTACACTGTGTAGGCTGAAATAACACTGGATCGCCCTTCTGAAGGCCTTAGCGTTTTCCCTCCCCGACATTGTAACACTGTTTCCCTTGACAAACTGACTCGCCGGCACTAAACAGTAGCAGGACATATTGATGGCTTGCCAAGTGGCTGACAAGTATCACGAGGGCCTGTGTGCCCACGCCTGCCCCCACCCTGGCACCAGGGCAGCCTTCAGTCAGGGACAGTCTTCCTGAGCCAGAGCGATGGGGATTCCCTCCGATCACGCCCCTGTGCCCGGTGCCAAGAGCGCAGCCCCCCTGCAGTTACTTGTGTAACAAACAAGCTGTCTCCATCAGTTCACTGACCCATATTCATAACCTTAACACAGGAGGCACAGCAGACTCCCACGGTTCCTCCCAACAGCCCTGCTCCACCTCTCATTGTTCACCCCTTTATTACTTAAATGATGGTCAGAGATGAAAAGAAAAAAGACGACAAATTTGCGATGAAATTGAGTCAACGACTGCGCTACTGGAAGTGGAAAGCGATCATTAGGAGTCTCCCACCCACGACTAAATGCTTTCCCTTCACAAATCACATCAATTAATGTCATGGGCTATGAAAAATGCTCTCTGTGTCATACCACATGGAGGGAGGACAGACGCTAATAAGTGAACATACTTAACGGAGGAGGTGGGGAGACATGGGATTCCCTTCGTTCCTCTTGTTTGTGCGGGAAAACCATGCTCACGGCCAAGTGGAGGCCAATAATAATGTAGCAGGTACAGCAATAAATTCAGCTGAACAAATAATTACTGTGAAATCTCCTATTTTTCTATTCATAAACATGACCAGGCTTTTATTCTTAATATGTCATGCAGCGTTTATTACCCACTCTACAAGGGCAGTTATTCTCTCCAGAATTGACCCATTGAATGAAACATTTGATTATCTGAGAGTGATTTTTTTACATATATAATTTGATTTCCCTTGAATACAGAGGACATTTTGCCAGAGGAAGTGCTACAACGGGAGTTACACTCATCCAGTAGATTGAGGATGGGTGGATCCACTCACTTCAATCGCTTCATAATGTGGGGGCAACAACTGGAGCTAGTAGCAGAAAATAAGTATGCTCCAGTTTTTCTTGCACACAAAGTATTAAACTATTCTAAACAGCAGGCTATTATTCATGCCATTATTTTCCTAAGCTTAATGAGTTTTGACACGGTGAATACTCTAACAATGCACTTAAGAGTTCATCTCATCCTCCCCAAATATGAGTTTGGGTAAAATACTCCAAAATGCGTCTTTTGACATTTCTTTTTCCAGGGGTTTTCAACATCAAACAGCACTCAGCCTAATGTGCCTGGATTGTTTGCTGACATAGCTGTCAAAACTTCAAACAGAAGAGACTGGCAGCTCCACTCATTCAGGGCCGCAACGCTTGAAGTCTCAAACCGCCCTGATCTCCTTTCAAATCACCAGCTATGACCCGAGTAGAACAGACAGACAGACACGCCTCCTGTGGGGTACAGTACATCCAAGTGTAGTTGCCCACGTTTCAAGAGACTTTTCTTCAGGGGGAGGAAAAGTCAAAAACCTGAGGTATAAACAAAACAATAACTCTCTGCACTCGGCAGTACAAACAATGTTGTCTTTTGAGACACACACTAAGAAACTCGTCTGGTAATAATAACATTACTAGTAATCAAGGTTAAAATTAAAATGCACTGCTCATTATTGACATGGTTGATAAGGATTTCAGGTTTGGTGGAGGGTAACAAGACAGAGCCAGACAGACTCGTGCAGGTGTGCGTGGGAGCCAACAATACTTGTCTTGCAGGCATTATCACCATGGCAGACTTACTCACTAACCTCATTAACATTTCCCTTGTTAAGTTCAAGCACTTGGATAAAATGATCCTCCTAAAGCAACTTGAAATGCCTCAATTAAATCCTCATCACTGTTTGTAAATTATGCATGATGACATGTGTCCGGACGAAACACAGACAGAGACCAAAACCTGAGCTTAGAGCTCATTAGTGTCAAGGGATGTTATATCATAAGTACATCATTTATAGTAGAAGCATAAATAGAGTCACTACTATGTGGAACCAAATACAGTAAGAATTCAATCTAATAATAAAAATAAAAAACTAGGAAATTAGTCTTACTTTTTCTTAAAAGAAAAATATTCTTGTCAATAATCTTATTTGGAAAGTAATCTCATTTCAAGAAACTATTTCTAACTTTGTCTTAAAATATTCTGGCTAATATTGAGCTAGTTTTAACCAGTAACAAGCTAAAACAATAGTTTGTATAATATCCCAGCAGAAACAAGATTCTTTTCTTTATTTCAACAGTGAGAATGCTCGCCTAACTTCTTAATTTAAGGATATTAACTCTATCTTAATTACTGTTTTTGCTGCTTGTAGTAAACAAATCTTGATTACATTTTGCCGTTGTCTACTGTTAAGACTCATTACAGTGTTTCACTGGCTACACTTTTACTCTAAACTAAGCTGTGCTGAATTTGCTTTCTCCATGGACTTTTTTTTGCTGAATACAAGACAATCTGGTTATAATTAAGAATATTTGGCTCCTTTCTTATATGGCTGTTACTGCAGAGTGTAGGATAACCTAATGACTTCTCATTTAGGGAAACTAGACCACTTACAACAGAATAATCTAAAAGTTAATGTGTAGAAAAGTACCTGCAGAAGTAAGCAAAGGTGAAGTTACACAAGATGTACCACAAAAAGTATAAGATAAATATAATGTGGTTACTCTGAAAGGTAATATTCAGCCATTGAGTTTTTTTTTTATTTTATTTTTTGCTTTGGTGCAATCTTTCTAGTGCTGATTCAACAACAAAGTGCAGTCAGTTGTGTTGGTCAATGTTGGTTAATGATAGATGATACTGCAGAAGCAAACAGTGTTATAAACTCAGTGTGCTGGTGAGAGGGGTCATTACCGCGCGGTGGGTTTTCCGGGCCGGGCAGTGACATGACCCTGCCTGCTGGCTGCTGATACAAGATGAACTGGTATCGGTGAAAACCAGTTCCCCGTGGTGGAGTTGGAGGGTGATAACCTGTGTGGACGAGTGTGAATCAGGAGAGCTATGACAATAAATACAGTAAATACAATTACAAAGAAATACAAGCAATCTGATTATTACGAACATGCAAATTTAACAATAAAATGCATAAATACAAAGCTCTGTGTCAAAACTCTTCCTATTCTTTGTGACTAAAGACCCCTTCAAGCATCTGATTTATTGTTTTGAATAAAAATTTCAAATGGACAATCAAGGCTGCACTTACCGGTGAGAGTAGTTCCTTTCACTTCTCGTCCTTTCTTGAGTGCACTGCCCTGTTAATTCAAGCAGAGAGTGAGTCAATTATAGCAGCTGTGAAATTAATAAAGGTCAATCAAATTTCTGGAAAATCCTGACATTTATTCTACAAAAGATCATAACTTTTTTTTAGACTGAGCCATTACATTGTAATCTTGACTCTGGAAAACCTACTGTTGAGGGTACCTCATGTGGATCAGTTATCCTCCCATAAAATCTCTTAAATTATTATTCTTACAGATTTTCAGCATTTCTTTAGCTCAGTCATTAGTCCTTAAAATGGGAAACAAAGTATGATTTGGAAAAGATGAATTCAATTTCAAGGCCAATATAATTTGCTGCTAATTTTAATAGAATCAAACCTGTGCTGAATTCTGATTTCATCCAAGTAATGGAACACAATCGTCATTGTCTCATGTAATTTGTAACCCAACTTGTAAGTATCCCCACAGAGGTTCAACAAACACACAAGCTGAAAAGTTGAAATTATAAATGAGCTGTGTTGTTATTATCTAAGGACAAGACATAATATCCAGACAACGACATTTCCCAAGCAAAATAAACCATAACTTCCAGGTAACAGTTTCTAATATTATCAATTGTACATCAGCTTTATGTTGCCTAGAAACAGACACATACACATAACCCAATATGAAGAGAGGGTACGTTTCTTAAGTGTTTTCTGTATACTTGTCAGGTTAAACTCCCTCATCCCCAGAAAGCACACAGTCAGGCACTTCACATTGCAAATTGTACACAGGAATGTTTGTTTAATAGACTTGGCTGCTTACTGCAAGACGGCTGCATCCTTGAGTGGGAGGAAAAAGACTAAATATGTTGTCTGTGAAATGGCCCAAAACCCACTTGAGGTAAGCATGGAAGTCCCCATCACAAGCATCAAATATCTGGTCTCTGTACCTATTTCTGTCCTCTTTTCACCACACACAGGCTCCCCCTACAGGATGATGGGGGTACTGTGCTACAAGACACCATTTACAGCTAATAGACTATCAGGAAAAGGAATTTTTTTCCCTCTTTTTTCTCTCAATCGTTTGGGGTAATATCCATATTGGTATTAATAAAAACATATTAAACACAAATTTATGCATTCACATTAGTGACTGTAGTTGTGTTCATGGTCAAAATACATATTATTGCTATTATGAACCAAAACAGATTAAAAAAGAATAAATGCAATTTATGATGCTAGTTATTAACTTGAAAAAAATCTGTTTAGTTTGCATGTAGACACTTTACTTTCTACTCTTACATAGAGTACATTCAAAGTGACAACTGATGGAATGCTATCTACCTATTTGACTATTATAACCATGTGTTTTAAATCTCTGTTTAAATAACTGTCATTAAATTCAAAACCTATAATGATTTCAATACTTCCAACATGGCAGTAGCAAAGCATGTGTCCTTTAATGTGCATCACCCTATCTATATTCTTATAATAATGGCTGTTTGGGCTGTTTAGCAGTCTGTGTTAATAGTGCACAGCACCATTGTTGACTCTGACTGATAAAATTCAGAAGATTAGTTTCAACTGTGAGTATCTTCATCTACTGATCAGTGAGAAAAAAAAGCTTTATTTAGAAATAGCGAGAGTCCTGCAGCCTGGAGGACTCAAACCCATTGCCATAGCAACAGGTAGTCAACATTTGAGCGTGCAGCATTTTCCCACATCTTAATACTCAGTTCTTGCTCACTCTCTGTGACACCCTCTGCCCTTTTAATTTCATTATAATACATAGAGTAAAAACAACAGCAAATGAATGCAATATTAAAATTCAGTCAGATAATAAAAGACAAGTCAATAACATGCAGAACTCAAGAATTACAATTGGAAATGTAAATAAAAATAATCAGCTCTGCTCTTAAAATAGTCAATGTATTCTAGCAGAGCAGAGCCGGTATCACTGTCATTGTGAAAGGGAAGAGCTGAGGTCACAGACTCCTGATGTTGACTGGCGAGTGACCCCATGGGTGTGTCGTCTCCCTCACACTAATCTGCAGGAAATTCTCACATGGTGGGCGGTCTCCCTCAGGGACCCTGCTGTGGAGGCGGGGCACGCAGCGTGAAAGGTCCTGACCACTAAATGATTGACAGCTGCTCACTGTGTCAATTGTGTTTATTAAGTTTATACAGTAGTGTAGATTAAAAAGAAAGTTCTGAGGGTTCTTTCTTCCTGAATGTGGGGCAACATTTAAATTTAAAATCTCAACTGTACATAAATTTGGACACGATTCTATTCTCACAAAGCAAATGATGAGTTACATTACAGCACAGGTGAGAGATGTCTACTTGGAACTCATGTTGTTTTTTTTTTATAGTTAAATCTATTACAGCTTTGTGTGAGGGAATCAAAAGCATCACATAGAACACTGATGAATTTAATCCTAGATCAATGATATTTTCAGCTTGGAGGATAGTCAGAGCTCCAGGAGAGAAAGGTTCCAACAGTGAGACTCAACACCAACCCATCCAATGAAAGGAAATAAAGTATGAACTTGACTAATTACACATTTGGGTGACATATATGAATAACAGCCAGCAAAAAAATAATCAAAACACCATGCTATTAACCCTTTATCGGGCAAGTGACTATTTTTGGCCATTTCCATACACATTACAAGTGAGGACAGTGAGTCAACAATCTCAGGTCTAATGTGGTCTACAGGGTCTGTAAGGTCCACCTCTGCATGAACAGTGAGTGGACCTGCTTTGTTAGGTACCATGAAGTAATGGTACTAATGTAAGGAATGATGTTCAATGGGATAATGTGGATGTGGACAGGGGTCTGGATCAGCACTTATGTTGTTGTAATGTTCTAAAAGTGATGTTCTAATGTTCAAAAATACATGTTCCTTTCAACTTACATGTGTTTGTCTTGTATTTTTTATATAAACTTCTTGGATTTTTTTTCTTTGCCACATATGAGCCAGGAACCAAAAATGGTAACTTAACTGACCTTGATTTTCTACAAAATGTCACAAAAGTAATAAAGTCTTGTTAGATCCTCCTATAACACACTAAAGTTGAAAGTTTGAATTTCAGAGTATTTCTATGAATGCCCTATAAAGGTTTAACATGAGAATGGTGTATAAGAGTTGTTTTAAATAATATCCAACTGATAAAATAGACCATTTTCAACTTTAGACTGATTTTTTTTGTTATCTGTGCTGGCCACAAGCTAAAGATAAGTCACATTTCAAAAGCCATATGTTAGAAAAAAAGAGAGAAAAAACTGAACTTGGACTAATTTAACTGTAGCTATTCTTTGCTCATAATCAGTTTCTAGGGAATATTCATTTAGGACAAAGTAATTCCCATTAAGATCCATTAGTCACCATCTTCCTCACCTAAATAGTTTATTTAATAAGGCACTGTACTTAAAAGCAAAATAATAAAATTATATTTTTAAGACCAGTATAGTACTATGAGCTTCGGTTTTAACTGTGTCAGAACTGCTACAAATTTGCAAGTTATGTCATCTCTGTGCAAAGTATAGCCTCATTATCCATGCAGTAACCAAGAAGCAAAATGCCAGGGTTAATTTGTAAATATTTTGCAGGCTTTAAAGTCTGAGAGTCACAGGAAGTGTTTGGTATTCAAATATGTAGAGAAATGATTAAAATACTAAGTTTGTGGTCACACAGTGCATAGTGTATATTAGATACACACATGCCCGAGCAGAATATGTGTTAAAAGAGCTCATATACCAAATATTATCTAAGTGAGGAATTAATTTGAGAGAAACTGGTGAGAAATTCTGAAATTACAAATATCTGAAGTTGACAGGCTGTATAGCCTGAAGTTATACTTTGTTTCCTGCCAGTAACACCTAACTCTGACAGCCATCAAACTGTAATCCACTTTAAGAGTTCGGATAGCAGTGTGGACAAGTTGTTGAGTGTGAAAATAGCATAAACACATAACCTGTGAGAGCTATTCAAGAGTTATTTAGTCAAACAAACTGTGACTACACTTTGTATCCTCATGCTAGGGGAATACCCATTCTTGTTGCTGTGATAGTGAATCACACTGAGCAGTGTGGGAGAGGCAGGAACTGACAAAGATGTAAAAACAGAGCGTCAAAATGGCTGTTCTCTATGTTACATAATTGTTTAACAGTTGGTTTAATTTGACATGTAAATCAAAATATAGAAGAATAGATGTGTTTGCATACTAAGAGGACTGAAGGAGTATTTAATGTACAGTAAACATGTTGTTAAGTCACTCATATATATCCTATACACTCCTGTACATCATTGTCACTAAATTATCTTACAGTGTCTTAAAATGTCAAGGCCTTTCACCACCATGGATACCAGAGCTAACAATCTGTTGAAGTGTTCCTGTTTCTCCCCGTTGCTTAATGTAGCCCAGCTTGCCTTCATGTTTTAGTGACTATATTTCACACTATGACTCAGAAAAAGCAAATAGGATCCTGGACAACCTACACATTATGAGCAACGAATATTCTGAAAATCTTGAAAAAGCTGTGGAACAAGGCTTCTCGTCATCATGTAATAGTGTGATACTCTAACCTATGTTTAGCATATAAACTCTGGCTCTGGTCTAAGTCACGTATGTTAGCAAGTAAAGTATAGCAACAGTTCAGAGCTGACAGGACTACTATAGCCATCAGGACATTCTTAGTAATTAGTGACAGGACAGTGACGCTCCTTCCTGTGGGTGTAGAAGAGGCTAAAAGAGCTGCAGGCATCACCAAAGGTAAAGTTTCTCAACAATTTTAGCTTTGAAATGAAGCTCAATATTACACACGTATTGTCAAGTCTCGTAGGCCTCGGGGAGGAAGATAAGCAGCGTGTTTGTATAACGTGTCTACATAACTTCCGCTAGGAATCCTCTGACAAGAGCCAGTAGGTAGGAGTCTATGAGGAGGTGGTGGGTGGGTGCAGGGTGCGGTTTCACCAGGAATACCCACTAGCCCAAGAACCCTTCTCCTTCTCTGTGTGGGTGAGTGCTTCCCTTTGTCAGCAAGAGTTACTCATGCACCTCCTTGTATATCCACCACTTCCCTCCCCCTCCTTTGCACACCCTGTAAACCCACACCTACGACAATCAGCACCCACGTCCTTCTAATGCAGTTCTGAGAGCATCGTTCTCCCTTTTACTTGCAGTCAGGCTAACAGACGGGGAAAGAGAGCATGACAGATGGTGTTCACAGCTCTATTTCTGAGGCTGGACTTGTACCGCCACAGCCACCCCTCCCCCCCACTCGCCTATTCCACTGAAGCCAAGTGCTTATGACTGCCTCCTCATCTTCGCCTCGGTAATTAGCCCATTCATTTGCAGGGTTAT
Organism: Apogon hyalosoma; assembly: GCA_037367295.1. Classification (NCBI taxonomy): domain Eukaryota; kingdom Metazoa; phylum Chordata; class Actinopteri; order Kurtiformes; family Apogonidae; genus Apogon; species Apogon hyalosoma. The sequence goes on from JAPQRP010000030.1 coordinate 24,049,548, forward strand.
TGTGAATTAAAAGTCTGTGTCTCAAAATGAACCTAACTGTTTACAGGTTAAACATGTTTTGTTTTTTCAGGTTGAAGACATACTACACATAGCTACACAAATAGAAGAATTTGAAATGTTGATGAAGGAAAAACATTTATTTATGCTAGTGGTAAAGGGCTGTGCCTTTCCCACCATGCACTGAGCAAGAAAATATGGACATCCTAGAAGCAAATCATTGAACTTACATGAATATAAAACATGGACAAAAGAGTGGGTCATTCTGGGAAAGTGAAATTCAACTTCTGTCCATGGGATGTAGTGGAATAGTAGATACAGCTGCTGTGTATGATGTTACAGATGTCTTGTCTATTAAAGTTTGGCCAGGCAGGCTGCAAAAGCATAAAAGTTTTTTAAGCCATGAAACCTGAAATGGGTCTAACATAACAGATCTCAAAACATCATAAGCAAAGTAGAAAATTAAGAGCAGAATCTCTGAAATAAATAAAAAGGAACAGTAGGAATATTTGTAGCAGTTATAACTTGAACTTGTGCTATGGATTAGTTCTACCATAAAGTATTTGGTAGAAACAATAAGATGGAGTTTTTCCTACCTGTATTAATTTCCTCTTTTCCTGCAACATGGCAGGGACTAAATCAGATGCAGAAAAATGGCATCAGACAGTTTCTCACATAACAGATGGCTTCACCCTTTCAAATTCACTGTAAACCCAAGGTACAGCATATTTCACTACTTGAAGCGCTGTGGTGCTCCTCAGAAGCTGTTTGGTGACCTGTGCGGCTCAGGGCCAGATGGAACCAACTAACCTCAGCCTGTCAGATAGAGCAAGGTGGTACAAAAACAGACCGAGGCACAGCCCACTGCCGCATCACCTCAGACTAACAGAGTAACCGCCTATTGTTTTAATGTGGCAAACCTGTACTTCCCTGTTCAGCAGCTGGTAGATGCCCATTACTTATGATGTTGAGGGATGATAGGATGTGCAATAGATAGTTTATAAATATATGTAAAAACAGGTTTCCAAATAAAATTCATAGTCCATTTTTGGCATAGATAAATACCAGCCCAATCACCAGGATGTTTCTGCCAATTATATCCATAATTATGGGCACAAAACCATAACTGGTACCATTATCGCCTCACTCAAACCCATTGATTTTGTCCACACTGTATATTGTATATTTTGAAACTTTATCTTACTTGTTTATTCTCTACTTTACTTATTTATTTTATTCTATTTTATTTTATTTTTTACTGCATGCTTCTTACTCCATGTTCTATGTATGCGCCAAACCACTTAAGCAAATCCCTAGTAATGTGAACCTGTTTACTTACATGGCAATAAACTGTGCAACAGACATTACAATATTTTTTTCTGTAGTATATATCCAGGAATTTTCACCATATGATTTGGACTGTTCATTTTGGAAAGACCAGTCAATTGGAATATGAAACCCATGTCAGATTTTGTGTTATTGCATGACACATTCATTCATTCCTTTTCCAAGCCGCTTAATTCTTGAGAGGGTCATAGGGATACTGGGGCTTCCACTAGGCAAAGGCGGGTGCACCCTGGACATGTTGCCAATTCACCACAAGACTGACATATATAGACGAACAACCATAAACTCTCATATTTATACCTACGTGTGATATAGATAGAGCATTTAACCTATTAAGGTGCAGGTCTTTGGACGGTGGGAGGAAGAGATCGCACGCAGACATGGGGATAACATGCAAACACCAGCTGCTGCTGTGAAATAACAGTGCTAACCACTGAGCCACCATTCTGCCCTATTGTATGACACATTTCAGCTAATTTGCCTTTTTAGTATTTCACAAATGCACATCACAATGATAATGATGTATTGAAGCGTCTACTATAATCTCATTATAGCACAACCACAAATGTTGTGTACATATGTGTACGTCAGTATTACAGTGTTTTAAATGCGTGCGGTGCTTTTGGTGCTTTGGAACAGACTGAGGCCAAGACCCAACAGCATTGCTCAACTTTTTATGTTTGGCCTGTTAGGAGAAAAAGTCTGCAAAGATGTGCTACAAAGAACACTCAGATTTATTCATTTATTAATGATTAAACCAAACTCAATCTTTTCCTTTCTCTAATCAAAGCTCTTTTATTGCCTAAAAATGACACACAATGCATTTTAGTCATATTCAATCATGCATTAAATCACCATGTTTTCCTAACCTTGAACTAAGAATTATAGTTACAGAGAATCAAGATATGCTCTTTGGCTGCAGACAACAAATGTCCTGGATCTGTGTATCTGCAACACACCTATACCCCTCCTCCCACTGATGAAAGCCAAAAATGAGTGATTAAAGCACTATAATGTTGTCATACACATAAGAACTATAAATGTTGATATTAAATATACTTTAGGTTCACCAACATTGAGATTTAACAAATTAGTGGTTTGCAGAAATGTACAATAGCAACATTTTTTTCAGGTGACTGGGTTGATACCTTTTTTTCCCAATTAAAATACTTTTTTTTAAAAACCTATTACACAAAAAATACCCCTAAAATGATTTTTCCTGGTATGAAATGGGCCTCCATTAATGGTAAGTGAGCACAGATTTCACATAAGCCTAATGGACTTGAATCTGGGAAGACTGGTTTGATAGAGTAACCAGCCAGTAAATGGTGATCAGCAGAGCAGGGACAACTGGCCTCGGCAGGACAGGGTGAAAGCCAGTGGGGGAGTCACCCTTGATCTGCTTCAACGCATCGACAAATTAACCCACTTAACAAAAGACTGCTGGACTAATGGCTTTAGTAAAGAAACTCATTTGGCCTTGGTAATGAACTGAGTTGGAAACATAAACAGTCCAGTTATTAAGTGAACTCCAGCCATCCTGACATCAGCCGACACACTGTAATGCACCTGCACCTCTTTGGCTACGCTCATTAGTTGGGACGCTATTACTCAAATCACTGGCTTAAGAAACTAGCCACTTGAACTTATTATCACCACCATTTATTCAGTCTAATTTGCATACATTACACATTCATCTTAACAAAGTGGCCTTGTTGAGTTGGTCATCTTCTTCTCACAGAGCAGATTGGGCCTAACAGGGCAGCATACAGGCCAAAGCCAGAGCAATAATAAGCTAATTTCACCAACCTTGGTCCTGCTTCCGAGTCCTTACAGCTCTTGTGTGTGTGTGTGTGTGTGTGTGTGTGTGTGTGTGTGTGTGCGTGTGTGTGTGTGTGTGTGTGTGTGTGTTGGAGTGTATGGGTGCGGATGAGTCTGTACTGGTGAGGGAAGCCCAAGCCTGAGTTCCCAAGGTAACAGTCAGTTTGAGTGGGGGCTGGCTGACTCATTTTGAAGGGAATCCTGGAACCTGAACAAGGCTGCCCACTCGCCCCACCCCCAGCTTCATCAGCACAACAAGCAAACAAGGCATTGACATGTCCCCATATAGGGCTTCCCACTGACGGGGGTGGCACTGGAAAATCCCAGCATCAGCTTGCCTACAAGTAGCATCAGAAGACACGCACACAAAAACACGAGGCCTCACTGCTCTATGGCTGCAGCTGTTTCCGACTGTAAGGTAAGAAATCCTGGGAGATAGTAAATGGATAGATTATAATAGAGCTGTATGCCTATGAATACATCCAGGCACGTGCTGGATTCTGATTAATACATGAGAGGAAAGAGGGGGATCTAAGGGGGTGGGAGAAGAAGATTAAGCTTATTAAACAGTCAAGTTTTTGAAGAATGGTGACACAAAATAAATGAGTACTGAAACCTTGTGGGCCTGAAGACGGAGGAGGAGAAAGAGAAGTGAGAGGAAGAGCAGGAGGATGAAGGGGTAGGAGTAGGTGGACAAGAGAACGAACTCTATGCCCAGACAATTAATCTAATTATTAAGAAATTAAAAGAAATCAACAGGCGTGTAATTGACCATTTAATTAGTTCAAGGTCAGTGTATTCTTTTGACTTTGGACTCGTGACGGGCCAGGGGCCAGATAGAGCATTTCACTTTGGGTGAAAAAAAAAAAGAAATCACAAAATGTACTAATAAACAGTCATCTGTGCTTCCAAACAGGTGGGCAAAGTTATCCCCATCACCATTTTATGTACCTACATTTTGTTATTCTTTGAGGACAATAGTAACAGCATTCAGATTTTAACAGCAGAAACAAAAAGCATCACATCCTTTTAGAAACAGATAAAATGTAGCCACCAAACAGAATTGTACACATTTAGTGATTAATTCCTGCTGCTAAGAGTAGCCATTTGGTTTGCTTCTGTCTGTGGTTATATCTGTTGATAACTCTATAGTTCATTCAGTGTCTTTAGTCATTAACAACTGAGAGCTGGTACAAAGGGATTTAAGAGGCAGCATTGCTGTTTTGAATCGTTGGATGTTTAATTCTTCTATTATAATTGAGGTAGGAACGAGACAGAGGTTATGGTAACTGCTGGAAACCTGTCCCACTTCACAGAAAGGTTAATGAACCTTACAAGTCCTATGGGAGATGGAGTATGCTGTTAATTTGACAAACGTGGGAAATAAATGCTTTTATGCTTTTATTGACGGTGACCAATAGCGGCCTTTGCTGGAATGAAAGGTTTTAGTCTTTTGGGTGCTTTGCTATGAGGCAAAACAATAATGTGGAATGCATTTGTTGGAAGAAACTAAGTACATAATTGTTTGAATAGCAATTTCAGGCCAAAAAGCATCTTCATTATTAATTCCTACTTTTGGGGGACATATACTGTGCAAAATGTACAGTAACCTAATTCCTGTTATGAAACAACTACCTCTGTTCTGAATACATTTGGAGCAATGAGGGATTTAAAAAGCTGTATTTTAAAATCTACATATTTCCACTTTCCATTTTATGCTCAGATGGTCTGGTTTTCATTTTAACAGGGCATCAAGGGTGTAATACAGTGACTGTTGGAGAGGAACATGGAGCTAACCTGAATTAGTCTGTGGGTTAGGGGAATCATCCGAAAAGGTGGAGATGACACATCTGATCAGGACAGAGGTTTTAGGCACACGACCAACTATGTATACTGTGTGCATGATTAAGAGATTAAATGGATAATCTCCTTCCCATTCAAAGAGCCTGACGGAGGCAGAGATCTGGTTTCACAAAGACAGACTTTCATGATGGCTTAGACCTAACCAGCAGAGTTCAGACAGACATCCAAGTTCATCAGTTGCACAGAGCTCGGAAGTTTCTGACTCCTGCACATGAATTTGCTTTTTTGGAGTAAATCAGTGTCATAGCAGTTTAAAAGACACACTTATATTTTTTTAGTGAATTAAAACAATTATACCAGGTACTTTCCCTTCATTATAAGGCTGAATTGCAATGTGGAGATCATCAAAACTAACTAAAATGACTTTTACCAGAATGAATGGATGCATTTGATGCCCAGTAGATTTCATTAGCAAGTTTTGTTTTCAAGCTTTTTGGGTGTTATTTATTTATTATCTCCTCTAACTCTTCTAATTTTTGTAAACAGATAGGGTGATAATGGCGCAAAATGGGATGACATGTATTTATTTATTTTGTTGAAATTGAGAAATGTAAAATTATCCTTCAGGTGGACTTCTATACCTCCCAGTCATTTGCACAAATCTTCCAAAAACACAGGGAAAACTCTTGGGTAGTGTAAAATTATGTGACAATGAATAAGATGACAACAAATTTACACCCAAATTTCATAAACACATAAATCCCCATAGAAACCATGGTACCTAAGCTCCAAGAAATGTAGAAAGCACCCTGCAAGAGGATATATTCCAGAACTTCTGCATAATTTAATTCCACTGGTCTGTAACAATTCACATTAGTGGTCACTTTACAAACAAGAGTCAGGCATTCTTGGAATTAAAAAATATATATATAAATGTAATTTCTGATATGCCACCAGCGGGTTAGCAGGATTATATGTTTAAGCAGTAGAAACAAGGTTAATAATTATAACATGCAAACGTCAGAATCAGAAGCCTATCTCTTCTTATTCCAAGGTAAATATGTCTTTTTTTAGCATAGTCTTGTCAAAACAGTTGGAAGATATCTCTCACCACTCTTAGAGTAAATAATTATCTTTATTTTATGGAACTGTCTCACTAGCATTACACTAGACTAAGAGAAAAAAACTACTAGTGTCCTAACCTTATAGACCAGTGTATTGTATATGAGTGAAACTGGGCCCAGTCTTTTTGATATAGCCCCCTCTCTACTGAGCCAACTCACTCTCGCTCTCTCTTTCACCCTTTCTTTCTTTCTCCCAGCGATTCTATGGGCACTGTTTCCTGTGCTGATGTGAGCAGTGTTTGCCAGAGGAACACACAAGAATCTGAGCTCCACAATCCCTCTTAACCTTTGACCTTGGCTTATTGTTACCTGTGAGCAGCGCAGTGGCAAACACGTTGTACAAGTACTGTACAGCCCTGCAAGCTGTTTGTGTTCTGCAAGTATGGAGGGCAGGGGAGGAGGGAGGGAAGAGAGGGAGCTATTTAATCCCCCCCAAAGGAACTCCCCTCTCAACCCGTATCGTGAACTCACAGGCAAATCGCGTTGCTGGAAGGCACACCACACACACACTGCTGTCTTTTTAATTTCATCAGCTGAAAGAAATCTATACAGTGCTTTGGAATCCGACTGAGCTGCAGAGAGAAGTGAACTATACAGCACCCTAGAATGTAAACAGGTTTCTCACCAACTGTAGCATAAAAATACCACATTGTAACAAACCTCTTGGCTATGATAATGGTCAATAGTAAAGATCAGAGGTCTTAGTAGATTTTATGGTTGTTAGTCCTACAGCATATCAATAAGAACAAGTTGAACAAATCCCGAGAACAATTCAGAGGAAATGCAGCACTCACACTCAAATTATTCAAGTGTACACAGAATAAATATTGGCTTCTACCGAACATATTGTATTGATGTTTTTTTTTTTTTTCCGCGTGCAATTATTAAAAGCATTATCTCCTGAGAATATTAGGAGTGCTGTCATTAAATCCCGTGCAGCTGCTTTGTTAGGAAAAGATATGGGCTGTAATCTGCACAGAACAGACTCATCTCTTGTACGGCGTTTGTAATTGTCACATATACATACTATTTACAAAAACAGGCACAATCACCACTTAATATCTGTAAAACGAAGCCAAACTCTGCTCCGTCTATAATCACAGATCAAGTATCAAATCATGGCGCTATGAGGAATAAACTTTTAAAGCTATTTTTAAAATCACACCATCAAAATCTAGTGTCGCTGTCATACTAGAAAGATCATTATTTTATTATACAACAATGTTCTTTGTGCTATACTGTAGTTTTTGTAGTTTAGTATAACTTTTGGAATACAGGCAATCAAAATCAGTACGTAGAGTTAGACAGGCCACTATAATATCTGCCAACTTTGCATTCATAGCTGTCACACTTAATTATCATGCCAAAATACAAGAAAATACATTGGCTGCAGGAGGTCTTTTGTGAAGTCTTTGTTTTTGTGTACAATTAACTGGCAAGCATGCTATATACTTAAGTAAGGGCTATTTTAGGTGAGCATAATTGTTAGTGAGTTGTTTTTATCAGCATGGCTCACTCCCCTTCACTGTACCCTATCAAGAGACACCCCTAAGAGGAAGCGTTTTCTGTAACCACGGCCCTGCAACCCCCCGCTAACCCTGACATTTGTTCATTTACCCGCCCCTCTCTCCCCCCTGGTTTCCATGCCTGCTTTTTTTTTTCCCAATCCACATCTGTCAAAAGTGACCAGTTTACAGGGGAACAGGTAGGCAGACTCTGGCAAGCCCCCCACCTGTACCCTGAAACACAAGAATTCACACGCGGGGCCGACTGCCAGAGATCCTGCTTTACTGACTGAAGTGGAGGGGAGGAGGGGTATGACAAAGACGACAGCTTGTGTGGGGGAACATTGTCTGCGGCTGCGACTAGAAATCTTTTCAGGAAAAACAGGATTTTATACACAATGGTCGTGGGTGTGAAGAAAGGGGGCACATATTAAAAGAAGCGCCTTTATGTGTGCAGAGCTACTGGTTTTTAAACTGCATTTGCATGGAGAAGGTCCAATCTGTTCTTTTTTTTTCCTACTAGCCTATAGTGTGACAGACTGGATCAAAGAGGGCTTTCCAGGTTGTCCTTGTTTTCTTGGAGAGTAACCATGATTTATCCAGGTCAGTGTGGAGTGTAAAAATGAAGGTAGCACACTGACATACAGTAGGCCTGCATCCTGAAATAAAAGAAACGTGGAATTAATGTATTTATTTCTGTGGTGACAACAGAGGAAAAATTCAAGCGGTGTTGTCAACAGGAACTTGACTTTCCTAGAAGAAATATTAAACAGCAAAAAAAAGTCTAATTTATGGATGATTATTGGATTCTGCCCAAACGGTATTCAGCTTAGATAGGAAACCATAGCAGTTCACGTTCTTCGTGCAGTGAAACCTCCTCAATCATCTCACCACGGCAACCACAGTAGGGAGGTCAGTTGTTATAGAGATGGCAAGAGGCTTGGTGGGTTATCAGATACAGTACTGTGTGTGTGTGTGTGTGTGTGTGTGTGTGCGCGCGTGTGTGTGTGCGCGTGCATGTACGAGTGTGTGTGTTTGTTGTATGTAGACGGGGGATGGAGCTGACAAAGCGGAGGATTCTTATGTAATTCTCCCTTTAGGTGGCGGAGAACAGTGAGAGCAGCAGCCCACACTGAAGAAGAACCTGTTTGTTAATAAGCTGCAAGATAAGATCGATAGTATTATAACGGGGTGTTTATACACAATACAGTTGGGGTCCAGATGGAGTAGAGAACGAGTGACATCAAACCCAGGTAGAAAGTTGGAAAGTCATCCCCCAAATTGATTCCTATTACAGAGCAAACTCCAACAGCCTCTGTCCAACGCTTTCAACTATGCACAAACTGCACACAAACACATATGAACATGTGCTAATTAAAAAAAAAAGGCCCGGAAAGTGAAACAGTTAAAAATAAAAAAGCAAAACTAACACCAATGTCCTTATTTTCCTGAGAGGTTGGGGAAGAGAATGTGATGAGGTTTAATGAGGGAATGACTTTCAACAGCTGAACTCCATGTAGTACCACCTCTGACATTTTTGTCTGGCTGTAGCTGACAGCAGGATGAGCACCGCTCTAAATGTTAAGCACCTCCAGCTGGGCTTCGATGTTAAGGGCTATTGTTGACTTGTGCCGAGGGAGGTTTCAGATACTTCCGAAAAAAGATGAATGACCTGAATGTATCGGGGTCAAAATAATTCAAGCTTAAAAATAAAACATGCAACACTCTACAAATTGTTTACAGACGTGTTTGTAATTATTGCCCATGTATTTCAGCTCATTTCCAGGACATAGATTACTAAGTTGCAGCATAACCCTTAATTTTGTGCAGATCTGTTTATTTACTCTGCTTCAGACAAACACTGTTCATCATTGCTTCGACAGCCTTCTCCATATCCATTGCTGTAATATCAACTTCCTGTATATGTATTTATATGTGTAAATTTGTGTAGAAACAATACCTATTGCACCATCTGTCCATCCTGGAAACCAGATCCATCCTCTGTGGCACTTATGGACATTTCTTAAATTTTTTCATGTTAGAGGGTTTTGTTTTGGGGGGTGGGTGGGGAGGGGGTCAAAGGAGAGAGTGTAGTGCATAATGTGCAGATTGTACAGCCCCTACAGGGATATTTGGGATTTCTGATATTGGACTGTATAAGTAACATTAACAATATTTGACTTGACTTAACATATATATGTCTGAAAAAAAAAAAAAAAGATTCCTGGTTTTGCTATTTATAGATATGACTGAAATGAAAAGAACTTACAATAGTTCTCCCTAGTTCAAACTAAAAATATAGTCAATTAGAGCTTTTATTACCAAAAACAATACAGAGAAAACAAGTTTGTATTCATTTTTTAACAAATCAATCATAATTGGTTTAATGTAGGAAGAGAAATCAATAGTTGGTGAAATAACCCTAGTTTTTAATCACAGCTTTCTTGCATCTTGACAGTCTTTCACATCACTGCTGGGTGCTTTAAGTTACTCCTGGAGCAAAGACTGTCCATGGTTTGTGACCATCCGTCTCTTTCCTGATCACATCCCAGAGGTTTTCAATAGGGTTCATAACTGGAAATCTTTAATTTTTTCTAGGACTGTGTATTATTGACAACAATCTGTTAAAATTCTCAAAGTCATTTCACACAAAGAACATGTGTTTATGCTGTCACTTTAAGTTTAAACAAAGGATGACAACAGGTGCATCTAGTGGAGTTTAGATTGGATAAAGTTGCTTCATATGACTTCGAGTCAGGAGCCACTTCTGTGTAAAAGTTTGTGTAACCATAAACAAGCAAACTGTTAACCTGGGTTATGAGCATGTTTAGCAACTTTGGAGGGAAAAAAAAAAATCACATTAAAAAGGAAAATTGTTCAATTCCTTTGCGCCCACCCCCTTGTCATAAGATATGGATGTCCCGTAAGGTTATTTGTGTTTGCTGGGAAATGAAGTGCTCAACTGGATTAAAAACATACTGCATATGTTTGGAAATCTGTTTCCCTGGGCGTATGAGTGGAGTGAGCGAGCGTGAAGCAGCAGCTTGCGTCTCCTCCAAGAGAGAGGGCAGACACTCTCATCATTAGCTGGGCTACAATGTGCTCCTCTACCTGCTCCAATCTGCACAGCCAGGCTCCACTCTGACGCCAGACAGATGTTCCCAGCACGAGGTGCAAAGTAGCGAGAGGGGAAACGAGAGTGAGCAGAAGAGAGGCAGAAGAATGGAAATATTCAGCAGAGTACACAATAAGAGTTTAATTATGAATAATACCAATGGTTCTTTGTTCTCACAATGAAAGTAGCTATGGTTCGCCTGGCCTTTGGGAAATTGTTTTTGGCTTCCATATGGGGGCAGCTGTCTGTCAAAAATAAACGCTTAAATCATAACATGCCACAGTAGGGATAATTACAGGGTAAAGAACAATGCAATTATGTATGTTTATTTGCAATATTGGATAGGTATTTAGCTAAAACAAACTCAAAGGCTACTGCAGAGGTTATAAATATCATTTTAAACACTCATTACTATCACTTGCTGCTGCTCAGTACTAATGATTTCTGACTAAAACTGTTTCTGCAAAACTTGCCATAAACTTTAACTTAAGAAGATAGGGAAACATTATCATCAGTCAGTGTAGGAGCAGAAATACTTCTGTAACAAGACTAACAGAACATGTCATCTTGCACTTTTTAGGGAGAAATTGAGGGTTAAGTTTTTTCTACTATTAATAAATGTCCAGTAAAAGGTAACAACTAAATAAATGAAAAGGACAGATTTGTATTGGTACGTGTCAACAACAGCCTGGTATCGCTAATATCTATGATTCCACAACTAAATTTTAGCCCCAAAAACTATTACATTTTCTTTAAAGAGCCACATTGGAACACAGGTTTTGTTTTCTATGCAGGCATTTGTCTGTATAAAATTATCCTCTCATTTAGAAGCTGCACATTAAATTAGATGAAATGCAGTAAGGAGTTAAACGCCTAATAGTTTGCAGTTTGCAGTTTAAGGACATCTTGAGGTGTGGAGCAGACAATCTCTGCAGGCCACAGAATGCACAAACACAAAGCCAGCTGGCCTGATACAGTCACAATACTTCACTGTTTGTATTTGCCTGACCAGCAGCACAACACAGGCTCTGTCTGCCTTTGGGAACTAAAACAACAGAAATAGATGTTAAAACATGCATCCCTTATGCCCCATAATAATAAGCACACCACGCTATGTGCTGAACTGTCCAACTGGCCTTCAATTAGCCAGGGAGAGGAAGTTACACATGTGATGGCTTCTGAACTGAACATCCACAAGTTAGAAAGGGTCAAGAAGGTCAAGAACTTCAGTTCAGCTCTGCTTTTGTAGAAATATGTTTGTATATGTTCTGTACAAATATTTACATAATATATATATTTTAAGTTATTGTTTTATTGAGAAAAAAAAACTGCATGAAGAAAAACAATATTTCACCTTTAAGTTGCCTCTACAAAAAGTTAACTATGTCAGACAATAAACACCTTTCACAACCACTTAGTTGAGAAAGTTCCTATATTAAAAAAAAAAAAAAAACAAGAAAAAATCCATAAAAACCTAAGGCTATATGTCTCTGTTTAAATGGGATTTTACAGCGATAATGAACACCTTGGCATTTCTCAGTGCAGGAACGAGAGCATTAACTTTACCACTGATTTGCAAGTTCATATTGCATCATGTTGCCTCACAAACCACCAAAAGTATAATGAGAGAATAAGTATTAACAAGTAAAAGTAACACCCAGTGCTGAATTTATATAAGCTGCCTCTATTCAGATACTAATGATTTGCTTGTTACAGTAATTATCGTTGTGAGACCATACCGGAACATCTGCATTGATTTAGACTCTGGGAGAGCAGAGAGAGGGAGGGAGAGGCTCACAATCTGGAATTCGACTTTGAGAGCGAGACAACAATCTGTTGATGGTTATTTTGGTAATTGTCCATAATTGATGTAAAACACAGAGTGTGTTGCAGAGATGCTAAATTGCTATCTCTGTAGCTCAAGGGGTCATTGAAAATTGGTAGTTGCAATGAAAATGCATATACAGCATCTAATAAAGTGAGTCCTAAAAGAAAATGGACAGCTGGTGGGAGAAGACGAGACACCCAGCCACGTAGTATACACTTAACTGCTGGAATAAATTGTTCTCGGCAGTCAAAAGTAATGATGTGACAGATGATACTGCCAGTTAAATAAAAGATTTGATATCTGACATAAAATATGATGGTGGTACACATCTACTTGGGTGACTTTTCTATATGCTAATACTTCTACTAATGTACTGCTGTCCTCTGCCCCAAGCTCCACATTAAACAAGCTGCAAAAATATTCCTTTCCCAAAAAAACGAAGTTAAAAAAAAAAAAAACAATTATTCATTCAGCAGAACTCATTGGATTTAAGCTTAGCCTTAAATGACCATAAGAAAAGGATTTAAAACTCAGATACATCAATTAGCAAAACACTTCTGTTAAAATGTACCTGTTTCTGCAGCAAATGCTAAGAGAGTTTTCACTTTTGCCCATTTTAAAACACTAAGCAAAGCAGAATAGAATCAGAAGTGAAAAATCTCTCACTATTTGGTGCAGAAACGGGTATATTTCACTTCATGTATGAGAGTCACGGTACATGTGGCAACAAATATCAGAGCTTGTCTCAAGTGAGTTTTGGCATGGCTGACCCAAAATGAGTAGATCCTCTGCACATGTTTTGATGAGTTAAGAGCCAGCGACATAATGGAGCTCAAAGCAAGGTGAGGGATGTGTCTGTAATAACCAGGTTGAGGAGGGGTGTCCTTGCACTGTTACCGCTGCCTCTAATGAGACCTACACTGAGGAATGAGCGTAAATCTACTGCGGCATTTTTCTCAGTCCAGCCTGACCTCACTTCACTCTCAGCTGAATTCAGGAAATCTTTACCTTCATAATTGTAGATACGGATAAAGAATGCGTACTAATTATGGAAACATCTACAAACTAGGGCAGGACTACATGACCTTGGCCAAATGAATATTTATGAAAGGAATATGGCTCCTGCAGCTTGTACGGTTTGACGAGCATGGATCAAAACACTGATCCACCTGACATCTGAAAGTATGACCCCTGACATGAGCTACATCGCTTTAGAAAACAATTGACCAACAAAAACATGTCAGAAATAGTGATTCAAATGCCAGGCCAGTTAATGTACAGTGATTTGTTATCATTATCTTACGGAGAGATGGACCAACATTTATTTTGACTTAAGAATATACATGGAGTAATTCAGAAAAAAAAAATACTATCAAAAATGCACTGCAACAAAATCCAATCCATTCGCACAGACACCTGAAAATACAAAACTGAGGTTGTGTGATGTCACCTTGCCAACCTGGTCAATTAAACACCTCCCACTACGGGTTGGCATCACTCAAAAGGCTCATTAACCCTTCTGACCAACCACCAGTCACAATCAGAAAAACATCCCGTTGCAATGGCCAATCCCTGCATGGGCAACGCAGGTCAACACCCACACAAGTGACAGGAAATTGAATTGCTAGAAAGCATGTGATCTGCCTGAGCACTTGAAAGACATTTGTTTATTTGCAGCTGGTCAAGCAGCTCGACAGACTTCTGCAGCTTAAAAATAAGAAGCACAGGTAATTTTATAAAATGACAATATGAAGTGGGAATAATTGTTTTTCAGGCTGTTATTCACAGATTTGTCAAAACACGCAGGAATGTGGTGGCATAAATTTTCTCTTAAGCTAAAAATTCAGATTTTATACAAATTGCAGGTTTATTTAAATATACTATATCCCAGATGCATCATATTTGGGTCTTTGAATCAATATGGTATTTACTCAATGTACAACAATGCCTTATGAAATGAAACGAGAGCAGTGATATATCACTGAAGCTCCTTTGTGCGTTTGTTTTTTAGACCACTAGACTTAATCTACTGGGTTGATCTCCCGGTTCCCGCGGGATTATAAAATGTCTGCAAACCTCCAAATATTTGAGGCAATCAACAACTCAACACGCATTTGGCGTTAGAATGCAAGAATGCGAAAACACACAAACGAATGGATAAAAAGGAGTGAAATATGAAGAGAAATAAGGGGATCGGAGCTGTGCCCATTTCGGGGGTGTAAAATATGGAGAAGTGTGGATCATTGGGGGAGCTGCTCTGCCTGGGGGAACAGATGAAGGGAGAACACTCTGCCAAGATCTCTCCACTGGAGGGGGAGCTGAGGGACCGGAGCTCTATGGGAGAAAGAGTGTGCGCCTCGCATGCTGCTCTCCTCAATCTCAGTCTCACACGCCTGCATTGACACGTCCCAGGCTCTCTGCAGCAGAGGGAAATTGCTGCTGACAGGGCCTTGCAAACTTTCACAGCCATTTAGAAAGACTTACTCCCACACTTTTGTCACAGGCATTTATTGCACAAGATACATGATATGAAAAATTAACATTTTTGAACTTGGCATCCTTTTTTCACCAAGTTAGGCTTAAAAACCATTCATAATTTTTCAGCCTTGCAATCGGCCCCAGTGCAGATGTAAACACAAGACATGCCAAGTGAGACCCCAAGATTATGAAAATGCACATTTTTCCAAGAAAAAAAAAAAATCAAACCACTACTTCATAAATTTGCACCGTATGAGTTCCTAATCCAATCACAAATGCCGTCCGTGTCCCCATCACTTTAACATGTAAGGCTATCTTTAAATTAACTTAAAGCAGCAGAGGTTATTGCAGACTTTCCATACCTTTATGTCCGTGACGACCCAGTGCCTCCAGTAGGTACCTCTGGTGCTGCTTGGAGCATCAGGATCGACCATCACCAGAACATACAGGCTTTTCTGCAAGCAAGAGAGATTTGTTTATTATTGCATTTACTAGATATACACTGCTTTATTGCACATGGTGTGACTGGCCCTTAGACATTCCAGGACCAGCGGTACCTGATCCTTCACTGACTAAAGGCAGTCATATGCTTTTTGTGCATCACATTCCTTAAGACATAAAAGCCATCTCTGCAGATAATAATCTATAAAAACAGATGCTTTACTCTTCACCATATTGTTTCTTTGTTAGTATCAATTTACTCTACAAAATAAATAAATAAATAAAGTGTGGATTTTACTCATAAATTCTGCCAATAGTTTTCTATTTTCTTGTATACACACAGCTCGCAAAGTCAGATCATAGCAGAAGCCTGGGTTTGCCTCTTATTTATTTGACACATAATTAGAACTGTCTTCATCTGTTAAGGATAAAATGTTGCTTATAAACAAATAACCAGTCAATATTGCTACAAAACCATTATATTATACTGTTATTAACACAAAGAATGTGTTCTGCAGCCATATTATCACAAACTGTAGTACTTAATCATGCAGCAAACCTACAGCGCTTTCTCATATATTATTCATGAAACTTAAAATCATTACTGTGGCATCAATAAAATGACAACGTTTTGGATCTGGTACCAAATCCTCTCGTTAGCATATTCACAGTAACTTTCTGCCACTTACCCAGTGTCTTTATACCCCTCAATCTGTCAATAGATAAAGTGAGAGAAAAAGCATCTTAACTAACACTTGATCACAGTTATTGGACGTTGACTTGGCGGCTTAATTGCCGGAAAATTTTCATTCTGTCTGTCCCTAAAAGTTAGAGAATTATGAGAGCAGATTGAATTATTGCGAGAGCACATTTGTCATCCCTGGTCCTGTGCCCAAAATCTGCCAGACCATATGATGGGCTTTTTTTATTTTGTTCACTTCCTCTACAAACAGAGACATTAATCAAGGCTGTTTCAATCCACGATGCCTTCATACTGTATATGTATTTCACCGAAATGAAGAACATAATGAAATCAGCCTTAATGTACATAAAACAGATGCAGCCTTTTTTACATTCTCACACTTGTTTGTGGTTGAGTAAAACATTTCATAGAATCAAATCCTTCCATATAAACATAAACCTTGCACAAATCTGTTTGTTGTGTCCTGTCAAGATATTCTTAAAGGCCTCTGAGAATTATCCTAAGTCGATGTACTTGAATGAGATAAAGAAATAAACATGTATTTTTCTGCAGATGCTCATTTTCAGAAGGATTCTCTGCCTACCTGACAAGCAGTAATAAGCGTAAACAACTAAGCCTAATAATAGGATAATACTGTAGTCTCAGTGATAGTGCCTGCAGGTAACATCCAGACACACCAGCAACAATAGAGCCTCCTCCACAGCCTGTCAAAAGTGACTCTATATCAGTGACCCCCCCGGGCAGCTTACCAACCATGACCTGTTGCCTTCTCAAGAGTTGTAATCCTCATTTGTACATGTTTGCTACCAGGCAAAGACACTGTGATAATGTAGTTACACTAATATTTAAGTCAGACCCTGATGCATTCAGAAATAACATGGTTTCAAACAACAGCACACATGCACACACACACACATATGCACACACACAGTCTGAAAGGCATTTTATGCATTTAAATTAAAAATGACCTCAAGTCACAATTATCACTGAAAGAAATAGCACTGTAATGCATATTTCACGAAAGTTATGGATGGAGACATACTGTATAGGACAAGCTTAGTATTCCTGAATCCAAATTTAGAACAACATTAAGAACATTTCACATCTTTTTATTTCTAACTGTGAAGAAAACAACATGGCCTATTTATGGTGGGCACTGAATTTCAATGATTTCTGCACATATTTACTGCTTGAATTTCTACCTGTAAGAATCTGGCTGGTCCAGCTGGCACGGGCAGCAAATAATACAAGAGGCTCCCTCTATGCTTGCACTTCACACATTATGGCATGTACCCTTCTCTCTTACAAGGACATTTTTTTCTCCATCTGTCAAAATCCACAGTAATTACACACAGATATGTGCGAAAGACTCTAGGGAAAAACAGATGCATATTCTGCCATCTGAAATAATTTATCAGGGCTTGAACAAACTAAATGTATATCAAAACATGTTTTAACCAAGCTAATTCTCATAGCCAAATATTGGAAGGCAAATGTTTATGAAAAAAAATTATGCTGGAGCTCCACTGTATTAGTATTAATCACTAATACTAATGGGGGAAACTTAACATTTGTGCCTTGATAATTTGAAATTCAGATCTGCTTTTCCACTGCAGTCACACAAGTCTAACTGAGGACAGATTAATTTGGAACTGTTAATAAAGTCTAAAGAGATTGTTTTTTTTAATGCTCCAGTCTCTAATTTTTTTCACCTCCAGTCTGTCATTTAGATTTTGCAAAAAGGGGTGAGAGTTCTGAACAGTAATGCTTTGGAAAGGTTATCACAGCTACAAATACAACACTAATACATTAAACAACAACAATAATAGTAATAATATACTTAATAGTAATAGTAATAATAATAAGACATATTTGTAACTATGCAAGTGTAATCTGGCAGGTGTTGGCCTCAGACCACAGAGAGCCGTCTGGCCATTATACAGATGGGATGTGAAGGCCAAAGGAGCAGGATGGAGGTGGGGGGAGATTGAGCCTGCATTCTCTTGGGATTAACCTCCTACTGCCTGCTGTGATCACAGCAAAACAGCCCACCGGGACCACACCTCAGACACCGTGCTGCTGAGAAAACTCTACTCTGACTGGGCGTCTGTCACAGCAACTCGTCAGTGGTGGAAGGAAAAGGGGGAGGTGCTCTGTTTAGTGTCAGATACTGTACTGAGACTGACTGGGGTGGTCTAAAGCTGATGAATTTACAAACTCCACATGACTCTATTTTATAGAAGTTTATTTGTATTGATACTGGTTTCATGATCAAATTTTTATATTGTTATGTTTTTATGACACTTCACGCCAACATACCAGAAGCACTGAGCAGATACAGTATTCGCGAAACAGTAGACAGCAAAGAACAAAGGCAGAGGAAGACCAGTGTCTCTAAGGATGTAAACTACTGGCTTACCTTTGAGTGAACTCTGCTGGGGATGAGAATCAGAGAGATGTCTAATCGCTGTTCTCGTAGAGCTGCCTGGGCTATCAAACCCAGCTCTGCTAACTGATGACACCACGAAGGGCGAGAGTGAGTTAGCGAGAAAGAGGGAGGAAGGAAAGAGAGGCCCCTCTGTGAGTTTACAAGTTCATGCTTTATCCCTGACCCACTACCATACAGTGTCGTCCATGCAGCTGCCTATTAATACACCCATTGCTTTATCCTCTCGGTTCTTCATCTCCTTCAGGCTCTGCACGCAGAACCCACAACATTTCATTAAATGGTCAACTGTGCTCAGCGCTCGACCCAGAGCAAAGAAACGAATCGATCTTAAATCCCTGTCTAAGTAACAAAAACACTTGAACTCGTTTGGTAATTAACAGGTATCTGTGTTGTGATTAAGAGACGGCAATGGCTTAACAACCATCGACTGCAGCTTAGAGCAAGGTTGAAAGATCGATCTGCAAATACTGAAAAATATAAACACTTCAGTGAGGCTGGCGAGCGAAATATTTCAGAAGACAAAGAAATGTTCTCTGCCACAATCACATGGGTTTTGCAGCGATAGCAACATTAATATACTATCTAAGATGTGCAGAATTTTAGACATGGGACAAAGTAATAAGGTCCCATTTTAGGAGCAGGACAGCACAGCAGAGAGGCACTGGAAAGCGTAACAGTAGAACATGGCACGTGTTATGTAAGGACCAGCAAATGAGGTTCATCCTAGTGGAGAAAGAGGTCAAAGGTCAACCAGGAAGCAGTAATTGGATCCTGACCAGAAAGAGGGGGCCGTAGACCCAAAGATGAAAGGCAGACAGAAGGGAGGGGGGGATGCTCACCTTGAGGTCATCAAACTTATAGGTGAGGAGGTCCTTGTGGTCATTAATAACAGCCCACCCATATCTCAGCTGCAGACACCCTAAAACCTCATTGTTCCTCAGTGGAAGCAGCATTATTAAACCTCCTTTATTGCCAGTCACAAAGGGCAGGGCAGTTATCGGCCACAGATGGACTGACTGTGTCAAAAACTATCAACACAGACAGTGACAGAGCTTACATTAACATGTTGACGTCACTGAACTTTTTCACTAGTTCTAATAATGAAACAGTCTAAAGCAGGGGAATCAAACATATGGCCCAAAACCGGCCAAATCCAACCCATGGGATGAATTTGCAAAGTGCAAAAATTATCCAGAAGATTTTAACAGTTAAGAGTGTTTAGGAGCCACATCCAACCCAACTTGATCTCTAGTGGGCCAGACCAGCAAAGTAATAACATAAAAACCTATAAATAATGACAAGTCCATTTTTTTTCTCTTTGTTGTAGTATGAAAAATTCCAAAAGAAACTATCCTTTCACAAAAACTGCAAATAACCGATGAACAACTTGAGATTTTTCAATAAAAATAAGGGTCATTTTAACAATTTTATGTTATGTATGACAGCCTATAATTATAAACATGTTCATAATGCATTTTTACTTTATTGTACTGAAACAAAGATAAATATTTGGAGTTGTCAATATTTGGCTGCTTCTATGAAATTGGGTTCTTTTTGGTATCTGGCACTTAACCAGCTTTTTTAGACCTAATAATAAAAGAGAAATTTAGACATATTTCCCCCCAGGATGTATCTAATGATGACCTCAGATAAATGCAAAAAAAAAAAAAATATATATATATACTCTTGCTCTGAGGCATCCCAAAATGAATTAATTTTTAATAAAATATTGGTTCTAATAATAGGACCAAAACTGACACAGGAAAAGCTACCTAGGTGTCAGTGCATTTGATCTGGAACACATGGCTTGAAATGGCCTTATTTTGCACTATAAATAAGACACTGTGTTAAATTTGATGATCCTAGTGGTTTTTCTAATCCATACATGTGGGTTTTTCATGAATCTCAGTCTCATTCCAAGTTTCGTGTGTAACCCATCGTGTCCACTCGCGTTACATGCGGAATCTGCTGATTAAAACACATAAATTGAGTGATTTTGCAACAGCAGTAATTTTTGTGAAACACTCTTCCTTGCATAATTAGTCCATTCGCAAAATGTACCTGTGAGAGAATAAAAAGATATTAAAAAAAATAGTAGCGAGTAGTTTTCGTGTCCTTTTTACTGTTACACACAGATTTTTCCATAAAAAATATTAAAAAATATAAAAATGTGTTTTATCTGAAAAATAGTTTCTATTTTATCTCCATAAATATTTACTTTTAAAATAGACCCAAAGTGCTTCCAAAATTGCTTCAAAACATTAGTCTACATCTGGGTTGAAATTTTAGCCCTCACGTCCTGTTTCATAGAAGCACCCATTTATAGGTTATTATGCTATTATTTTACTGGTCAGCCTGCTTGAGATCATTTTGGCCTGCATGTGGTCCCTTAACTAAAATGAGTTTGACACCCCTGGTCTAAAGAATACTGATTCAAAAGTCAAGTTTGGTAAGTAAAACTATTGTGATGTACAGGTGATGGACAGGACAAGTCATGTTCATCTATACAAGACCCTGTTATTGATTATGTATAGTAGGGTTGTGAGACATAACAATGTACACAGTCCAGCCAATGTCCCAAACCCTAAAATTCAGTTGGACAACCTTCAGCTTTTTTGGGCACAGCTTGAATGACCTTGTGCAATTTCACAATATTTATTTCTCTTCTTTCTTTTTATTTGTTGCTAGACCTAGATTTGACCAAGTGAAGCAACCCTGGATCACATCACTACCCTCACAGGCTTGTACTGTTGACACTCAGAATGATGGGTAATCACTTCATCTGCCTCTGTTCTCACCCAGATGCACCCATCACTCTGGAACAGGGTCAGTCAGAACTCATCAGACCACATGACCTTTTTTGTGCTCTCTGGCAAACCAGTGGTCGTTTAAGAAGTGAGAAGCTACTGGACAAATTTCCAGTTGAAACATATTAATCACTGCAGTGATTAACAAATAGAACGATCTTATATATTTATTTGGATAAATCCAGGTGGGGACTTTTTTTTGGTTGGGCTGTGTAAACTGTGTGATGGTAGAAATCCTCTTATTTCACATCATACTTTACTGTTTATTTCATTGCCTTAAATCTCACTTTTTACTGCAGACAGACTCATTAATCAGTTGGCTGATTAACTGGGTGATTAGCTGTAGAATGATGTTAGTCCTCTCCATTTTTTCATTTAAATAACTGCACTGTAGACAGAGAAAACAAAAGATGTGGAGAAAGACAAGGAAAGTCAGTGCAGGCATGACAGAGTAACTAATTGTTCCTGTTTCATTTGTTATTAATTAGTAATTAAATAATTGTACTTCATCAGATGGCAAACAAAAACATGATATCAGCATTATGCACCAGCTATTGGCTGCTCTGCTCTCTTAGTACTTAGTTTAGTCATTAAAAACTCATATCAGTCAACCACAGCTCTTTACAAAGTATTCATCATCATTTTAACATCACTCTGTGTTCTGTCACATAGTATGGATGAAGGTAGAGATTTTGCACAGTGGCATTACAAACAAACAGGGAGTTGAGTACATGTGACACAGAATGGGTTGAATTCAGAACATTTGGAACACTCTTATCAGCCAAGATAAAAGAAGGAGCTCATACTGCACCTGCAAGAGGAACTATTTTCATCACATGTGGTTTGGAGATGGAGTTTGACAGACCAGAATGGTAGACTTCATAAATTACAACTTACTATATGTCAAACAGGTTCTTTAGTGACACCTAGTGGTGAAAATACAACCAAATGAATGCCCTCCACACACTCCCTTACCTCAAAACAGGTGAGAAGTACAGTGGCCTGGATGTCACTGTGGTACAGCTGTGGAGTCTGCGTTTGTGCTGTGACATTTGCTTTAGTGTTGTGAATCATCTGAGCAACTGTAGAAAAGCTCTCATTAGACCTACTATTTGTTTTGTCTATTTCAGGGTTTTATTAGCTAAGGGGATAATAACTCTGGTCCACAGTCAAACAACAAACACAGCAGGAAATGGTCAAACACTTAAAAACTCTAAGCCACCAACTAAAAAACAAAATGAGAAATCAAATCTATTGTAGAAACATGACAGAGCAACATGATGGACTCTGTGGAGGCGACCCGCTCAGCTAACTGGAACTTAACGAAAACCTAATTATCTTTATTTACCTATAAATATGTGCTAATGATAACATAATTACAATTTTATATTAAATTCTTACAAGTAGATCCTCACAGTGTGAAATTTTACACATAGGACCTTTAAACAGTGTAATTATGAATGTATGGTTTAGGTGTTTTTGAAATGTATTTTGGTATTTATTTGCTTGTATGTTTCCTATTCTGGAGTTTGCATGTTCTCCCCGTGTCTGCGTGGGTTCTCTCCGGGTACTCCGGCTTCCTCCCACCATCCAAAGACAT
>JAPQRP010000030.1:24072665-24091558 GCA_037367295.1 Apogon hyalosoma
TAGGTTAATTGGTTAATCTAAATTGCCCATAGGTGTGAATGTGAGAGTGATTGTTTGTCTCTATGTCAGCCCTGCAAAGAACTGGCGAAATGTCCAGGGTGTACCCTGCCTTTGCACGTATGTAGCTGGGATAGGCTCCAAGCGACCCCCGTGACCCTAGTGAGGATAAAGTGGGTTCAGAGAATGAATGAATGAATGAATGTTTCCTATTCATCTTTTTCTATTGAAGAACCACATATGA
Source organism: Apogon hyalosoma (assembly GCA_037367295.1). NCBI lineage: Eukaryota > Metazoa > Chordata > Actinopteri > Kurtiformes > Apogonidae > Apogon > Apogon hyalosoma. Next base: position 24,072,907 of record JAPQRP010000030.1, read on the forward strand.
ATGCACAAGTTGATTTTAGATACATATACATATTTATCTGGATATGCTCTAATTTTTAGAAACAGAACAACCACTGATAACTGTCTGTAAGTCTCTAGAGGACATATTTAATTGAAATACTTTGTTTTCAACTAATGCTACATAAATCACATAAACCCTGGTAAGATAGTGTATCGGACGCATGCAGACACAACTGAGACCTATAATACTGCACTTATATGTAAGTATTTTTCATCATTTAATATTTTGCATGTGTGCAATTATGAAATGGTTTAATAACAAGGCAGAGAGCAGCGTGCTATTAATTTCCTATTAAAGCCCATACAGTAACATATGGACTTCACACTTTTTGTCCCTTATGTGCAACTGAATATTGATGCTTCTCAGACAAGATGATGAGGACCAGATGATTTCACAACAGCTACTCACAATTACAGTTATTGGTTTACATTTAGGTGGGTTATTGACACATATAAGTAATATGCAAAAAGAGTGCCAATACTCCTCAGTGTGTTCTTAAGCGTTTCACACAGTGCAGGCTGCTCACTACCTCCAAACCTGCCTATTTTTAACTCAGCCTGCCTCCCACACAGGAGTGGAGTGTGAAGTGGCTTATAAATCCGCTCTTCGAGGAGCCACATGGTCAAAGGAAAGTCACATGTGGATACAAACACATATTCAAGGCCTAAAGACAACACAGCTATTAGATCCCTGCTAGGTAGCCAAACAGAGAAGTGAGCTGAAGGCAGCAGGTCAAGAGGAATTACAGTGGAAAATCAAACACAAGTTTACATAATTACATAACAAATTAACCCTTTCTTTCTTTTTGATATTACAAACATGTATTACAATGCTACATTATAATCAAATAAGCCCAGGAGAGAAGTTGAAGCAATGCATTTATAGCTCATGGATTCTGCTCATCACTTTCTTTTTTATTTTTACTCGCACTCAAAGCATCGATTGCAACATCCATCTAAATATATGTAACTATTTCTATTTAGCTACTTCCAAGCACCTCTGTCATAAACTCTCTAAATGTTTCAATGCAGTCTGTCCTGAACTCTTGTTTGTGATGCCTTGTACTTTTGCTGTGCAGTTTAGAGCTGCTGTGAAGCCATAGCTAACAGTAAGATGGTTCACAGTCTGATTGAAGCTTGAGGGGGGTGAAGGAATTAGTAGCAGCCTAGGGAACCATTTCTGCATTTCTCTCAACATTGAAGACTTCTTTCACCGCACCATGCTTGCGAACACAGCCGTGCTCATGTTAAGCTTATTAGTCACCCTGGATGCGATCTTGCTAGCTGAGGCTTTCAACACTTTCTAGTGGTGGCTTTACACACATACACCTACTCACTGCCATGAAAGCATTTTCTGCAAATGCACATGCTCAAACACAGTAACCACCACTAACAGGTACTCTGAAGTAACATGCAGCCACGCACTGGGATACAAACCTCAGGTCCTGCCATGCTAAATGAGGCAAGAGAGAACCGTTTTTTTGTTGTTGGGTATTTTGGCTGCTGAGAACACAACACTGTCAAACAGAGCAAATTGCAACACCGGACTAATATCCATAATTACTCTGTCAAGCATGTCATACACTAAAAATTATGGATCTCATATTTTACCACCAAGTGCAGGCTATGAAAGTCAGTCGAGAGCACATTCAAATTACAGATTTAGGTTTTCCATCTAAAGGCAAAGCGGATACATTGACGAAGAAAAATAAAGCCCTGCATGGATCAGTATGTATGTATGTAAAAGTGCAAAAGATGAGATTTTAAAACCCCTAAAGCTTGTATTTAACATATCTAAAATTAATTGGATTTTGTCAGCAACACTACTATTTCTCTTCATTTTTAAAAGAGCAGAGTGAAAACCTGAGTGAAATAAACACTTTTACTTATTAGAAGAGAATACATATCACTTTTGCATTCTACTTTGTCCGCAATGACCCATTTCTAAGGATTCAAGATTGTAAAGTGTTTGTAACAACACTTTATAAAAAAATAAATAAATAAAAAAAATAAATAAAAAGACATAACAGTTACACTTTCATGGAGAACCATCATGCAGCAGACACAATTCTGAAGATGAGGCTGCCATGAAGGGAGCTTAGTTGTAAGCACTGTGACACCCATTCCTATTTGGCCATCAGAGCTGTTAAAGGTGTCAGGGCTGTTCACAGGCACTGTGTGTTTCACCAGCCAAGATGGCTTCCACATTTTTTCTATCATGATTAATTATGGTTTCTGATGGTAGTACAGTGAGAAAGTGTCAATTATTCCCACATTTTCTTGTGCCCTCCGTTCAGTCACTGTTGTGTAGGAAGATGCTATTGACGCCATTCATGGATGGCGACCAAAAGGCATCTACATGGGGTGGCAAACTCTAGTGCCTATTAAGGGGTGGTATCAGTGGTGGGGGGTGCTTGGCGTGTGGGCTGAACCTAGTCCAGACTGCCAGTTGACAGGGCCGGATTTTCCAGTATGGAAGACTCTTGTTTCAGTGGGCGAAGCTGGGTGTTGGGAGACTGGGAGAGAGGACTGCCCAGGGCTTGGAAGCTTGAAACAGAATGTTTCAAACAGACATGCACCGTCTGTGTTCCAGTGTCACCAGCCCACCCGTCTGACAATCAGGGCCATGTCATCACACGGGCACTGAGTAATTCAGGGAACACTTTTATCACCTTAAAAGATGTGGTAATCTCAAGATATCAGTGTTCTCCAAGGCCCAGGAAGGAGTCAAGGCAGGAGAGGATATGCAGCACAATGTATAGAAAACAGAAAAGTACAGTAGAGACACTTAGCTAAAGGCAAAACATTAAGAGCATGAAAAGCAAAGCTTGGTGAAATGCAACCAACCACAATACTGTGCTGTGCTTTGAATCCTTAACAAAATGCACAATATGTCTTGAAAAAACAGACACTGTGCATGCAGGACTGAAAATCCTTAGTTTTGGAAAACTGGTTGAAATAAAATAATTCATCTGACAGATCATTTTGTGTATGTTGATATATTTAGTGCTGTCACAGAGGACATCACAGAGAATGGCACTTATATCACAATGCACAAACTGTTATCAGAGGAGGTACAGGTTTATGGTTCAAGGGCTCGTCCATTCATAGAGAACAAGCTCAGCCTCTCTGCCTGACACACTGATAAAGACAGCACGAATAAAACAGCTCCACAGCTCCATCTTTGCCTCTCCCCAAGGGAATAATATATCACCCATCTGAATGTGGCACATATTGAATCATTTCCAGCGTTGATGATTCATTTGAATAAATCAGCCTTTTTTATTTTGCCAAGTTGAACTGATACTGAAATAAGAAAAACTGAAGTAACATTGTTAGATAGAAGGAAGGACAGGTGTTAGAGCATTCTATAGGCCTGCTAATCCTAATCCCCTTTCAAGCAACAATTAATGACTACAGCAATAATCTCTGCATATATGTTATTGCAATTTCTTCTTGACTGTCAGCCATAACCTGCCTAACACATAGACCAAATCCAGGGGGATATGTCGCTGCCGGCAGATAGGATCTTATCCTGGATTTGCATAGATAAATGCACGGCAATAATTCAGGAGGAACATGGGACATACATAGTTTTGACCTAAGATATATTCTCTGGCTATCTCCGATCTGACCGTGCATTATTGACAAGACCCGATCTCAAGAGCTTAATTTTCAAATACGGGTGATCCACAGAAAGCAGTCCACTTGTTATTTCAATTAAGTCTTAACAGATATCAAAATAAATAAATAATAAATATATTATATACTAAAAAAACAAAACTTTCTATGTCTTCAACAAAAAGATACACATGCACAGGATCAGCCTATCGGCAAATATGAAAAATCAGCAGCTTGTGCAATGAAAGGGTTATATCCGCATTCAAGCTAAGAGACATACTCTAACATACACAGACACAAATCCTGTTGAGCTGAGCCGAGCACAGATACCCTACCAGCCCTCCAAGGCACAATTAGGATTTCACGGGGGGAAGAAATCTACATTCCTGCACACATGAAAAAAGTCCTTTCTCCCTCCTCACAACAATATCAACTTTTTACTCAAGGAAAAACCTGAAGCACCATTCGATAGGATTTGGACAAAGAAATAAAAAACAAAGCCAGAAAAAAAAATCTAAATTTAAGCTGCAGTTGTTAAAGAAAAAATATTATGGTTGAGGAAAATCCAGTCCTAAGCCTCCCAGTTCCAATCAATTTCTCCCATTCTCTCTGATATGAAAAGAAGCAACCACTCATAGTTTGTTTGAAGTGCTCGCCTGTGCGGAGCTCGGCTACGCTGGAAACATTTTGTATGGACAGCCTCAATCTATGATTTTAACACCTGTCAGACATTCGGTCCAAGTACAAGAGGTCAAGTACTCTGCCAGCGTGTTAGAGCAGAGACAATGCAAAACACTACATTTCCTTTCATACGTCCCAATAAACCAGCATATTTACTGAACAGACTCCCAACTGTACAGATAATATAAACATAAATGACTTCATTGGCATTAATGACATTAATGACAGGCACTAATGGCAGAATGATGACTTCCACTATTTACAGTAACCAGATAAGAAACAACATTGCAGTATTTTCTCATTCATATAAACACATACCTTTTTATGAACTTTTACAGACTGAAGGGAGAAACTGGGAACTATATGAGAACACAATGGTCTCAAATTAGATAACTGTAGAACCAGTGTAACAAATATATAGACATATATGGATCTGCTAGTTTATGGCAGCAGTACTGATGTCTTCTCCTGCGCTGGTACTTTTAGCTTTTAATTACCTGTTTTTTCCTGTTTGCCTAATTCTTTTAGATGCAATGTGTCTCATGGAGAACTAACCCATACCTTTTTTTTTTTCTTTAATCCAATGAAAAAGCATCAGTAAGATGTGAATCTGTGAGTCCGGGTCTACCTTAAAGACCTACGTGGTACATATAACAAGCAAATGGCTTCGGCTTTTTAAATAGAAAGAAATCATATGTCATTTGGATCATTTAAATTTCTCTCTGCACTTGATTATGGTGATATTGTACGTATATATAGATGTTTCTCTCTCCACCTGAATGCCTCCTGATACCATATATCACCATGTGCTGCATTTCCATCCAGTGATACTTTGTTCACTCACCACTGGACTACACTCCACTGGCCATCCTTCACAAACACACTATTGTTTCTCTCTATATATAGGTTTCATAAGGCCCTCCTGCTAAAATGCCTCATTTTCACAGCTCTTTGGTCACAGTTTAACAATGCCAGGTCACAGGACATTTTAGTATTGGTCTGTTTACACTGAACAACTGGGCTGAAATGCAATGCTGTATAAAAATGTAATGGGTTCCAAAATAATTTTAAGTTACAATCACTTTCCCTGACTGTGCTGCACACGTCACTGTTTAATGAAAATGTGTAAAATACTCTATAGGTTAATGTGAGAAAACCAAACCAGCACCAGGCCCATTACACACTGAAGCTGAACTTGGATATTCTCTATTCTGGTGATGCAACTAAAAGTTGTGCAGTGAAAATGCAGTGGTCAAACTGAGGGAGGGACGGAGTCTTAACACTGCAATGTGGTAAACACATTTAGCTACAGCAGTGTTTAACCAAAACTTGCATTGATTTGAAAAGTTATGATTTTAAATCTTAGGCAACCCTTTAAAACTCATTTTCAGTTTGAAATAAATTAGGCATTGCCGCATTACTTTGACCCCATCATGTCTAATTTAATCCTGACAGACATTAAGTTAAATACCATGATGACAATGAAATGAACTCAGGCTTCAGCTACAATGAATGTCTCCAACTTTAAACGTACAGCTGTACTGATGTGATCTGGCAAAATGCGTGCCCTGAAGCACATCCATAGAGCATTATGCCAAGTAAGGACATTAGCAGCACTTGACCAAGACCTTTTAGCTGCCTGGCCTGTGAAGTGGTGTTTTAAGGAAACACATTGTAAGTGTCACTACTGATTCTCAGATTTGTGTCGCGTCTGAAGAAAAGGTTAAGCACATCGCCTATCTGAAAAAGCCCAAATCTGCAGTCAGGCATTAAGTTGGCACCCAGATAAATCATGCTATCACTGTGCTTCAGTTTTCTCATTATCCATACCTCTCATGACATTCACAGAAAGAAACAAAGCATCCTGCCAACACCTACTCTATGAGAGAGCTCTTTCAGTTCAGCTCAAAAGCTGAGAGCTCCAAACCTCCACACCACAGTGTGGGCAGTTCTGGCAGAGCCATGTGCCTAAGAACACTGACTGAGTGCAACAGTTGGACTAATAACAGAACAAAAAAAATTTAAAGGGACGCACAGCGGGGACAGCTGCAGCTCCACAGCTGAGAAGCAGGTTGACTTCTGCCCACCACTCTCTTATTCAAAAGCAGAAGATGTCCACAATGCCTCTCAGGTCTTAGTGCCATGAGGGGCGGTGAGCTCGCAGCTTCAGCCACTTCAGGGTAAAGCAAATCACTTTAATATGTTAAGAAGATTAAGCTGGATAAATGTCTAGATACATTTTTTGAAAAGCCACATAAATCTCTAGTGTTTTTATTTGGGGAGGGGCGGTATGTGAGTCAGTTGAGACGATCAACACAAACCCACCAAAATGCAATGCGATTGGCTAGGGAAAATTGGGCTTATTTGAGATTTTGCATTTTAAGCTTCTTGAATCTAAGACCATCCCACCTTTTTCTTATTATTTTTAACACCAACCTTTGGGACAACAAAACTATGGAAAAACACTGGTCACAGTTTCATGTGCCACTGCTCTCACGGCTTAGACTCATCTGTCTTATCCTGCTTATGTTGATATTATAGCCTTAATTGTGCAGGTCAATGTTTTTCTTAAAAGACTGTTAATCTGCAGGTGAAAGCATGCTAGAAAAACACACAGAGAAGAGAACAAAGAGGTGAAAGTTGAAGGACTTAAAAGTGAGGTACTTGAAGGGCTTTCAAGATCTCTTTTTCAGGCATTTGAGGTACAATTTTCAAGTCAAATTAATTAATTGAAGCCAATACATTTTACATGCAACATGGATAGCTTACTTTCTTTATCTGAAGAATTAGCAATCTGAGGGTGTCCGCCTGTCAGCTTGCTGTGCTAGAAATTGAGTGTGAAAATGAAAGGGAGAAATGGAACAAATAATGTAAAGGGATTAACAAATCATTTGCATAACATTTTTCTGCTTCCAAACTACAGGATCAGGAAAATGACAAGGAAGGCAGTTTTATCATCCCCTGTTCTCAAATCAATCAATGCATCAATGGACCCAACTGCTATTATCATTAGCAGAGCTTTTTCATATTTTATTTCAGAAGCTAAGTGCATCTGTGGTAATATTTTAAAGTCACTAAAAACAACAAAGCAAATTTCACTGACAAGGAAACTGAACACTTCAGGAGAAACAGGAATCATCAGATGAGAAACACTTTCCAAAGAAACGTAGTATCTTTGAAAAGATGCTTAATTTTACTGTGCCAAACGTGTATTAACCTGTTTTTCTTACACAACCTGTTTTTCTTACACTCTGTCTCTCCATCCAGAGTTAAGACAATAAGACCACTGAGGAGATGAAGGGGATGGCATTATAGAGAGTTAAGCATTATGAGCAGCCCTGAAGCTGTTCTTAAAGAAGGTGAATCAGAGGATTGGGACAGAACTGTAACTAAACCCTGTGCCGGACCATAAATGAGAAGCACAAAACATTTTGGGCAAAGTGCCACTAAGCCAAGCATCTGGGTGTTAAGTAAACTTCACTTTTCATCACTTTTAACTTTGTGATTACTTGGTTTAAAAAGAAAAGAAGCTTTCAGAGAAAAAATGAGTTACCTCAGTTTCAAGTATAAGTACCACAGTAATCCTGTCCATAAAGGTCTTTATAAAAGTGTCTATATCCCTATTTCAGTGGAGGAATCTCAGTTCATTTCCTCGCAATGCAAGTAACCTGCAGGAATGGAAGCACACAGATGTCTTGAAATCATACGACCAAAAGGTTAGAAAAAATGAGAATTGCAGAGAACAGACTTTTTTTTTTTTTTTTTTTTTTTTTATGGGCAATATTTTTGGTATCAGAGGTCACAGAAGTATCCCTGCTGGACAAATCACATTAAGAAAAAGAAAAACTTAATGTGCTGAAGTGCCAGTGACACGTCTCCAGGTCTTACAATGATTCCCTGGCAAATGTTAGGTTTCTGTGCCTCATATAAATAGAAATTTAATCTTGTATGTTTGTTTAAGTATCCACAGCAGCAGATGCACTTCCCATGCAGATTATGAATCTCTGTTTGAACAGATCTTGCCGTCAATGTATATGAACTGACGAGGTAGAATTTCAGTGTGAATATTGAATAATAATCAGAAGCCACCGGTTCATTATTAAAGAGTCTCAGCTAGAGCCTCTCTGCTAAACTTTGTTCCCAAATTTGGATCTAATTCATTTGGATCTAATTAACAACTTTCATAAGTATCAAGTGTGGGGTTGGAGTTTTTCCCAAAAATTCCAACAACTGCAAATTAATTTTATCACACTTCTTTTTCCAAACAAAGGGCTGCAGCTCACTGATATTTTGGAGTTATTAAACTTCAGTTAATATTTTATTAACATAAAAACACTGGCCTTCCCAAATAATGCCTAATCAGTAGTAAAAAGTGTTGATGTGCTACAGTAAATAACCTTATCTTAAACACGTTGAGGCCTGTGGAGTCGGCTTTTCATGTAAAACCATGTTGTATTCTCAGAGCTTTTGTGTCACAGGAAAATCATCATTTTCTCCAACACGGATGCCTGTATAGAAACCTGACCATTGTCATCTGTAAGAGCATCCCAGAGCTTCCCTAATCTGTTCTTATCCTCCTATTGATAATACAATACATTTTCATGCTAATTGAAATCATATTTTTCACACAGCCACGGAGTAAAACTATCTCTGCCTACGCTCTAAGACCAAACGTTAGGTAAAGGAAAGTCATGCCAGTGCAACAACAAGGCTACCTGCAAAACAGCAAAAGCAAAACTGACAACGCGTCGGTATGTAAAGAAAAGTGAATGAAGAAAAGACGGGTGAGTAAGGTAAAAAAAAAAAAAGAAAAAAAGAAATAACAATACTTCTGTTTGCACCTGTAGAGGTCTGCATGTCAGACAGGAAACACCAGGACCGCATTATTCTCCTGTGTAGACAGGTGGCTTAGGTGGGTTATTGGGTCCCTTTATTCTGTTGAATATGTATAATCAATCCAATGCTCCTGTGGCAGAAGGATGTAAATTTCTCCCTGTCAAAACCTTGTATGAATCATATATGTTGTGTAGTAATGGGCAATAACTGAATGGAGTAGGACACGGGTCAGCTTAGCAGGGTGTTATAATGAAAAAGGAGAACATTAGCTAAGGAAATAAAGTCCCTGAATCTCGGCCAAACACGCTGATTTAATCCGGCAGAGCCAAAAACACCCACCTGATGACAGTGAATATGCAATTAGATGGATATTACGGTACATGCTTCACTTGTTGACCCTGGCTGTCATAGAAAGGCTCAACAAAGTGGCGTCTGTTTATCTAACATCCTTGACCTTTCCCTGAATGAAGACCATCATCTATTGAAAATCAAATCCCTATCTTTGTGTTCTCGCATCCCCAACATGAAGACCTATCAGGAATCCTGCATGGGTGGACATGTAGGCTTTCCTGGGAATGACAGGGTCTGCTAGAGAGGAACCCCACCCTCGCTTTCTCCGGCATGCCAACACAGAGGAGAGTGGGCAGCGCTGAGACGGCAGCCTGCCGTGGGCACTGCCAGGCTTAAAGCTGCCCTGTCGTCATCAGAGGCTTGCAGAAAAGAACGCCGAGATTCACCAAAAAAAAAAAAAAAAAAAAAAAAAGAGGAGGGGGATCGTTGCATTTAAATCCTCTCTCAACGCCCCCACATGTTTTAGCAAAGCATAAAAATCATTCACAGAGAGAGAGAAAGCGAAAAAGAAAAAGATAGAGGGAAATAGAGAGGAAACAGCTATTAGCAGCAGTAAGCAAGCTCAAGAGATCATAGTGAGGCAGCTCTAATCGCAGTAATGGTTTAAACCTTCATTCCATCCACCAGATGCAAGAAATGCTACCCAAAAACAAGGCTTTGAAATCCCCATGTCTAAGAATGTGCCCTGTGGCTACGGTCCTTACTGAAAAAAAAAAAAAAAAAAGAAAACAACAACTCCAAAACTCTCTCTACTTTTGAAGTTATGGGCTAAGAGACACGATGCACCGTGCATTTCAGACCCATCTCACTGGCTTCTAAAACATTTAAGTAAATAAGCAGGTAAAAATAGACATCTTTCTGTCTTGAGGTGGCTGTGCTTAATTTTGCTAAATGTTGCAACGATCCAAGAAAATCTCAGGAGAAATGCAGGCAGAAATGATAAATATATAGAACAGCTGCAGAGTCACACCTGAGGACCTGTCTTTTCAACAGAACTTTCTTAACTTAAGTCAATCTAAAATTAACTAATAAAGCCCAAAGCTAAAATGAAAAGGATTTATTTGGGCATTTAGACAAAGTAAGAAGGTTAAGAAACAGGGAGATTCGTTAAATCACTTAGAAAATTTGTTTTTAAGCCAAAAACACACTTGCAATTAAATAAACTGTATACAGGACTTCAAAAATATTCACTATTTCTTTGTTCTTCTCTCCAGGCAAAGCTTTATCTGAACTGTTTTCTGTTGTCTGGCCAAGTTCGTCATTTCTTAGAGCTTCTGATAACATGAAAAACCTGTGCAGCTCTTCTTTTTACATTTATAGATATTAGTATTTATATCCTAAAGAATTAAAATTTTTCAAAGGTTTTCAGGTTAAGTGTGGTGTTCAACTTTATCAAAACATATATTGTTCTTGTAACAGTTAATATCTACCCTTAATGTTGATTCAGACAAATATACAAGATCTTTTTGCCTAAGTTCGATAATCAGTGTTAAGCCCATTTTATACTAATACAAGTATGAGATGATTAAAGTTGTCTTCTACAGTTACTGTATTTGTGTTGTGAAGCTACGTGAAGTTGGTTCCAATCTTTGCTCCAAGCTTTGGCTCCTCGCCTCTACCATATGCACATCTATATTAGTAGAAGCCCTCACTGCATCTAGATCTGCCTTCAAAAACACATTTTGCACAGCAAGGTGTCACTGCACATATAGAATAAGAGGTGATTTAGAAACCCAGGCTATCAACAGTGTACTGCTTTAGCTCTACTACAACTTACATTTTCATTCTTAAATATTAATTCACAAGTCATATAAATTCAGAAGTAAAAAACACTTTCCTCAACCTGGAGAGTCATCCCACATTGTATACTGGTGATACAGGGCTTGAAGCTGGTTCTGATACCAATACCTTTGCTTCAGCACTGGTTTCTACATGTTTTTAAGCATTTTTAAAATGAACTTTCCAAGTTAACTATAATACACATTAAAGTAAAAATCTTTATTTTCATTTTTAAGCTCATATGCATTTTTATACAGTCGAAGTAGCTTTACAACATAAAAACAAATGCATTTAACGCTTTATGAGGCTGTCTGTTTAATAAAACAAATGCATACATACCAATTGTGCAAGCTGGATGCAGTAAGACTAATGACATTTACTCTTTAGGTGCTGAAATGTATTATCCAATGATTCTAAATAATACCACACACTTGACAGCATCAACGCAATTCAGTCAATAGTATTAGTAGTAGGTCAGTTCAGTAGTAAGTATTAAAGTTCGGTATCCAGCCTTAATTCTGGGTGATTTCTGTAACATTAATGTTAAATATTACAATCACAGGCAACAAAAACGGTCCAATCACTTATCTGCACTGCAATGATCACCTGTAATTGTGTTTACATCTTCTACATATTTCTAACCTTTATTCAAAACATAAAGACCCTGTTCTATCATATCAGTATGAATCTAATTTCCTCCAGAGCTTTGGTTGCATCTGTGCAGCTTTGTTTCCACATGCACGTAAATAGACAGAACAGTTGAGAAGGAAGCATTTTAGGTTTGTGACACTGAACTTATCATAAAGTGTGTTTTACTGACTAACTGCTGCGTGTCATTGAAGATGAATCTACAAAAACATGACAGACAGACTGAAACCTCCATGAGGCGTTTAGATGTCACAGTACCTCTGTCTATACTTACTTCATGGCATTTGCATATGAAATAAAAATCACTAGGATTCTCCAAAAACCCACTCATTACCTGAATACTTATTTGCATTCTTTTAAACAACAGTAAATATGACCTTTTCCACAAAGCCACTTGCCTTGAAATATGAATGTGGATTTTACAACTCAACTACATTTGTAGCTTGGCTCTGAATAATTTATTTATGTGGCGCTCCAGTGAAAGTTTTACATTTACTAAATAAAAACTGGATACACTTGCATTTTCATCCAAACATATATATATATTTTTAAAGTCTATATTGTTCAAGATGTTGTGTTCTCCTACATAAATGATTCCCACCGTCATCTTTAGTGGTACTTTTTCCAAGTTCAGAGGTTAATGTATTCGTTAAACTCACTGAAAGTTCACTTGCTTTACAACTTACACGGCAATTCTTGTACTTGCAACTATTTATGAGCATGTTCCCCATGGAAGGATGTGGTCAGAATTAGTCCACTACCAACTTTTATTTTTAAATGACCAGTTTTACTTACAACCGTATCCAAGTCATGTTGCTGTAGCTCAGTCCCATTAGCCAATACATATCCCACTCATATTAAACTGTAGATGTTTTAGAGCCTTCTGAGTGTAATTAGGAGTTCTAAAAATGCTTAATCCACACTCATGCCAGGATTTGGTAACACATAAGTTCAGGTGGCGCACAGTTACTCTAAAGTTTGGACACAGAAATCTACAGTTTCTATGGCCTTTTGCTTTTGTTTTCAGTCATGAGCACCTATTTAGAGGCGGGTTTATGGGACTACTGCCCATTACGCTCCATTACAATTACTCAGCAGGCATGCATCCCGTCCCAGTAATGAAGTGGGTGGAACAGTGGGTGGATTTGAGCCTGAGCGGCCACTATTCTGTATTTATGTTACTGGGTACAAGGGCTGAGTGGCAGAGAATAGCAGCAGCGCTAGCAGCATGGCACTGTGACAGAAAGCGTGGTGGACCAGCAGAACAAGCACAGAACCACAGGCAGCAATCTCCGCCTGAGTCTTCAATAGTGCGTGTTTGCTTAAGTGTCAGAACTACCAGAGAAGTACATTTCAAAGGCCAGTAAATAAAGTTTCTATTGATTTAATCTAACATGTAATCTGTTTTGCTGTCTGACACTGATTCTGGCAATAAAAGAGAATCATGTAAGACAGCATTACAGATAATACGACCATAGATCAAATGGAGTTTGGGCAAGAGAAGGGCAATAGATCATGTTCAAGCTAGACTGCTTAGCTGTGAAATTCATAAACTAGCTCCTAAATCGAGGTGGCTTTCCATTTAAGTTTTCATTTTACAGATATAGGGTTTGGTGTTTGGTTGATGTAATTTCATTGTCAACTTCACCAGGGGGTTCTGTGAAGTGGAAACTGCATCTCTCTCAATCTGTCGTTTAACAAAGAAACCACACAGACCAAGATCCACTGAATAGAGCACATACAAACACATGAATAAAACACAGATCATGTGAATGACTGTGATCATTTTATACAGGCAAACACAGCAAGGGGAGCATTTTCTTTGAGAAGCACATGCTACCTGGCAATCATTCTTATTCATTTTAATGTATAAGATCTATTATGACGTATTAATACCGTACGGTTCCCACAAGCATTTTCTACACTATGCTTTTATGAGTAAATATAATTTTGACTTTGCAATGTTGTATCTTTTACGTCATATTTAACACAGGAACAGTTCTCACTCCGACTACACAACAGTATTCTTAAAGCATTACCTTCAAATCCTGAAATGTTCATATGGTACATGAATTACAAATAAAAAGCTAAAAAAGATGTTTTTGCTTTGTTTTAAATCCTTGAATTCCTAAATGTATTACCAGCAAATAATACATAGTGATGCAGCAGCCCTTAAATTCAAGCACAAAATTGCCCTCTGCAACTAAATCTGAAAATGTAATGACCTAACTAAGGACAAACATATATTTGCGGTAGCATCCCTGGTATCAGTAAGAGACAAGAATATTTACAAAGCAAAACTATTATTGAATTAAAGAATCAATATTTGATGGTGATATTGACACTTCAAAATGTGTGCTTTCTGACACTGAACTGTTAAAACTGTATGTACATATGTATATATAAATATATATAGGGCACTGCCTTTTTAGCACGTTTATTCTTACGTAAAGTATGAAGTTCTAGCACCACCCACTGGTAACAGAGTGCTACTGTGGCCCAATAAAGAAAATGTAGGTTATGGCAGGAGACAGAGATGCTCAAATCTAAGAACAATACTACCTTCATAACACTAAATAAATGTTATATGGTAACTGTTTATTTCGCAAACTTTAGTAAAAATGTTTTTAGCAACTATAGCTGTTCCCTGTTAAAGCAGAGATAAAGACATTCATAATCCATTACTGCACTCTAGTGTTACACACAAGCATGTGCATGTTTGACAGATTAACTGTGGACAAAAGTACTGGCACACAATAAATTCAGCTGTTTTAATACTAACAAAGGGCTGGGCTAGAAAACAAAAATGACAAATGCCAGAATATAATATTCATTGTGATAAATATTGTAAGAAATGCTTTCGCTTCATTTTTATGGTTAATTTAGTTATATTGTCATCTACTCTGACAAAATGCTTCAGCATTTGTTTTTAATTAATTATACTCAACACTGATTTTTTTGTATCATAGATTTCTGAAATATCTGTCATGTTTTGACCATAAATAATCATTTTAAACCACAAGTAGCCATCTGGTTTCTTCAGCTTTAACACAGGAAGAAAAATTAGCCTTTAATTACCATAATAATTACTGACAACAAATGACATGAACATTTATCTCACCATAATATTTCAGGTTAATAGGAATGCAAAGTCCCACTGGCTGTAGATGCTATGTGTGCCAGTGTTTTTGTCCATATAGTAAGTCATGGCAGAGGCTTAAGAAGACAAACCTCACTGTAAATGGTCAGAATTATCACAAAGCCATACGTGCGACTGACAGAGCAACAGTATTTCTTTGACATTTGATGAATATGCTTGTGTAGAATTATGTTTAAAAGATGATAGAATTAAATTTTCTATGTAAAACACACCAAAATGCTACTCCACATTAAGAGAGACATAATGTTAGTCAAGTGTGACTCCTCACTGGCCTGAAACACACTTAAGACTGAAATTGAATTTCTTTAATTTAGAAAGTCCTTATAACTGTAAATACTGTAGTATAATCAGCTGCATATTTTAACTACTAATACCTGCCCAACTTCAGTGCATTAACATTAAGAGAAAGGCTTCTTACCTCATCTGCTGCAGGGAAGTAGACCTTGGGAGCTCCCCAAACATAGCTGATCTTCTTTCTCATGTTCTGTGGGATGGTTAGGCATTTGTCAATGTCCAGCTCTGGATAGATCACCTTGAGCCCATTGCTTAAATAAAAAAAGATAACATTCAGTAAAGGCAATATTCAGCACATTATTCAAAATGTTGCAATTCTGCTATGAGCAAATGTGTAAAACTCAATATTTAGCTACAGTCCAAACTGATGCATGTTTCACTGTCGGTCATATCATTATACTATGAAGACATCCAACTAAATATTACTGGATTACTTACAAGCAGGGGTTCAACATGTCTTGTGTTGCTTCCACATGGTTAAGCCCAAAGATGCAGGCTGATATCACCAAAAATAGTCCCGGCAGAGCCTGCAGAACAGCGATTGTTATTTTGCCAAGCAATAGTTTGACTAAAAAAAACAGGCTGTTATATCCTGACAGCTAAGTTTAAATTGGGCCTGTACTGTCTGTACCCACTGGTTTAGTGTCCTGCTATTTCAATCTGTCCAGTGACTTTAATATTTTATGTTCCAGGTAGCAACTCTTATTCCTATGCTACCAATTCGATTTACTGTATGTTCATTTATTATTTTTAGGTTTTGTTGCATTTCACAGCTTGACTTTGCCTTGAGGAGTCACAATGCTCCTCAGCTCTATCCCATCTACTGTTAGTCAGTCTGACTTGGTTTTAAAGGACCTTTGATTGCACCTGAGCACACCCAGAATTACAGAATGTATTATGTTATCAGCAAAATGAGCTCTAAATATAAAAAGAACCATTATGCAATAAAAGTCCCAAATGTTTCATGATAAACAGTGTTTTTGGATTTATTTCACAATGGAATCCATGTGTACACTACATTTTCCAGCTGTAGATGATATAGTTTATGAACAATAACATATCAAACTGTATACTACCATCATATATTTGTAGCATTTCTCTTTCGTGAAATCCATATATCTCTAAAAAGTCATCTTCTCATGATATCAGAAGCACAAAACTAATGATATCACTTTTCTGCATATCTAGATAACAAGCAAAGTCTACAAGATCTACAAGTACAGCACTTCCAGAATAAAAGTAGTGAAACTACACCAAATAAGGGCCACCATTAAAGACAAATTCAGTCAAAATGCTGGTAAGATACAGGTTTCAAGACACAGTATACGGTCATTTATTTTCCAATTCTTCTTAGAAAAATATGTATGATGTGATTCATTTCATCTCTGAGGTGGGTCATTTCCAAACACATGTAGAGTAGTCTAATCATATGATTTTTACACAGTTTAGTTAGCCCAAGAAGTAGGATTTAATCAGCTCATAAAAAGACACTTCATCCATTGGACATACATACACTGTCCGGCCAAAGAAACAGTCACACATAATATTTCATTGAACTAACTTTAGCTTTGATTGTAACTTTGTTTATGCCATGCAATCCTTATGCAATGTCAAAATAAAGTGTCACAACATTATTTAGTCTATGGTTGCATTAATTTCTTGCAAAGTCTTGTATTGATGATGAGTCAGACCACAGCATAAAGTCATCTCCAGCTCATCCCACTGACTCTGTGGAGGCCAATCCATGTGTGTAAATTATGTCTCATGCTCCCTGAACCAGTCGTTTACACTATGAGTCTGATGAATCCTGGCGTCAACATCCTGGGATATGCCAAAGCCACCAGGAAGTGAAAATAAATGAACTGATGGAAAAGCTTGGGGTGTGTCCGGATAGTCATTTTTGCCTAGGAAGGTTCCTAATGACCCAGAAGTATTTGAGTGCCAGTGATGTTCAATTCTCTAAATGAAAAGGAGAGGACAGAATGCCATCCCATAATTCACTGCAGCAGCAACAACACCAGCCAACCTGAGTGGTTATACAAATAAATGGACATGCACAGAGGTGGGTAATCCCAGCTCCAAAAAAGACCTGCCATGTATTTGTTCCAACCATTCAGTGAACCAGCCCATTTTGATGAGAACAACTCCTCATCCTGGTAAATGGATACTTAGTGGAATCACCTGTGTAAGTGAACAGGTCAAACCAATATATGGCAGGACTTTTACTCTATGGAACTGGGATTACCCACCTCTGGACACACATTTTATTCATATACCACAACAATCTAATACAATGACATATTTTGACAAATCTGTCATAGTTCAGTGAGATACCAGTCATCCTTGTGGCGACACTGGCACAGTTGTCTTTCATAATATTGGTGATGTTTTGTCTGTGCTTTTTAAATTTATTTTATTTGATGCTTATTCGTATGTTTTTAAACAGACTCCCGAGTCTGGAAATAAAGATGATGATGATTTTGGACTCCAAATACTGAACCCTCCTCTTGTGTTAGGGTTGGCACCGACCCATTTTAGGTTTTAAATGCATAAATGAACCACATAAAATTTGTGTATTGCATTAAGGGTTTTT
Source organism: Apogon hyalosoma (assembly GCA_037367295.1). Classification (NCBI taxonomy): domain Eukaryota; kingdom Metazoa; phylum Chordata; class Actinopteri; order Kurtiformes; family Apogonidae; genus Apogon; species Apogon hyalosoma. The sequence goes on from JAPQRP010000030.1 coordinate 24,090,890, forward strand.
GACTTTGTCAAGAACCTCTATTTCAACAAAATAATACAAAAAAAAAATGTTTTCACTAAATTATGAAATTATAACCTTTAAGTTGTTAGGGTCAGTTTCAATCCAAATATAAAAATAAGATTATAAAGCAATAATTAGAGCCAAAACTGAAATCATAAGTGCACTGTCAGCCAACACACTGACAACTGAAGCTAACACAAGAGGAAGGTTATATCTGTGTAAAAAAGAAAGTGCTCAGAGGTAACTTTTTGGGCTTTTTGGACACACCCTCAGTCATTCAGTTTTCATGTAGTCATGTGACCTTATTTTTTTGGATACATGATATTACAGAAACTAGACCTGATCAAGTGAAGCAAACCCAGACCTTAACACTGCTCACACAGGCTTGTACTGTAGGCACTGGGCATGATGGGTAATCACTTCAACTACCTGTCTTCTCACTCTGGAACAGGGTCAATCTGGACTCTTCAGACCACGACCTATTGTCACTGAAACAGTCTGAGCTTTATGCTCTCTATCAAACTGAGAGTTGTTTGGGTTAAAAACCATGTTACAGCTAAAACTATTAATTTTTGCAGTAACTATCAGGCAGGCTCTTACCTAATTGCTTATTTTAATAACCAAGGTAGGCGTTTTTTTTTTTTTTTCAATTATGTAGCTGCATAATTT